>NQII01002299.1:28876-369850 GCA_002778355.1 Clitarchus hookeri
CAAAATTTAAATTGAACTCAAACTCATGAGACGAGACTGATAAGAGGAAGAATTCTGTATATATCTTCATTGGTTAATTATTTGTTGTATATAGTAATAAAAATACACATTTAACAGAATAATTCAGTCTATTATTTTTACAACAACTTGTTTCTTACATTTAAATAAGGGTATACCGTATTAAGAGAAGGGGGGCGACAGGGGTGAGTTGTCTTCCACTAAGGGGCGACACCTCATAAAAGGTTGGGAACCACTGACTTAGACCATCAAAGGTACACATTTGCAAAATGAAAACACGAGCACGGGACAGTGTTTATGAATATGAACCAAGTAATTCAGATGTTAATTAAATTTTAAGAAAAGAAATACGTATAGTGTTAGTATATGCAAAAATAATGAAAAAATACATATTTGCAAAGAAAGCAAGAAGATACAAAACAACTCTACCGCCAGTTAACACCTTAATATATTATCTCGAGTATACTCGTTCACGTTTGACATTTTGCAGAATCATAGTCGTTGCTGTGTAAGTCCAGAAGCTAGCACCAATATAGACAGCACCTTTCCTTGGGCAATGCTATTGGTTGCTGCTGGCACACCAACTGTTTTAATAATTGGTTGTTTCTTGTACCATGGATATACTGAAATTATTTCCATAAGTTCCAAAGTGACACCTATATTAAAAAAATTTCGTTAGTACACTACACACAACAAATTTATTATTTTGCGAAATGTTAGTGTGTAGGGATAAAGCAATTTTGCGTAAATTAAGAATTACAAAATTTTGCTGTCGCAAAATATATTTAAAATTACCACATAATACTGCTCAACAGTTATATATTTTTTGTTTAAATATGCAATGAGCCTTGGTGTACCATATGGACTTATATATTTAAATCTATGAGCAAAATAAATCCGAATATATTTTTTACTACCACATTTCTTCCAATTTTACTGTCAATAAGTATAGTAATGAACCGTTTCTGTGCACACGACTGAGTTACATACCAGAAGAATAAAATCAAGATTGCAGTGTAATGCCTAATAACGTAAGGCTGCGTTGCTAGGTACTCCCTTGAATTGGACGATTTGACTTGGTCATAAGGGAACTCTTTGACGTCCAACCACGGGAGTCACTACCTGGACACAAGTTCACTACATGATGTAAAAAATGATATCTAAAAAAAATCATACACACAAAATATTTGTTACGTGGTCAGAATTACTCACTGCTTGTATAAGCGTGAAGAGGCTGTGGCTTCCTTACGGCCGTACAGACAGGACCGCAAACGACTGAAGACACAACTCCAGGAATTGGCAGGACCTGTGACTGTGCCCAGCGGTTACCTATAAAAGTGCAATTTTGTGTAAAAGAACATTACTTTTAATTATCGCATCTGTGCTGGTACTTAGTTTCAAAAGAATTCGCAACACGCGAGATCTGGCAGTCGGTGCTGACTTGCTCCGATGTCGGTTGACTGACCAAGCACGAACATTTGGTGAGGGGACTTAAATCANCTGGCAGTCGGTGCTGACTTGCTCCGATGTCGGTTGACTGACCAAGCACGAACATTTGGTGAGGGGACTTAAATCACTGGATGCCAATCACTGCACAAAATAAAATAAACGTAGTTAATAGCTTCGGATTCAAACATTCAGAAAGTACACAAAAGGATTTTATTTTTAAATCGTGTGCATAAAAACTTTATAAAAGTACTATTGAACTCGTTGCCAAAATTAATTTAACCAGTTACTAAAAGTTTACTTCAAAACATAACATACCTTCGCGATAAATTACTTGAAAGAAAACTGGAAGGCGACTGCGATTCCTCAAACTCTCTCGCTAAACGCAAAATGGCGACGAAGCAGAAGGGTACTCGGATATGGAAACGGGAGTCCCTGATGTCGGAGTGATATATTTCAGTACGCTCCACCCTTTATAGAACGCAGCCGAGTGGTGGGAATGCACGGATTGATACAAAAGAAATAGTACCTCTAGTAACAATAGCATTTTCACTGACCAACTACCTCTCCTTCTGGACCTTCTTATTTTGTCAGAAACTATGTTAAATATAACGTTACGATTTTGGCCAGGCATTTTTATTGGTTGACTTCTCCTCCCACCCTACTTATTTTCTCATAAACTATAATGGGATGGTAGGAGTAGGAAAATACCACGTGAATTTGGGACAACCAAATCGGTTGACGTCACAGGCAGGGGTGCCTCTTCCCCTTCCTTCCCAAAACATGTAACCCTAACTATTATTTAAATAAAAATTTTATTCAATAAAATCTTTAATTTATAAATAATAATATTGGCATGCTTTCACGGATTATTTAGTTATTATCTCAGTTTTCATACAAAAATAATCGCAAAGAGAGTCGCAGTAGATCACGATTTCAGTTTTAGAAAGAATTTATTGATCTCGAGACTCCCGCCGGCCAAGTACATCCCCCCCACGTGAGTGGTCGCATGTATGAGAGCAGTCGACGCCTTCACAGCGCGACGAGGGCCGTGCATGCGGTATCTGCCGGAGGCGTGAAAGGAAAGAGTCAACTGGCCTCCTCTCCAGCACAAAAAAATATTAAATTATTTTACGTGAAAGAAAACTTACCTGTTAGTCCAGACACAATGAGTATTGGAAAACTTATCATTCCATTTCATTGCTAGTCTTGCACAAAAATATGTACGCAAGATGCTTAAGAAACCAATAAAATCACCCCATATGTGCACAGAAAAATATATAATTTCGTACAGGAAAACACTGCATGTTCTAAGGAGCCAGTAACCGAACAATATTCGCCATCGGTAATTTTTTTAACTTATATATATATATGTATAATACGATCGTGCTCGTAACATAGTCGCTGCCCTCTGAGATGTACATTCATCTGTATTTTTTAAACGTATGAGTATTGGGAACATAAACAAATGCGGTATTATGCATAATACCTCAGCTCAGGTAGTCAGGCTCCTTAATATGTCACGTTTCTGAATAAAAAACCGTTTCTAAACTATGGCTTTTATAGTTCATATATAAATAGAGTAGATCCACGTTTAATGATTTGCATTTTGAAAAGCAGTTCTATTCGCGGATATTTGAATAAATTACATGTATTTGGTTGTGTCGTGTTTCATAATTTATTATTAATAATTTATCATTAACCTATATTTGTATGTAAATAATGTAAATGGGCGTGTTATTAAGAAATACGCTCACGAATGTGGTTCGTTGTCCTTCATTTTATTTCCATGGAAGTACAACCTTTTAAGGTACCTTTGCAAATGCTGTTCACAATAGTGTGAGCACTTTATAAATCAACCTTTGAAAATGTCAAGGCCCCTACCTGGTATATCTTCAGCAAGACTTCGGAATGGACTTTAATATCGGAACGTGCACCTAATAAGCACAGGAAAAGATCGGGAAAATATTGACGCATGATGTAACACACGATCAGTGGAGGATTTAAGCAATCGTTTTAGAGATGGGCGGTTGTCTGTGTAACATCCGAAACTTGGGAAATACCAATTATTATAACCTTCAGGCATTGTAAGCAATTTTGTTGCATTATCTGGGCTAGTTATGCGTGTTATTTTGAAAATGCATTTTTCGCATCAAAAATAAGTTACAAGAATATTTTATCAATACATTTCATGGTCGTCATACAGTTGGTGGTTTTTTTGGACTTTGAGTACATCCTATATAGATAAGTAAAATATTTAAGGTGAAGTGTGTATAATCCCTAGAATGTCAATACTACCATAAAAAAAACGTACCATTATCAAATTNAAAATATTTAAGGTGAAGTGTGTATAATCCCTAGAATGTCAATACTACCATAAAAAAAACGTACCATTATCAAATGTAGGCGTTCAATTTAGTGCAAATTTGATTTGCTATGTTTAATTACAGTTCGAAGCACTGTCACATCACATTAAAAATCATGTAAGAGGAACACATACATTTCGTTTATTAGCTGTGTATGAAACGTAATATTGCTCTCCTTATTATATAGCTCCTTCTTAATTTTTAGTATGCAAGTTTAATTCTGATTTTAGCATATAAATAATTTTTAATACTGGCGATTCAAATATAAACAGTAAAGTTTTTTTTGTAAAGAAAAAATTCTGGGGAAACAGTTCGGCCCATTTTGCAGTACTTATATATACTGTTATATGAACATTCTTAAAGTTTCCCACTGAACAGCATTTCAACGAAGGAACTGGAAACACAAAACAATCATAAAATTAAATTTAAAAACATGAATTTAATTTTAATTTATTTATGTTAACATTATAAGAATGCACTGACGTAAAGATTTTATTTAAACTCAATACTTATTCTACTTGAAGTACTGAAATGCATCAATGTGGTACAAATAGATTTTATTAGAATTATCTTCCACAGAGCTTCTATAGTATCGTTTAAAATTAGTATACAACAGTCAAACATACGCTTAGAAACAGTGTGACTTAGAAATATATTGGGAAAAAATTTGTTTTCTTATTTTACAGAAATACACTATGAATTTGATTCTTTTCACTGTAATAAAAATACGTCTCTCTATTGCTCATTATCATATATATATTCTGATCTGAAGTTCAANGTATTGCTCATTATCAGATATATATTCTGATCTGAAGTTCAAGGACATTTTAATTATCCTTGTAATGAACTGGAAAGATAAATACAAGTGCTATAACAATCATCATATCTTTGAACATCGTGTTTTATGGGCACCTGAGTTTTGTCTTAGTTTAAATGTTATAATGACAGCACATTTAAGTCAGCTTGACATTATTTCGTTGTGCAGCATAATACTTTAAATTACGATTTTCTTGCTCTATATACCTGCACTATAAGCAGCACTGTAAAAATGAAAAATATTCTTCGGAAACAAGTTACCACTATTATTATTTGTAACACTTTAAGTAAATAAAGAGCAGATTTTACATGTTACTGTTTAGTGGGTAAAACTAACGTTAAATTTTAAGAAGCAAGTGCTATAGACTGGTTTATTATAAACATATAAACAGTTTTGAATGTTTCATTAAAGTGCGTTGTAAAGAATCGGTGTTTGTACTGTAGTGCTTGCTATAAGAATGTTTTTTGGGTACTTCTATTTTTTCCAAATATTTTTTTGTAAAACGAACAAGCTATTTTACTGCATACAGTTATCAAATATGCAAACATTCTGTTTTAATTAACTATTAAAGAACTGGAAACAGATAATTTTTTTAACTGGAAAAGGCTTCTGTGAGAAAAATACGTAGAAAATACATATAATGATAATGTAAATAATGATGAGTAAGTTGGACAGAAAAAAAGTCTTTTAGATAAGAAAAGACTTTCTCAAACTTTTGTTTTACCAGATACATACCTGCAAACAATACTGCGAAACGAGTGTAAGATGAAATCAGCGAGGGAAACCTGATGAAGTGCAGCTGCCTTTATTTTATAAAATGTCCTTTTGTATTTCATGGAAGAAAAAGCGTATTTTGTGTTTATTTTTCTGGTACGATGATGCCTATCTTATATTTGAAAATATTCCAGACTTTTAACTGCAAGAAAACTTTTGTGATAAAGAGTATTGTATATATTGTGTGGCATTGCCTTTTATCGTAATAATTCGATATGTGTAGAGAAAATAGTTTGAGCAATCGTTGACGTGGCAAAGTTCGTTTCAAAAAAAATATTTATGTACCGGAAGTTAAAAAAAAATTTGTTTTACAATACCATTGAAATGTCTTACACTATTTCATAATTTATACCTAGTACACAATATTGCTTATTTGAATTATCTCAATAGAAATATATATTTTAAAAAAATATGAGTATTTTAATTTATAAATAAATTACATTTCACCATTGTGAGATTTTTATTAAATCCAGAAAACATTTTATTAGCAAGTTTTCTGAACCACAGCGAAAACTAAATATTTAAGGGCTCTTTTCTCAGAAAAAATGTGCTTAACTGAAGCAGGGCAGTAACAGCTGCTGTATTATTTTACAAATGAGGCTTTCTCACATGCAGCTCCTTGTGCAAAACGATTAACTACCTTCCTTTGTCAGTCGAACTATCCCGATGCACGTCCTTTAAAGCAAGCCCGTTGAGATATATCTATCCACAGTATGATATGAATAATGATTTAATTATGTGCAATATGGGGCACGTGTCCTCGGGACTGACAACACTNTCTATCCACAGTATGATATGAATAATGATTTAATTATGTGCAATATGGGGCACGTGTCCTCGGGACTGACAACACTGACTGACATGCAAGACAGCCGTTTAAAGAACAATCTTCGAATGTAGTTAGCCGTAGTTCCACTACAAAACTCTGGAAAACATCCATTATTACCTTGCAGTTTTTATATTTAGATTTTAACAATGAAATTTCTACTTTAGGTTGTTATACTGATCGTTTTTAAAACAATCAAATTTATAGGTGCAAATAGTTTGAACTTTTCTTTTGTTGTATCATATATCAATGGTCAGATAAGAGGTAATTAAAATATTTTGCATGAACGAATTTACTAGAGAAAGGTGATTATAAATATTATGCCGCGTCTGAATCCGCCTGAAGTACGTACATACTCATGCGTACCTGTCCCCGGAAATGACATCATAACTGCTGTCCGAATTGCAAGTATACAAGTAAACGATCATGTATACTTCTTGCGGTCTTGCGGCTTATACGTGCCGCCATTTTGAGATGTATTTTGTAGATTACAATTGATTTTCGACATAATTATTTTATTTAAAATCTAATAGGGCAACATCACTAATTCGAAGCCATATAATTTTGAACTAAGTAAATAATTATGGAGAGATACGCCTTAAAAATGTATAAACAATAAATTCGCATTATGCCTATCTGTTCATAATCGGCTAATGTAAAATAAGCAATAAAAATTGCAAACTAACATACAATCATCATTACAATAAATGTTATGTTAGTCAATAATATTAATCATTGTTTTAACAGTACAAAATTTCGGCAATTAACGAGTTCTTAAAAGTAATTGGCTTGATAATAGCAGTGGTCGAAGCCAACAAGGTTACCTGTCCGAATTCATCAAGTATGGCGCCAAGGGTCTGTGTAGTATTTAAGGGTGCAAGTACACTAGTAGATACATGCATTCGGGCACGGGTTTTGGGCAACATCAGACAGTAGAGGTTTTAACATCGACATTCTAATGTTTAGTAGTTTTTGCAGGTTTTTTGCAGTACAAAATTTACTGTTTAATGGTATGATGGACAATGATAGTCAAACATAATGAGTTTGCAATTTCTTCAGCATTAGCGAAGATTGCATTTAAAGACTCAATAGCTCTTAGGATGGATATTTTTTTCTATCTCAAAATCTTACCATACTATTGAAAGCAGTCTGCCTGTGTAACTTTTCTGTCTAGAGAAACTGAATGAGCGGAAATGCTAGTTATAAAACGTCACTTCGATGTCGGATCACTAAGTACTATGACCATTGCCCTTACATTAACTGCAATTATTTCCATTTGATAACAATTTGCAGCGCTTCTGCTACTTTGTGTAGTTGTACCAACACTGTAGTATGGCGTTACACCCAGCAAATCTCGCACTGTTTCCTTAATTGTTCTCCAAAGTATTGAAATAAGAACACCATTTCGTTTTGAAAATGCAGNAGCAAATCTCGCACTGTTTCCTTAATTGTTCTCCAAAGTATTGAAATAAGAACACCATTTCGTTTTGAAAATGCAGCAAAGAAATGGATTGCTTTGAATATTTTTACAGCTCTTTTCCTAACTGTTTGACCAGTTAGGGACATGGATATCGACAAATTCGAGACAGACTATAGTAAAGGCAATGATCTACGTGATCGCTACTGTCTGCATTTTTCGAAGACCACCACGGAGTTCTGAAGTTATTCGTGCATTTGTCCGTTGCGATTCCAATACGGTCTGTTATATTTATATTTAAATACTGTATCATACTAAAAACCACGTAACGTCGCCTTTAAGCAATTAGTTTTTTCTAACTTCTCGTCGTCTTCTGGTTCGTGCTCTTCTCGTTAACATTCACTTCGTGAGGATAATAATTACCCTCCTTCCCTTCAATCAATTAAAACCAAAATCGTATCTTAAGAGGCTGTTATAACCATACCCAATATAAGAGAGAGTTGAAGATGAGTGACACATCTGTCATCTAACCACACTACCATCAGGTATGTAAAGGATAGTGTTTCAAAGATATCCATTCAGCCTAAATTTAAATAAGGGAATTGTTTCAATAATGGTTTTTTGATTAAACTTTCAAACCGTCTCATATTTAAAAAAAAAACATCGGGATGTTTTCCACAAAATAAGTTTTAAGTGAACCGAATTCTTAAATAAGAAAATATTTCTAACCGATTCCACGTCTTTTTTCCCATGCATGCTAATGAGTTTTCTTCAGGAAAGTAATATATATATTATTCAAATTGTGAATTAGTTATACATTAATAATTGAGATATTACTCCTGCAATAAACGCTATGACTCAAGAGGTTTTCGAAAAAGTAATTTCTTAAAAGCTTATATCAACAAGCATAAAAAATACGTCATGGTGAGAAAGACCCATCCGCAAGTGAATAGTGGCTTCCTTAGTAGAGAGGACGAATGCAGCAATTCTGTTGCATTGCTGGTGTTGTTACAACTGTTGTAGAAACATACTTGCAGAATCACATTTACGTGCTTTTTATGGTGACTTACCTGAATATATCATCACTATTAAATGTTAAAGCTTAGTATTTTAATTCAAAATTCTTAGCGGACAGAATGGCGACGTGATAAAATTTAAAATGTTTCTAAATGAGTGCTTCTGTGTTTGTAATATATGTGTTTGTGTGTGCGTACATAAATGCACATAAATATTATCTTCCAAATATTTATTTGCAACTGTGTAATATTTTTACTATATACATTTTAATCCCTGAAAATACTATTAAAAAACTTATTTTTTCTTTGACCCTTGGGGGGGGGGGTGTATTAGACGTTGCCCCCTCCGCCTGGCCTTTAAATCCGCCACTTTGCATGATACGTGTTAAATAATAAATAAATAATTCGTTGTTAACTANCCCTCCGCCTGGCCTTTAAATCCGCCACTTTGCATGATACGTGTTAAATAATAAATAAATAATTCGTTGTTAACTAAAAAATTTAGTTTACGCTTAGACGTATCCTTAATGTATGTAAAAAAAATAACAAATTTCGATTTTTAATTTCGCGTTAACGGATCAAAAGCTTTCCATCGCACGCAGACAATGAATCTCATGTGTTTGCTCTAGTGTATAAAAACCATNCCTCCGCCTGGCCTTTAAATCCGCCACTTTGCATGATACGTGTTAAATAATAAATAAATAATTCGTTGTTAACTAGCAAATTTAGTTTACGCTTTGACGTATCTTTAATGTATGTAAAAAAAATAACAAATTTCGATTTTTAATTTTGCGTTAACGGATCAAAAGCTTTCCATCGCACGCAGACAATGAATCTCATGTGTTTGCTCTAGTGTATAAAAACCATTATTTTTTTCAAATACAAACTATATTCTATTTCTGTGTGCTTGTTAACACATGAATTTTATTCTAGACAGGAGAAAACAAATTTTATTTTAATTAATGTTTCATTACCTTTTATCACATTAAAAATATATTACAGAAGCCTTCATCTTTTAAGCAATGCGTAAACGCAATTGTGTACATTACGCACTTTTACGCAAATTTAGTTTTGTAATAATCATTTATGTGACCTGTGGGTAAATTATTCGGAAACAGTCTTACTTGTCTAGGTCATAGTTGATTGATATTACTGAAGCCTAACGTATTGCTTACATTGACAACGAAACAAGTGTTGTGCCGACTTGAGTACAGCAACACCTGAAACCGTAAAGTTAAGTGTACATAAAAGGGTTAGCAGAACCATTAAAGCTCAGAATTAAAGATTGTAAAAAAATATTAGAAAATAATATATAGCAAATATGTATGAAGAGTGAGTGAAAGATATGTGGGCGGTCATGAGGGACGATGAGGGCCAAGTGAGCTGAATATGGAGCAGCGCTGAACGCAAGGGCGTGGGAAACGTTACATCCCGAGAATACCCGCTAACCAGCATTATCGTCCAGCACGGAAATCCAGGAAAGACCCCAGAAAATATGATTGTTTATTAACGTAGATAGAAATTGTCCCTCATTAGGAAGTTATTAAAAATATATGTTTATTGTAAAATTTATTTTGGTCACATACCAGATTAAGTAGAATTTAATATTGATATTCGTTTATATAAAATGAAATAAGGTTTTAGGCGAGGACTCAAATTCGTTGGATTTTAGATGTGTTGTTCGTTTTAATAATGAAGTCTTGTTTTTTAAATACATATAATTACCAATGTTATAATGCGTGTTGAAATTCTCTTTCGTATGCCATAGCAGCTAAGCTCCCCATATCCGCATCAAAAAAGATATAAGCGTTCTTAGCTTTGTTTCTATTGTAATGTAAGGCTATAAAACAGTGTTCCGGGAATATCCACATCGGGGTTGGCGTAGGCGGGAACGTTGTAAGTCGTGTCAAATATTTAATTACATGAACGTCAGAATGGAATAAGTTTATGTACAAATCAAACAGAGGAGAATCGGTTCTGTTGTTACGCCTACGTGTTTTACCCGGAAATAAGCAAACGGCTCCATCTTGAATGCAGTATGGTTACTTGGTCTTCCAGACTTACACTTTTATTTTACACAAATTAAAGAAATAGGGTAATTTCATTAGAGGTGTACCATGGTCCAATATCGCAATAACGTAAATAAAATGTGATGTTAATGTCCATTTTAAAAACAGAGGCTGCGATAGCAGGTGCAAGGGTAAGAAAAAAAAGAATTGATGTTCCGAATACATTTAGGCGTTAACTTAAGATTCTTGCTTAAACAGCTATTGACATGGTACCCAACAGATTGAAACAACATAACAGTTACCTTAATCCGTGGTCGCAGGTTCACTATAAAACATGTTCGTGAATTGTATGAATAAAATATACCTAAAAATCTCTCAAAAATCAACGAAAAATTACTAAAGACCACTGGTATACGTACAATACTTGTTAGAAAATCAAATATGTATAACCACTTCGGGGGGTTGACACAAATTATTAAGAAACTGAACTGCTTTTCTTAAGTGCCTAAACACAAACCCTTCCATGCACGATTACCAAACTGTTTTGTATGGTAAGCATATTTTAGTTTCAATCGCCAGGTAAGTGACAGTGTTATTTTTTTACGTATAGCTATGGAAGGATGCAAGGAGGACTGTATATAAAAAGAAACTAAGCAAGGAACACAACATGTGTGTGTATTAGCCGTGGCCTGGCTATACCATTTATAGTTCCGTTGTCGTGTCTTTGCTAAGCTTGTGCAGCTCTGGCTTCGGATGTATCATTTATTTAGCTATTTTACTCCTAATACGTCACTGAGCGAGGTGGCGCAGTACTCGCATTCGGGAGGACCTGAGTTCAAGTCCTGGTCCGGCCATCCTGATTTCGGTTTTCCCGTGGTTTCCCGAAATCACTCCAGGTGGATACTGGGATGGTTCCCTCCATAACCGATTCCTGCTTCTCTAAGCAAATTGCTCTGACCTTGCTGTCGACGAGACGTTAAGTCCTACCTACCCAATACTTCCTAAATGAAAACTTGTACGCAAGCAAATTACTGTTACCAACACGCGTGTGCTCGTCATGCTATGATGACCTCCAACAGAGGTACCATCTGGCTCACGTGGGAGTGGCGAGTAAGGCGGGGTAGAGGATGGCATGTATATGCAGTTTACACACACACTCTTCCGGAAATATGGTTTCCCAGTGTATTTCAGCGAGGACTGTGACGGGCATATGCACTATGTATGAAGCTTGGTACAGCTTCTTGAGAACGAAGTCAACACGAAGTTGAAAAATGTAATCCTTGTGCGAACAATATGTATACAAGCGCTCGCTTTTACTACAAGCTTGCTTCACCCCTGAAAGTGTCCTACACCATCAGTGGGGGGCTTAACACGTTACGGTTGTAGTAATACCTACGCGCTTCTCGTCGACTGTGATGTCTGATATGAGTACCTTGTTACAAGATTAATGCATTAAACGTAACTAAATTATATTAAATATAAATTATTTTACGTTACGTTTGTAGGATTATCTATAATGAGTATGTATAAAATAATTTATTTAGGTTTTATATTTCTATGTACGTTTTATAAATAGGTAATATATACCTACAAATATATAAAATATATATTTTATATGTTTATGTATAAATGGAGGCATCTATGGGTTTTCAATTAGATGCGATTTATTCTCGCGCGAATATGTATGTGGGTTTTATCAGAGTGCTCCCATATTTTTTACATTTAAAATATTTTTTTTTTCTTTTCAAATCTATGGAAGAGTGCCTTCCGTGAGCATAAGCTGGGATCCTTAAAAGAGCAGTACGAAAAATGTTCCTCCAATTATATTCTTCAATCACAATGTGTTTCGAAAAATGAATTCAAGAGGGAAAGTTTGTACAATGGATGAATGATTCGTGAAATGCTACGCAAACAGGGAGACATGCTTCTGGACATCGAAGTGTTGGCGTGTGTGTCGTCGGTTTGAGTACCGATTGAAATGTGCTATATTGACTATCATGGGCATGCTCGCGAGTGAGTGGTATGGATGGTGCCAGCGTGTGTTCCTTTAGCTGGAGAATTCGTTGGACAATAGCTTGTTAAACAGCATCGGCCATGCGCCATACTACAAATGGCTGATACATGACACGACATTCAATGAACGTGATGCAATATCTGCATATATAAATTAATTTATTCACACCTCATATGTTAGATGTTATTGAACCAGCAAATCAGTAACATCTTGGCAGGATCCAGTCTGCAGGAGTCAGTTGGCAGGAGTCAGTCGACAAGTGTCAATTCTGAGGAGTCGCAACTCAGGAGTCAGCTCTGAGGAGTCAGCACTGTGCAGTAGTACAAGTGTATGAATTCAAATATACTTCAAGACGATGCAAGTAAATGATTATACAAAGTCTACTGTGGAGCTTACCTCTATGGACGTACCTTCTCTTACTACTGACAAATTACATCGATAACAATGTTGTAACTGTGCCAAGACCTTCAGTAAAAGTTGAAATTCACGGCGACACGAGAAGAGTGACTATTTTAAGAACCCAACTCATGATTTTCTAAGCTGCTATAAATGTTCCAGACAGTTAACTAGAATTGATAAGTTAAATAAACACATCAAAGCTGATAAGATGTAGGGGTTTTTTCGCCTACTGAGAAACAGCATGTGACGACTTCGTTACCTTCTTTTAATACACTACATAAAATGTTTGCAGACGACGAGGGAATTTGCATGATGATGCATTATGACAATGACCGATGCAGTTTATGCAAGGGGATAAAAAGAAGGAACACATCAAGATCTGCAAGGGTTCGTCTACTGGGGGACAGCAAGTGATGTCGCTAATACCTCCTGCTTCATCGATGGGTACTGTTTCTGCAGACGATTATGACGAGACAGTAAATGCTAATGACGGAATGAGAGACCTACAAGGTTTAGTAGAGTCAGTATGTGTGGAATGTACACTTGCAAGGTGTCCGTGTGATGTCGATGAACTTCAAAATATATGGTTGTCAGCTCTAAATACTAATTATGTCCATGTGACTCCTACAAAGCAAAGTAAACTTGACGTTGGGGATAAAACAGGAGGTGAAGACAGCATTGATGATATTGACTGTGGTGACAGAGATTATGAAATATCTAATGAGAAGGATAATGATTCCCTCGACGTTCCCACACATTTCGTCAAAAAGTTTCCTTCGATAAATGATGTGAAGAAGGCAGTAGGCGTCAAGAACGCTCGTTACATATTTCCCGAAGACGTGAATGAACTTGGTGATAGACTCAGATATTTGATTGAGCTGCAAAAACATGGGGATCTCTCGTGCATTGTTGAGATATCTTCAATCATCAATGAACTGAAGGATCAGGGTCAAATCATATTATATGGCTACTATCCATGATTTTCTAACAACAGCGAAACGAAAAGATCGAATGTACAAAATAATTAAAAATGTAGAATGTATATAACAAGTAAATAAATTAAATTTATATATACATTTTAATGTGTGTTTAATTACTTATACAGTCCGTTGTGCTTCAGTGGTGTATACAATCGATTTCGAGAGTCTGTTTTAATTAAAATTTGTGCGAGTATGTGTAGGAGGTGGGCTATAAAAGGATCTGAAGTATTATGTCACATTCTAGCCGATTATTATCTCCTGAGTTCTATATGGCTAACGAAGGCCTGAGAAATATTTTTTTGGATGTAAGTTTTTATGCCAGTCATTCGTGTGGGAGTAAAGGTACATATAGGTTTGGTGTGGTTATGTAACAAAGCTTGTGGTTGGTATCGACCGGCATGCGAAGTGCGGTAATGACTTGTTTATCAGCCTCTGAAATTTATATTAGTATAAAAACTTTCAATATTGCTCTCTAGTTAAACTTTCTTTGCTTAACACTTTTGAGTTTATACCATTTTTGAATATACTTATGACATATTGGTTATTTTAGAAATATATGTTTTTACATACATACATTTATTCGCATTTCTACAAAAACAGAACTTAATACATCAGTTAAAATTGGTTTTAGCCCTTTTCATACACACGATGTCGACCTATCAAATTATATTAATGTTTTGAAGGGAACAGCATAATCTTCTGTGTGGATAAATATGGAAGGCTCACAGGGTGGAACTGCAGCTGGTGTAGTCAACTGGAGGATGAGTCACTGCTAGCATAACTGCTGCTGGAGAACATAAATGAGGTTCTTGGTTCACGGCGCACGAACGAACGTATCTGCATTATTTGTATAGTTCAGCTGGAATTGATATGAATGTGTTTGGGGAAAATCAAGCTTCTCGGAGCAGTTTTTGACTATAGACAGAGCACAAAACTGATGCATGCAGGGTATCCATTGTCATTAAATGACCAAGTATGTCTGTATTAATACGTCTATAATGTTGTTTACCATAGCATTATAATCTGTACTTGATTTCCTTGGGGACCATAGACATTGCATAAGACAGTGTTAGCTTCGGAGCACGGAGATAAATGGCGCAATTACTATCTTCGCACACGAAGATGGATACTAACCTGGATGTTTTGTATGGTGAAAATTCGTTCCACTGTAGACGGAAATTTACTTTATCACTACACATTTCAGAGTATATCGAGCTAGAAATATCACCATATTAATTGTATAAAAGTAAAACCATACTGCACACAATGTAAGCCTTCAAGAACATAGTCGTAGCAAGTGCATGGTGCCGACTCGGTGCTATTAGGATAAGGTAACAGGAACACTTCTTCATCTTTCTCGCAGTTTTCAGAAAATGGTTCGTAACCATCGTATTCAGGGTCCACGGTGGCTGGGCTTGATAACTGCTGAACTGGTTGACTGCTACTGACCGCAGATTAGGCAGTAGAGAACTGGTATACTTTGCATGTAAGAGGTGAGCATAGCCACTGCTGCTAGAGTCCATACTATATGTTTCTGGATCTATGGTTCACAGACAATTTACATTTACGAACATATCTGCTTTATTTATTTATAGAGTCCCATCTCATTGATCAGTAGGTTTGATGCCGAAAACTTGGCTTCACTGAGTAATTTCTGTCTGTAAATTGAACAGTGTTCGTTCACATACATCCTAGTTTGTAGATCAGTCCAGGACGGTTCATGGTGTTCGCAGAATTGTGCAGGTCCCCAGTACACGATTCAGCATATCGCAGTGGCACTTTGGTTGCTTCTTTCAACATAATGTAATGTGTCAAGGAACTTTTCATTAGTATCCTCGGCAGTAAATGCTCGCATTGAGGATCATCATCAAATGTCTTCACCACTTTCCTTAAAATTCGATTTTTAATTTCTTATAGTGTGCATAGAAAACTATGCATATATGGTCGACAAAGGTTAACTGCACATTCGCTGCTATCACATTCTTTCACAATTTCAGGTTTTATACAGTCTAGCATGGCTATTGCATCCCATGAGAAATAAACATGTACATCATTTGCACATTGCTCAACACATGTTACCAGGGGATCGTCCACACAATATTCCACACTCTGGAAGCCCGGATGCACACACTTGTGTTCTTGCACTTGATCTAACATGGCTGATTACTGGCCGAAGAATGTATGAAGATTGATGCTCAGAGTACGAATACTGTATACACGTCGCAATTAGGGGTTGCACATATTCTCCCAAGTTCTTCTGCCATGGTTAAAAATGGCAGTGTGACATTCTTCTTTGTAATACTTGGACCACCAAGTACTCTTGTAGCTCTCTGCTCTTCTGAGTTAATAAACTATTTTGCTATGACCCCCCCCCCCACCTAATCACCACTTGACATAGGCATTCTTCTTTTGCCTGACCTGTTAGCTCACTGGTAGTGCAGGGCAGCTTCGAGTCTGGCTGAAGGTGGTACACTAGTAAGGTAATAAAGCAGCATGGTACTGCAACCAAGTTGAAAAAACCATCTTCTTCATTCATGTTGACCAAATCTTCAAATATTTTGCAGCTCTTTGTTCATTCTGGCATACCAGGTGGGGGATACGTGTCGGTGACTCCTGTGTAAGGAAGGTGGTTGTGTGTTTGAGGTGGTGTAGCAGTACCATGCTATAGTAGCCAAGCCCTTCACCGCACTGGCTTTAGAAATGGTTGATGATGTGCCTCTTATAGCCTCTCTTCCACCCATGGCGACCCAAGGCTACCAGTGCATCCCCTGTGCTTTGAAAATTGGGCTCCGCCGCCCGTTTCCCTATGGGAATCAGTTTTCTCGTGTCTGGTAAGGGGTATCTACTATGATGGCTTGGGTCGATAGTTGGTACCTAGGCCCGACCACTTGGCGGGGTGTTGGACCACTTGGCATTCAGGCCGATAGGGCCCAAGACAGGAATTTCCTGTGTGAAGAAATTCTAATGTATGGTAAAGGACAAGTGTCTAACTACAGCTCACTGGCTGCGCTGCTAGTGGAAGGGTGATAACAGTGGGCAGTGATGATCACTGGGAGAACTCTGGACCTGTGGGACCTACAGGTACCCATGGGAAAGGACCTGCGGATTTTGATAATGACAGAAACCGCCCATGCAGAGTCACACTGCACACTGTCTTCCGGTGGTGTGGTTGGTGTGGCGGTCGAACATGAGTAAACCCACTAGTGACATGGCAAATAAGTGGGAACACAGGCTGATCGGGTTGGCCCCATCAGAGGTTTTCTCTGGTGTTTCGATCAATAGAGGTTGGACTCGTGCTGGCCGTTAACTCCGTATGCTAGAGGAGGTCTGGGGAGATCCACCCTCTCANGGTCGAACATGAGTAAACCCACTAGTGACATGGCAAATAAGTGGGAACACAGGCTGATCGGGTTGGCCCCATCAGATGTTTTCTCTGGTGTTTCGATCAATAGAGGTTGGACTCGTGCTGGCCGTTAACTCCGTATGCTAGAGGAGGTCTGGGGAGATCCACCCTCTTAAAGAAAGACTGGGCTGTGTGAAGGCACCTGCTCCGGTAGTGTCCTGGCAAGTCACTAGGGGTCCGGGTAGTACTCNAAAGAAAGACTGGGCTGTGTGAAGGCACCTGCTCCGGTAGTGTCCTGGCAAGTCACTAGGGGTCCGGGTAGTACTCTGGCCAGACCACATGCTTGGTTTCTGAGTACGAGGGTCTCAGAACCTTGTGGAAGGGTGCTTTTGGCGGAGCTTGTGTATCAAGCTGGGGCTTTTGACTTGGTTACCTCAGGTGCATATCTGGGAACACCTGCGATGAAAGGCCGAAGCACGGTATGGCCGGATGGATAAGAGCGCTACATAAAAATATAAAAGTATGGCTGAGAGGCTGTATAATTACCTATGGCATACCAGGTATAAAGAAGAGAAATCTCTTGTAGCCCATCATGATATCGGAGTAAATGGCTACATCTTCAGGTCGGAACTGTGCAGACATAGTGTGATGAAAGTAAAGTCACAACTGATAATATAAGCATTCTCCTCCATTGTAATATCAGCTTCCCCCTCTCCACTGTATTCCCCCACTCCACCACCATTCTGGATGGGCCAATGCTTGCTCGTGAAGTCTGCTGACTCATTCTCTTTTCCATCTTTATTTATCTCCACTTACCTGACACCAAGCAGGTGCAATCCTGTGGAAATTCTAACACAGCTATTCCCACACGCATGCAGACTTAGGCTATCTGATACCATATAGATTGTGAAAACGACGTGGAGGCATGTACACGTGCAGACTCTGGTTACCTGAAACTGTGCAGGTGCATACTTGTGAAATTGCTCACAGAGCTCTTCCCACCCATGTTGACTTAGGCTATCTGACATCTTGCAGGTTAAGCAATATTAGTTTATATTGACAGGCAAAAAAGTTATTGCAATGTTTTTTTTTTGCAATTGTGTTGCGACATATTTTTGCATTATTCATACATAGATAAGCAACATCATTTTTGAGACACAAGGATTTTTTTAATGAAAAATTCCCTGCTGTTTATGTTTACACACAACAATACACACCATGTGCCTTAAAATAGAATTGGCATCTATACATTTATTTACACTATGTTGCTCTGTTCAAAACACTGTTTCTTTATATTTTTTGTTATTATCCACTGTCCTTCCCCGTCATCATCCAGTGAACTTGTCTTTACCTCGCACGGCCGGCTGCGACAAGTCGTGGTCCGCTCGAAGAATGGAATCGTGTCAGCTTCTTCGCCCAGGAGGAGTCCATGCGTCTCGCCATCGCATTCTTCACTGAAGCGAAGCACTGTTTCATTTTCCCCTCGCCCTATTTCGTAGTCCATTTGCTAAATTCCTTTTTTAATGATGATTGTTACACTCTTGTTCAGCTCCAACAGTTCGTTGGGGCTGCATGATTACTGCATCCGGCCTCATGTTGCACACTGCGCAGGTTTCACCATCGCACTGGATTATGTCCATAACACATATTTTTAACTTGTCTCTGGTGTTCAAGATGCTCGGGTTGTACGCAGGCACCAGGGTGTAGTACAGGCGGTAATTATTCACACCATCACAGGTTTCTATGTTTTTCTCATTATCCTCATATCGTGGGTCGCCTAGTAAGTACTCCACTTGCCAGAACCCAGGGATGGCGTTGGGATAACACTTCACCACACCTGACTCGAATTAGCTGGTGTACATCACCTCGAGCATCGAAGATCGTGGTGGTGTGATGGGACTAGCTGTTTGGGGCGTCAGCCAACTGCTGCTAGTGGCGATAGTGTTCTGTGTCGAGCCCTCATGTGCTGGAAGACATTGGTTGCATGTCGTCGAGGTGAAGGTGGTGCTGGGTCGGAGACCTGATGTGATCAGATGAATAAGTTCGGCGGTCGCTTAGCCTGCAGAACTGTTCATGTTTTTCACTGTGTGGGCCCTTCGTGAATGGATGAGGTGGTGCCAGTAGTGGCTGCTGCTGCTTTGCGATGTAGCACCTTGCTCCAGCATGGGAATGTTGCAGGGCAGGCAGTTGCGAATATCTTCGTCTTGCTGCAGGTAGGCTGGAAGTCTCTTGTACACGTACCGAATTTCGTTGTTTGTGTATGTCAGCAGGAACTCTTTTGGTAGAAAGGCCAGTTCGTTATCTAGATCTAGGGCCACAAGTGACCATAGCCTCCCGTAAGCGACGATCACCGAAATTATTTTCTGCCTACTGGGACAGCACACAAATATCCCAGACAAGTAATAGATTGTATACGTTTAGGCGAGCAGGTGATGAAGATGGCAGCAACAGGCAGGAACCTGGGTCCCGAGGACTTTTATAAATTGGTATATGAGTGCAATGGAGGGGGTAGGCGAAGGTGCCTGATTGGCTTTGACAAACTAGCGAATGGGAAATTAGGTATGGGCAGGGAAGGAGGGGGAGTAGAATAGGAGTTTTGGGTGGGGAATGTATGGGTGGGCATGTTGTGGCAGAGGGAGGATAGATTACCAGTTCCAGAACCGAAGGATGATTGACCAGCACAAGAAAAAGGAATTATCTTTAATGAAAAAAATATATTATAATAAAAGCTGCATAGANGAAGGATGATTGACCAGCACAAGAAAAAGGAATTATCTTTAATGAAAAAAATATATTATAATAAAAGCTGCATAGAAAAAAATATATTAAAAAATGTGAATGGGTTTTATTACTCAGATACACCTTTTCATAATATTTTTAAAAAGAAAATANAAAAAATATATTAAAAAATGTGAATGGGTTTTATTACTCAGATACACCTTTTCATAATATTTTTAAAAAGAAAATACTTTAAATAAAACAATATACTTAAAAGAAATACTTAAAACTAAATATGACTATATGACAAATTTCTTGTTGCATGTATATGACTACATGAAAAAAATTCTTATTACAGGTCTGTATAACTCTCAGATAGTCAAAAAACTTTAAAAAAATTATTACTATGCATTAGAATAATCATGATAAAAATTTATTCGTCCCCCGCACACACATGCTATTTCTTCTTTTAAACCCTTGTCCAATCACGTGTCCTGATAGCCGAGTTGTCCAAGGCATCTGCATGCTGACCAAATGTTCGGCAGTTCGATCCTGCCCTCCTCAAGACAATACTTTGAGCTCTGCGAAAATTATATAAAAAGCAGCGCTTCTAGAGGCCAACTCTAGAACCAACATGGTGGCCGAGCGAAAGCGACACCAGTGTATTATTGTTGCTATCTCCATAAAAAATATGGTGTTCCAACGACTGGCACACCCTCTAGCAACAGTCGATATAAACAAAAGACAAGTGGAAACAAGATGGTGGATGAAACAAGTAGGCGGCTGGAAACAGGATAGCGGACGGAAACAATATGGCGGCTGTGATGTCATTCGAGAAGGCAGATCCGCTGCCTCCATCCCTTGTACTCGGATCGGCAAAATCTATCTTCTCGACCATTTGGCGCCCTATGGAACATATACACGCCCATTTTGTGTGCTATGGAGTGGGTACTAGTAAAGAGAATGTCGTTAATGTGCTGACGTATCACTTTCTCAAGCCGAACTGTGCGCACAGACCTAGGACGGCCAGAATAACGCATGTGTCTCGGCAAAATTATATACATTAGTCACCTTTTGCTGCGAAGTTTGTAGGCGTTGTACAAGCCATTCGTCAAAACTACGTTTTAAAAACCAAATTTGCATAGGATTCTATCACCTTTTATATTCTATTTAGTATATGGTGTTCTATATATTTTATATTTTTGACACTGTTTCTCATAAGGAATCACCTCCCGCAGTTTAAGCGTTTGATTTCTGAACATTATATATATATATATATATATATATATATATACACATACACTTATCCATTTCAATCATGCATTATGGGTGTCCTATTCTGTATCAACATCATACAAAACTGCGTGCAAAAGTAATTTTAGTAAGGAAACCAGTACCAGTTCACTAAACTGTTTGTTTTGACTAATATGACAGAATTCTTCTAAGTCAGTGGTATAGGCCGGTATCAAAATTATATATACCTTTTTATTACAGTTTTATAAAAGCTTGGTATAAAGAACAAAATTTTTGTACGGAAAATTTTCTAAACAGTAATTATGGTGACTCAAAATCCTGCACCAGCGAGAGAGTATCACTTTAAAATGTCCATAGTACATACTTTGTGGAACCCTGCGCTTGCAAGAAATAAAATTTAAAACCGGTAACACAACAGCCCATTCTGAATGGTTTTGCCTTCAAAAGACGGTGTTAGTGACACACTTTAATAATTTATGAAATTACAATACATTTGTACTCTATTATTTCGTGGATTAATATAAAAATAACAATAATTCAATAAACTTTATAAAAAAAAGCATCGACTAGTGTCCTGAAGCAATCTGTTAGTGTTCGGGAACATTTGTCCTAATTCAATATTTCTGTCTTTAAAGTAAAACTTATACATGCAGTTTGCTAAGATTATATAATTTAAATTTGAAAATTTTAGGGAACTCTAGTAAATATGTAATGATGGAAGACAACGTTCAAGGTCATACAGTTCAAGATATTAGCCAGTGTTAAAATATTATGTGGTTGTAAAGTACCCTAATTCGATACCTGACACCATTGCTAGAGGTTTTATTCTCTAAATTATGTGACCTAATGTCATTCGACACCCATTACTGTTGGTTTAAAATCGCCAGCTATTTACCTTATATAATGTGGGGCCTCACTTCGCTGTATTAAAATATTAACCATTCAGTGTAAGTCCTTGACTAAGTTTTGGTACATGACTTGTGGAATGAGTTTATATTCTTCCCATAGAACACCAACTGTAAATATTGCATCTTGGACGAATGGGTCTGGAACAAGAACGTAGCTCCAATTCACCAAATATATGTTACACTGGGTTCAAGTCAGAGCTTTGAGCGGGCCATTTGAACATTCACTACGTGGTTGTATTCGAATAATAATAAAATACAATTTGATTTAACGGATAGGAATAATGCGTTGATAAATTAAAGAATCTGATCAAAAATGTTGCTACAAAATGGGAAGCATGATACAGTTCAAAATGTATTGGTACATGTCATAATTCATTGATTGATCTATTAAAAATGATGGCCAAACCAAGAGAAGTTCAGACTGTTAAACTATCACCATGGAAGTTCGCTGTGGTTATTACATTCTCACATCAATATCATTCGCCAGGCCTCTTCCAATCCTACACACACACCCATTACAGTGCCAGATCATGAATCACAACAAATATTTCCATAAAACTTCCTCCAACTTCACCATAGTCAAATTATGGTCCAATTATATTGTATGCCATACTTGAAATGTCGTCTGGCATGGGTTTTTGTGGTCAGTGGTTTCCTGGTAGTGGCACGACCATGAAAACTGCGTGTTTTCTCTGCCCTGTGGATGGTCTAATCACATGCCTCTGTACATCAGATGCAACGAATACGCTCTGGAATCGCTGATGTAGTTACCTGACGTTCGGTTCGTGTAGTACGCTTCAGAGTTCAACAATCCCTGTAAGATTCTTGGCCCTTCCAGAACAATATTTAGGGCAAGTGCTTCCAAGATTTTTCCACTTGGTAACAACATTACTAAGAGTTGGACGAGGAGAATTTTGTATTCAGAGAATGATCTCTTCAGGACTAAATATTGCAGCCATGAAATTTACAAAACTCTCTCGGTTAACTAATAAGGGAAAACAAGTATAGAACAGTCAAGCAGTTGTAGCTATGTATACGCAGCCACCCACTGGGCAAAATTCTGGGTGATTACGTTTTGCTATGTTGTGTATCATTCGGTTTGCTTCTTTTGGTTGCAAATACCTTGCCTGTAAACCAGTATGTATTTACATTTGCATACTTGTTTATGGAATCGTTCACTGTATATCACGGTATTAAAAACATGTTCACCCAAAAATTTGCGAGGTACACTGGTTTATTCAGGAAAACATTAGTATGGTTATTGCAGGTGTATACCTATAACAAACGTGTTATCTCATATTATGTAAGATTAGGTGCCACAGAAATAAGACTGTAGACGTTTTGAGTTTGACACTATACTATTTTGCACAGAGAGCTCGACACAATTAATACANCACAGAAATAAGACTGTAGACGTTTTGAGTTTGACACTATACTATTTTGCACAGAGAGCTCGACACAATTAATACAGTGGGTTTCTAAATATTGCTACTTTACGGCTAGAAATGTCTGCGATAATCTGGAGTCTGGAAGTAAACAGTCACTGTCAATGAGTGTAATGCTTTCATCAGCACCATACACTTGGGCATAACTTGTAAAGAAGTGAATGCTACTCTTACTGACACGTGGATCAGCAAACTGTAACTATACACTGAGGCGACAGAAGTCATGGGATACCTCCTAATATCGTGTCGGACCTCCTTTTGCCCGGCGAAGTGCAGCAACTCGACTTGGCATGGACTCAACAAGTCGTTGGAAGTCCCCGGCAGAAATATTGAGCCATGCTGCCTCTATAGACGTCAATAATTGCGAAAGTGTTGCCGGTGCAGGAGTTTGTGCACGATCTGCCTTCTCGATTATGTCCCATAAATGTTCGATAGGATTCATGTCGGGCGATCTTGGTGGCCAAATCATTCGCTGGAGTNCTTCTCGATTATGTCCCATAAATGTTCGATAGGATTCATGTCGGGCGATCTTGGTGGCCAAATCATTCGCTGGAGTTGTCCAGAATGTTCTTCAAACCAATCACAAACAGTTGTGGCCCGGTGACATTGCGAATTGTCATCCTTAAAATTCCATCGTTGTTTGGGTACATTAAGTCCATGAATGGCTGCAAGTGGTCTCCAAGTACCTGAACATTACCCTTTCCATTCAATGATTGGTTCAGTTCGACCAGAGGACCCAGTCCATTCCATGTAAAAACAGCCGACACCATTATGGAGCCACCACCAGCTTGCACAGTTCCTTGTTGACAACTTGGGTCCATGGATTCGTGGGGTCTGCGCCACACTCGAACCCTACCATCAGCTCTTACCAACTGAAATCGGGACTCATCTGACGAAGCCACGGTTTTCCATTCGTCTAGGGTCCAACCGATATGGTCACGAGCCCAGGAGAGGCGCTGCAGGCGATTTCGTGCTGTTAGTAAAGGCACTCGAGTTGGTCTTCTGCTGGCATAGCCCAGTACAGCCAAATTTCGCCGCACTGTCCTAACATACACGTCCGTCGTACGTCCCACATTGATACTTGCGGTTATTTCACGCAGTGTTGCTTGTCTGTTAACACTGACCATTATGCGTTCATGTCGTTGGTCTCGGTCAATAAGTGCAGGCAGCCGGCCACTGTGTTGTCCATGACGGGAGGTTATGCCTGAAATTATGTATTCTCTGCACACTCTTGACACTGTGGATCTCGGAATGTTGAATTCCTTAGCCGTTTCCGAAATGGAATGCCCCATGTGTCTAGCTCCAACTACCATTCCGCGTTCAAAGTCTGTTAATTCCCGTCGTGCGGCCATAATCACGTCAGAAACCTTTTCACATGAATCACTTGACTACAAATGAAAGCCCAACCAATGCACTGCCGATTTATACATTTTGTACGTGATACTACTGCCATCTGTATATTTGCATATTATTATCCCATGACTTTTGTCAGCTCAGTGTATACTCTATATATATATAAATTTGAGGACAGGCATTAAGATAGACATCAGTAGATTGGACAGCGACATACTATAATGTAATTTAGCAGGGTCTTTCATTATAAATATGTTAAACAGGACCATTTAATAATAATGTATTTTAGATTGAGAAATTTCGTTTTTATGATTAATTAAAACAGATCCAGTTAGAATAAGTTACATTTGCTGGTTAAACTCACACTGAATTGTGTAATATTTTTGTTGTCCTATAGTATATTTTATATAAAAAAGTAGGAAGATTATCATTTTTTATTGAAGCTAGGAATTTTTTTCATTTCACCACTGAATTATTTTAGTGTGTATCATATAATTATGGTTTTGAGTAGAGATGGTTTACTCTTTACTTTTATTCGCTCAATTGGATCATTAATTCATGCTTTTTAAATACATTTAATTGCAAAATTTTTGTAAGTTATCTCACGTTGCTCTAAGAGGTATTTTGAAACTAAATTAGTCTTAAATAACGAATTTTCATCACATGTTAAATTCCTGGAAATAATTAAGTTTTTTAAATTTTATTCTTTTGAAAAATACAGGTGGTTAATAAACTGTGACGCTATATAAATTAGCATTACAAATTAAAACGGGAGTTTCACCAGTTTTGCTAGTCAATGATATGCTCCTTTCTTCCATCAAAAACATGATAGCATGAAATGATTAGTGTACGTCATATACCATTTGCACCAGGAGAAAATTATTATTTGTAAAATAAAAATTCCATTTTCAACTAAATTAGTCTTTTTCGCATGCACTTTTTAACAGCAGAAGAAAATTTGGGGGAAGGAATGGCAGTCTGTTTGGAATACCGAATTTTGGATTTATTTCCTTATCCATACTAATTTTACTTTTTTAATTAAATAATGTAGTTTGTAAAATTGTAACAATAACGAATTGCACCTCCTTGAGCAAAACAAAATAGTTCAGCACTCTCACATAATTATTAGAACCACAGTATTGTCTGACAAAAAGTNCACCTCCTTGAGCAAAACAAAATAGTTCAGCACTCTCACATAATTATTAGAACCACAGTATTGTCTGACAAAAAGCTGCGCAGGCTACCTACCACAACTCTCTAAACGTTGAGTATGCCATTTGCAACTGTGTAAACGGAATAAAGTTGAAAAAACACAAAGAAATGGCAATTGTGATGTGAAAAAAAGATGATATAATTTTGAAATAACAATAANAATAAAGTTGAAAAAACACAAAGAAATGGCAATTGTGATGTGAAAAAAAGATGATATAATTTTGAAATAACAATAAATTACTGCAATAATTACAAAAAAAAATGTAGTACATCTGTAATCTCTATTTTAATGTTTTCATTTTACTTTAGACAGTTGTTTATCTTGAGTGATCAAAACACGGACAGAGATAATTAAGGTCTAATTCAGAAATGTGTTTATTTATATACAGGATTTTATGGGGAAATTTGTGATTATTTGCAATTGTTCTAAAGGCTCACTGTAAATCAGCGCATATTCTACGGTTCTTGTGCAAGCAGCATTATTAGGAAAGACATGTTGGTTGACTCTATGTTGTAGTCAGTAGGACACCGCCGTGTAGACATCATTTACTGTCATCATTCGCTGCAAGGAAACACAAAACGCATAATCCAACAATACGTAGATGAAATAATACATGAAGTATTTCCTAAACATTTTTGAATAACGTATAATAATAAAAAAGCTACAAATTGAAAAACAAGGAAATACCAGTCTTTCAAAGTACTGTTATACCAAACGCCAGCAGTGTACGGGAAAATTACACCCGGTCAAGGAGCACTTACTCTGGGAACTGAACTCGGAAATAAAAGTAAGGGAAAGATGAAGTCGCATCCAGAAATACATATAAAAACATTATACGTAACGAAATCTTGAAGGCGGGCCTAAATTAATTTTAGAAAAGTATTTTAAGCGATAGTCTGGCAAACAACGCCTACCTTTGCGGCGCTAAGAAGAAAGTTGCACCAGGGACTGAAGTTCTCTACGAATCACGCACACGTGATAAAACGATCGTTAGCGACTGCGATCGAGGACTGGAATGAAAGAGGTTGACACACAGCTATAGCCGGTATGTTCCAGCCACGACCTACGCAAAAACTGCGAGCGTCGGCGTGTGGAACATAGGACTACAAAGAGAATCAAACGACAAGCGAAGCAACCAGCANACGCAAAAACTGCGAGCGTCGGCGTGTGGAACATAGGACTACAAAGAGAATCAAACGACAAGCGAAGCAACCAGCAAAACACCTATCGACGATAGGGAATGAGGTAGAAGGCTACCGCAAAAGCTCACAAAAGTTATGTCAGCGTCGCGATGGCGCTCAGTCGGTCCTGTTGTCTGCCAGTCGAAAACATCAGCTTTCATATAATTTCATGGTTTAGGTGAATATTAATATAAACAGATAATATGTTCCCGTCACCATCTCCCTTTAAAAGTCAATTATCAAATAATCAATTTCGTTTCATTAATATATCGTTTAATATTTTTATGAATTCATACGAAAAATTAGATTTCTTCAACAAAATTAAGCAAATTATGCCCTAAATATTATCAGTTGAAAAGTCATGGAAAGTTAGTGCTGGAACCATGGCATAAGGGCCCAGGAACTTATGTATTATTTGAAAACAAAATATTTATTACGCAAATTGATAAGAAGAACAAACTTAAACATGTGTGTGAATAACTTTAAAGGGATGAGTAAGAAAAGGCAACTAAATGCACTAATTCCATCAATTGAATTTGTTTCCATCAACCCGGTGGGATCATTCCAAGATATTCGCACATGGGAATCGTGCCCGACGATGCCACTGGCCACGAGTTATCTCGGGGATCACCCGTTTTCCCGCTCTTGCATTCCAGCGCTGCTCCATTAGTCGCTTCACCCTCATCGACCCTGAATACCTCGTTTTTAGCAGCCGCCCAAACCTCTGCACTCCACTTCGCTGCTATGAAGTGGCATATCGATTTTTTTGTGGCGGCACATGTGATTTAATGGTACTATTGAAAATCGATTTCTTTCACGTCGTAATTTTTAAAGTAAGTATATAAAATATTCATTAAAATCTTTGTTTAGTTTGCACCATGCTGTGTGAAGTATCGTTTTATTTGTGGCACGCCAACAATTATATTACTTTATTTACTAGCGGCATTGCGGGAACCTTTTTATTCAAGGATAGTTTACATTGCTGCAGTGAATATTATGTCATCTCTACTCCTATGTATAAGACTCGCAAATTCATATGATTTGTATATGTTTGGGAACCTAATTTGCGACAATCATGTAATGATATACAACACATCTGTTTTGGTCCAGATCATCCCCATAACTAGCACAACCAACCACTTTTTTTGTAACAAAGAATTTGTTATTTGGGCCCGCCTTGGAAGAGCATAAACACAAATATAGAAAACCAGAGGCTAAACCCCTGATATGCCAGCCTTAAAAATTTGTTTCTACAACTATTTCAACAAATTAAAAAGCAATGTGTCCATAATAAGTTAATTAATATTGATGTCTCCGAGCGTAAGCACATATTATAATAATGCTCAAATTATTAAACTTACACGAAAAACGCAGCCGAGCACTGCATGTGGTTTACTGAAAGATGACTTAGTTTCGTAGTTGGCCTCTAGTATTTTTCATTAGACATCAGGATTGTAGATACTCGTATTAGACAATCAGCTCCTGGATGGACATCTTTGATGACGCCCAATCGCAAAAAGTCTTCAAACCATCAGTGTCAAAACTCCTATATCTTTAGTTGAACAAATTGCAACCTTAACCACAAGCTAAACTTTACTTCACTCATATCTGGCTCAGGAGAATTTGTGATGTCAATGCCAACGAGAAAATACCAAAAATGTCAGAGATGTTGGTTCACTGGGATCACTGGAAGGTGAACCAATTATCTGGAATTAAGACAAGTTTAGATATATGAGCTGAGCTATATATATCTCAAACATATGTTTTCAAGGAATGCATAAGTATAATTTTAAGTTTTCTTTGCATGCATCCCACAAAATATCATAGAAGGTTGCTCGGGGAGGGATTAAATGTAACTTGGGACCTTCTTGAGTGGTGTTACCAAGGACATGAATCCAGGGACTTTTACATTTGAAAACGATGTGTAACATATACTCTTCTTTCTAAGCCTTACTAAATTTCTTCCATTGTCAGTGTAGATGTTTGCAGTCCGACCTCGGCATGAAACAATTCTCATTAAATATGCCAGGAATGCTTGAGTGGACAAGTCAATGACAACTTCAAGGTTGCATGTTCTTGTGGTCTTAGAAATTAATGTATCAATTAAAAACTTTATTGGGTCCTTGCTCCTACGAAATCCTAAGTTTATGTTTGTGAGGTGAGCATTATTCATTCCACATTTGAGAAATGATATTGCTGAACTGGCTTGAATGTGTAACAACTCTCCCAAGATGTTATGCAAGATTTTACCTTAAGTATTTGAAAAACAAGAAAATTGTGAAATGTGTCATCAAAATAAACTCATTTATGACATTAAGAAGGATGTTTCAGTGACATAATACTACCTTGTTTGTGAAAGTTGCACTGCTTTGAATGAATCATTAGAATGGAGGAACATATGTTACATATGTAACTGATAGTATTACAAATAAACAATTACAGTTTCACAGCAATGCAACAACTTTTCTAACAAAATACCGCTATATTGTAAAGCCTCTATGAGCTGCAGTAAGAGCTGCTACATGTCGTGGCATTAAAAAAAAACAGGCCACTGATATGTTACTGGGGAATTGCTTGCCAGGCTTCCTCTACCTCGGTACAGAGTTTATCCGTATTGGCTACTGGATGAGAATGACGGGCTAGTTGCCGAGTAAACATAGCTCATGCATGTTCAATAGGTGATATATCGGGCGAGCATGCAGGGTAGGGGAAAAGCAGTGTCTGCCTTGCTTCCAAAACGACCTGGTCATGTCTGGTAGTATGTGGTCGGGAGTTGCCATGTTGATATATGGCTCCAGGAGTGTGCTGGAAGAAAGGTACGACTTCAGCCCCCACAATTTTCCTGATGCAGTGGTTGCAACTCAGAGTCCCTACAATTCGTAGCAGCCAAGATCACCTATGAAAACCAATTACTCTCCAAACCATCATGCCCATCTTTCATTCAGTATAATACTGGGAAATTCATTTTGAAATATGGCGCTAACATTTATATCGTCTAATGCATTTGTAGCAATCATTTCAATTCAAGTTGAATTGGCACTCGTCCGAAAATATGACATTTTGCCACTTTTCATGCCCATTGTAGCCTGAGGCATTCATGGTTCAGGCTCAAGGAACACCTTTGCAAAGTATTGCATGTACATAGTCCTTTGCAGAGTAGATGCCATCGATTTATGTAGGTATTAAATATTAGACCTTTTGCAGTGTTCAAATACTTTGCTTACAATCGAGACAAGTTAAACTATTCCTCACTACTATGTGGATGAAAGGGATACCGTTCCACGGTGTCGTCACATTTCGCGTTACAGTTGGGGGTTTTCTACTTATCCTGTCCTCTTCAGAAAGCATATTTTACACTCGCATCACTGTTGTTTAATTATACCATATATGAGGGGCATTTTCCTAGTATGAAAATTCCCTTTCATGCAAGGAGATCATTCGACCCTATTCAATCTCTGTAACATGCTTAAAATGTACCCTTTTACATCGACGAGATTTACTGGATGTCTTCTGTATATAACATTTAACACATCATTTCATAAGGTACAACTGCTTCTAAGCAAGCACAATCGTTCTTAAATTTTAATCATTTTCGTAACATACCATGCTTTTCATGAGCTGTGAATTTCGTCTCATTTTCATGTTTTCTTCATAATGCATTTTTCACACACATGAGTGTAGTTTAGAATCATGATGAAGAAACAGTAGTTGATTGTCGTTATATATCCCATTGGCTGATATCATGGGGGTTTAATTATCTCATGCTTCTGTTTAGAAGGAAGTTCTGAACTCTGGAGCCACCTCCAATTTGCATTTATTATGCTTTACATTAAATTTAATTATGGCAATTTTGTTTCATCTTGCTCAATATTTTGTTATTGTGGTTCAGGATATGAATTTATACCATACAACCTTGCAGTTGCACTGTTCTTATACAGCTGATTAACATTTTCGTGAAATATTCCAATTAATATCACCAGTCTCTTTTCATATTTTGTAGTTTGCAGTTACGTGTAAAAATGGAGCAATACATACCTTCCTGTGTATCATGGTGAGTTATTAAAATCCTTTTATATCATCTAAAGTTGGTGGTAATGAGACTTGTTGTAATTTTGCATTTCTCTGGCACATATTACAAGACAGGCTGTCAAGCTATAAGAGATTATATGGAGTTTGAGAGTCAAAATGACCCATGACATAAGGAATTTTAGTAAGCTCATCTGAACAGAATATTTATTAAGGATATGTGTGGCGTACTGTCTTATGGAGATATGTCTCCTCTCAGCTGATGACGTGATATCTTCAATTTCTGAGACACTATCGACCATGAATTTTCTCAATTTAATAGAGAATAAATAGAGTCAAGCAAACACTTTGAGTCGGTCCATAGAAATGATGAACTTATTTCAAAGTTAATAAGACTTGTAATGATTTCGAACAATTTTGTTTGTTGAATCGTTCCACACATTTCCAGATATGGCAAATAAAAATATTTCAAGCTCGCAACCTTTGATATGGAGCACAGAATTTGGACCAATATTTCTCACTTTTCTTTTATTGATAATGCATAATGACATGGGCAATAAGCCCTTCTAGAAGAATCAGAGAATCCATTAAGTTGGATGTAATTTGGTGTTCCTGATGAACGGAATCTATTGATTGCTTTTTAATGACTTGGACGATATCTTTGTAACTGCTTGTCAACTGAATAATTTTTTCATTAACACTTAAAAAATTACTCTCAGGCATAGTTCCAAACAAAACTTTCAAAATTTCCCCGCCTATATTTATCAACCCAATCCTGTTCCTACTGGATGGTTGCAAAGTGCTCCTAACATTATTTATGGCATGAAATATTTTTCCAGCTTCTGTATCAAATACCTCAATCTCTCGCTAAATTAATTCCCTCGCAAATGCTACCAAATTTCTACTTTCAGTTTCTGAATCTGTTACTTAGTATTGCGCTACGTGATCTACAAAGAACCGGAACTGATCAACTGCTGCCGTGTAGTAAGTGGTATCAATATTGACGACAAGCACCCATTTATCCCTGGCTATCAACACATTACCTTTCCTTATGAACGCTATCCTCTGCGTTAACTACTGGTCCGCTGCATCGGCGATCCCTTGATTGACTACATCCACACATCTCTGCATCATTAGGTTCCCAACAACTACTTACACAAAAATACACACAGTATCTCACACACTTAAGGCATGACTCATGGCAAATCTGGCACGGGCCCTTTGCTCCTTAATGCATATCCAGTACCTACTTATAGTTGTGGTTCTTCCACAAGCGATGCAGTGTTAAGCCAAACGTAGGGCTCTTCTTCGGATGAGCGCGGACCCATGGTGCGCGCCGGCCGGAATAGTTTAAATTACTACAAAAATAAATTAAAATAACAGTATTTTCGTATAAAACAACACAAGTTTAGTTTTATTAGTCTTATCTTTGAGGAAAACCTCAATTTCTGTGCAAGATCATTTCTACCAATCTACCAACTCTCAACTTTAGCATAACGTGGGGCGTTAGGCAACCTATCCTTTTTATTACTAATGGAAACTCACGATTTCAAAAATGCATTTTTATTTAAAAAAAACAATACACCACTCCACCTGATTATTGTTTGTTACATTAGTAGTTACAAATAAGGATACATTTCTCATTCATCACCTGTCTACATTTTATGACATTGACATTACATCCTATTTACGATCTACTTCTATACAAACAATGTATTTTTCCTATACTTTATGTCATTACACACGACTGGTTACTACTCTTACATTGACATACTTTTGAACATTTATTACGCNTAACCTATCCTTTTTATTACTAATGGAAACTCACGATTTTAAAAATGCATTTTTATTTAAAAAAACAATACACCACTCCACCTGATTATTGTTTGTTACATTAGTAGTTACAAATAAGGATACATTTCTCATTCATCACCTGTCTACATTTTATGACATTGACATTACATCCTATTTACGATCTACTTCTATACAAACAATGTATTTTTCCTATGCTTTATGTCATTACACACGACTGGTTACTACTCTTACATTGACATACTTTTGAACATTTATTACGCCATCATTTATNCTTTATGTCATTACACACGACTGGTTACTACTCTTACATTGACATACTTTTGAACATTTATTACGCCATCATTTATTACATACACACTACATTCTTTTAAAGTTTATAACGGCCTACGCCGCCCCCGTGCTCCGATATTTANCCATCATTTATTACATACACACTACATTCTTTTAAAGTTTATAACGGCCTACGCCGCCCCCGTGCTCCGATATTTACTTTATTTCTACGCCATAAATAATGACTCTGTCCACACGTTGGGCAGAGCCAACTTACTTTCTAACAATTAAATCGCCCGCATGCCACCTCTCTGAACAATTATCCTTCAAATGTCAACTAGAAACTCTAACTCAACTCTTTCTCAAATACTTTACCAATTATTAAAGTGCCAATTTCTCACTAACCAAAGTACGCAACCAAGTTCAATAAACGCAGTGACATTACACTAACCTAAAGTTTACTCACACAACATGACGAGTGGGCGTACACTTCTCACTGACGGACGGCAGATCTCTCTCGAGCTGCCCCAGCTGGATAAGACTCTGGTGAAGTAAGACTGATTAAGTCACTGGACAACAAAGAATAGAATGACTGACCCCGGGGCCGGCCTGTCAAGGGCTTATATAGATTCCCTCTTCCGTAATAACGCATTGCTGGCCCCTGCTAAAATTCTCACCTCTCCACTTCCCATGTCCATAATGGCTGACGTGCGTGACATTCTCCACGCTTTCGTGAAATAGATATTGAGTGGTGCAGCGAGGTTGCGCGTCGCCGGAAAGGCGAGTCCTCGATGCGGGGCACATATAATCCCCAAAGAAGCGATTCTTATGCGGAGGCGATCATCCGCCGCTAACATCTTGTGACAGCTCTCCTTGTGGCGGCTGGCTGGCCCGCCCAAGTGGAATTATCAATAACCCGACGCCGCTGCCTCTCAAGCAAGCACTTTTCTAGGCTGCGAGCCGCTGCTCTGGAGTGGAGTGGAGAAAGTCTTTCAACGTTTGATTTCTACAGCCTAATTCATATCAACTGAATATCTCCGTTCACGCAAACTTACTGGCTCCCGTTCCTGATTCGTAACTATCGTGACCTCCGCCAGTTGCTCGCGCCTCGAACACCTCTAGTATATTTAAGGAAAAACTAGGGCTCTCAGTGAAATGCCAGTTCCGTACATCATGTGAATAAACACTGTTACAAATTCGCAAAATAAATGTCCTTGCTTTTACTGTTAATTTTACTACATGCATCTAATTTTTGTAGACATTGCGTTAACACTTGGGCTTAAGGTCCGCCCTGTTACAGAAAGTTTTAATATTCTGTTTAGAAATATGTTTCTTTAACACAAGATTTACTCGGTGTTANGGTCCGCCCTGTTACAGAAAGTTTTAATATTCTGTTTAGAAATATGTTTCTTTAACACAAGATTTACTCGGTGTTTTCCATTATTTTTGTCTTGAGAAAAAAATCGATTTTTATGGTCCCAGCATTTAAAATATGCATATCTCCGATGACAATTTCGTACTCCCTTTGGGAAAAAATAAAAAGTTGACGATATTTTAGCGTAGCCTTGCCATTTACACTCACGCCTGGTGTGTGTATTTTCATATATTCACAAGTACTTATAGCACAGATCATGTATTTGTTATGTTCTTATACAGATTAACAATTTCTGCTATATCAATGAATCTTAATATATAATTTTGTTCATTTACTCATATAAATATCCAAAGACTGTCTCCCTCTGTCTAATAAATATGTTCAGTTAAGAATTAATTATCCATGTAATTATTTACATACAGTGTAATATTTATATAATGCGTACTCTTAAACTAATATTTAAAGTGCTGCAATGTTAGCTGTGATTCAAAGTCCTACTTTGGCTAACTTGGAGAGGGTGTAGCATAAAACGTAGACCGCGCATTATTTATCTCAGTTTATGCGAACTATTTAAAGAGGATAAACATTTTAATACAATCCAGAACACTCTGTTTTAAGATTGTTTTATTTCACAATAACACATAGCTCCCTTATTGCAGTGATTGCAACAAAAAAAACTATTGTAGGAAAAGGAAAATTTTAATATTGCAATATCTATAAAATCATAATGGCTTGTCTAATTTTCAAATGCTACATGTTTTGATATGGGCGATTATATATTAAAAGTGACATCATATAAAAATGAAAGAAACTAATAAATGTAATTACCTTTACATGAAGAAAAATAAGCTGGAAAAATCCTTGATTCATATTAATAATTAATTTGCTCTATGTATGAAAAATACATAAAGTTTCATGAAACGACCAGTCCAGGATCTAGTAACGATATATTCTATATATATGTATTAATAAATCATTTGTATTATTTATTATTTATTATTATTATAGACACTCGATTGGAAATTCATGATTCCGTGATACAGATCGTGAAATTATTTGTCTTGTGAAATATTCATATTGCATTTTCAAACTGCGAGTGGTGTAGTAAGTTATACGTATTTAGTTGATATATCAGGATCAAGTCTCTCAATACTAGTTCATTACCTAAACGAAATACCACGTATTTTTCACTTAGTTAACTATTACACCCTCAAAAACCGACGAATAACAATACTCTTGCAAAGAAAGCTCTCACGCATTTATTTTTGTCTTAGTTAATATAATAAGTTAACGTTTATGATAGCAACAAATTCAGACTTTTATCTTGTAGAAAAGTAAATTGAAAAATAATATATTCATTTTACAAGAAATGTTATTTCTGACAATGAATAATAATAGTTTTTTCATTATTTATAATAATTTAATTGTCAACGAACAAGTTTAATATATAACTACTAACCCATTAAAAATATATATATATTTAAGGATTATGTTAACTTATTTTTGTCTGAACAATGGAAAATTATCATCACTTACACAATGCGACCATATGCATTTAACATGGACACCTAACCAATTAAATAAATACCACTTATAATGACAAATTGGTATATTTTCGTAGTGTTAATTTATCATGTTAGCATTTAAGTATATATTCAATACTTAATTGAAATAAAACACTTAATAGACCAACATTGCAAATAAAATAGTCATTAGTTTAAAGGGAAGAAACTTAACTAAACACTCCGACACTGCGGAGATAAGTTACATAACTTTCCACTAAATATGCACGGCGAGAAAACTTCGTAAGAAAAAGTAAAATTTCGTTGAAATGTAAGTTGTCTCGTGGAAACCGGAAAGTTTATAAACACTATGATTTACTTTGGCATCTCTTAAACTCTCTAAGAATTACATGGTATCTAAAATAATTAGCCTCTTTATTTTTAATTTTTTAAAAATTTTACTCACGTAAATAGTTTGATGTATAATGATATTTTATGTCATGAAAAAGACAAGAGTAATTATTTTTTTTTTGGAATTTAAATTTTTATCCGAACACAACTAAAATTTAATGTAATTTTTATAAAAATTTTTATTAAAAATTAAAAAATTTTCTGTTTTTATTTTATGAATCTTATATATACTTAAAATAAACACCGTTCTAGTTTTACATAAATATTACTGTAGGAACTCATAAAATACAATTAGAAATACTGTAAACAAGTCTAAAATACGCCTGATTGTGTAAATGTTTTGAACTTTGGTGTAACAGCGGTGTAATTGTTATATTTAACCAAACTTAATTCAGTAGTTAAATATTATAGACGCTCGTTTTTTGTGTAACCTACCCGTATCTCACATAATACTGAGCTGTTGGTGTAGAAGAAAGAAGGTGGTCTTTTTTTAAACTTAACGCGCCATAATTAAAAAAAAACTACACTTAGTGTTTATAAATAATAACGTATTAATAAGTATTTGATGAAAGTTTTTTTTACTGGCTTCACTATTTATTTAACTTATGAATANATAAATAATAACGTATTAATAAGTATTTGATGAAAGTTTTTTTTACTGGCTTCACTATTTATTTAACTTATGAATATTTTATGTATTCACAATTGTAAATGATATTTTGAAATTAAAAAATAATATTTTGATATACATATGTCGACAGTCATCCCAATCAATTAATATTAAGTTGTTTCAATTTCCCTCCACTGTATTTACCGTAGTTACCATGCCATTGATTTAAAGCAACAATAATCCACTTTAAGAGTATATTATGGCCAAGTTAAAGAAACAGATTTTCGTTTAGGTAGTTAAAAGTTCCTTTATCTTCATTTTCTTTAATCAGCGGACTCGTTGTGAATAAAACAAATTTTCTAAATTATAGTGTTCTGGGGGGAGGAGGAGGAAGATAAATAATTGATTTTGATGCCTCCTTCAGAGTGAATCCGTGAGGTCACTGATATGCGATACAGTTTCAATGAATTCAGTCATACGCCACCGAAGATAGCCGAAGCAGGACTTGAAGAAACTCTGGTCTGTAGAAGCGGGACCACTTTTCACTTTAAAGTGTACATGATAAATGAGAATGAATGTTTAATTAGTTGACCTTCACGTTTATTGTGTGTGTTTCAGGTGCTGTCTCTAGGGGCAGACGTCCTGCCGGAGTATAAATTACAGAGTCCACGTATTCACAAATGGACCATTCTGCATTACAGTCCATTCAAAGCANCGTCCTGCCGGAGTATAAATTACAGAGTCCACGTATTCACAAATGGACCATTCTGCATTACAGTCCATTCAAAGCAGTCTGGGACTGGATTATACTACTTCTTGTCATATACACTGCCATATTTACTCCTTACGTCGCTGCCTTTCTCCTCAACGAACCCAACGCCACCAAAAGAAGCAAAAAATATGGAGATGATCCTATAGTTATTATCGACTTAGTAGGTATGTATGTTCGCTAATTCACCATACAACTATTTAATACATAGATAAATGTATATATGAATGCTATATTTATACTTCTACTATACTATATAATTCAAAAATGGGAACTTAACACTCAATTGAGTAAAACAATATATTCTTGGAATTCACATTTTAAGCAATAACTTTATATTGTTTAGTCTATTACTGTGTATCAGTGGAGATTTCTCTTCCGGCAAGATTACTTACTTAANCGTCCTGCCGGAGTATAAATTACAGAGTCCACGTATTCACAAATGGACCATTCTGCATTACAGTCCATTCAAAGCGGTCTGGGACTGGATTATACTACTTCTTGTCATATACACTGCCATATTTACTCCTTACGTCGCTGCCTTTCTCCTCAACGAACCCAACGCCACCAAAAGAAGCANATATTTACTCCTTACGTCGCTGCCTTTCTCCTCAACGAACCCAACGCCACCAAAAGAAGCAAAAAATATGGAGATGATCCTATAGTTATTATCGACTTAGTAGGTATGTATGTTCGCTAATTCACCATACAACTATTTAATACATAGATAAATGTATATATGAATGCTATATTTATACTTCTACTATACTATATAATTCAAAAATGGGAACTTAACACTCAATTGAGTAAGACAATATATTCTTGGAATTCACATTTTTAGCAATAACTTTATATTGTTTAGTCTATTACTGTGTATCAGTGGAGATTTCTCTTCCGGCAAGATTACTTACTTAANAGCAATAACTTTATATTGTTTAGTCTATTACTGTGTATCAGTGGAGATTTCTCTTCCGGCAAGATTACTTACTTAAATTTTATGTATGCAAAGGAACGCAACTGTTGACGAAAATGTCTGATTATATAGAGACTTCCAAACTTAATATACAAACTTGGTGTCCAGATTTTAGTATAAGTAGTGGACCATTAACGATCTGGTTTCCTTGCCAAATGGTTTTGGCCACATGGCACGGCCATAAAGCAAATTTTATTAAAACGACACAAGGTTACTTTGGGGCCTTCAAATACAAATAAGTAAATATCAACATAAAATAATATTTATGCCAATACGAAGCTCAATTTCTATAAAACCAAGCATTTGTGTTGACATTCATTGGTTCAGTCTGCAGTTTTGTTACTGAAGTGAGTCAGTATTCAGACTTTACACAGAACGCTACAAACTGCATACATGACGTAAGTAAGTGCGAAGGTATATTTTGATTAAGCTGTTAGAGGTATATGTTTAATATTTTATAATGACTGAAAGAGGTGGAAATGTAACTCCTTATATGTGATTCATAATATACAGTATGGGTATTTTATTTATACCGGTTTTGGCACATGGATGGATGGACTCGGAGCTCGAAGCCACGGTCTCGGGTGGCCATTTTATGGACAACATAACTTCAGAAATTAATTATTTTACCCAAAAATCACTTTTTTCACCAAAAAATTTCCAAAAAATTGAAAAATGTCCCGATGGAGTTTTGAAGTGAGGAAAGCGGATTCGAGGCTTCTCGATGCGAGAGCTTGAAAGTCCTCAAATCTACAAAGCTGACTCGGGCCTCTTAACGGAATTAACTGCTTAATCCTCAGAGCAGTAAAAGCAGATTCGTGTCTCCGAGCAAGGTACAACATGTCAGCGGACTTTGCCCCTCTCCCCAATCAACATCCACGCCTGTGTTATTGACCCTGTCCGTGCCCATGACCTTAAATTAATTAAAACCAAAAAAATTTCAAAAATAAAATTTTTTAATATGTAAAGAAATTCCANTATATAAACCTTACATTTCTGGAAGTCCCCCGAAACTTTATGTAGAGCAGATGACAGACCCACCTGAAATCAATCACATTTTCTGTGCATTCCCCTCTAATTGCCCCCCCCCCCTAAAAGCACTACAACCATCTCTCCCACACCATATCCAAATCATAAGAAATTTTTAAAAGGACGAATATCGTAAATTTATTTTAAATATCGCTAAACAATAGTTAATACATTTTTTTATTCAGGTAAATATATATTATTTACCCACACCACCATATTTGATGTCAGTTATCTTAACCTTGACCCTAGGTGACCTTTAATCTGAAACCTCTAGAAAAAGCACAAAAAACAAAAAAAAAAAAATCCCNTCTTAACCTTGACCCTAGGTGACCTTTAATCTGAAACCTCTAGAAAAAGCACAAAAAACAAAAAAAAAAAAATCCAGAAAGACGAGGGATAAATTACATTATTGACACAGACAGCCATCTTGGATATCCACTGCCTTGACCTTGGCCCCAATGATCTTAAAGACAGAAATCTAGAAAAACTGTAGACAATCGAATAAATTCAAAAAAATAAACGATCATACATTTTATGTTAGTGACTATGACCGTCATGTTGAATGTTAGTGACCTTAACCTTGACCCCATTGACCTCAGACCTTTATCCATGACCTTGAATTACATAAAACCGGAAAACATCAANGTGACCTTAACCTTGACCCCATTGACCTCAGACCTTTATCCATGACCTTGAATTACATAAAACCGGAAAACATCAAGAAATTTCCAAAAAAAAAGTTTTCAAATATATATTTATATATATAAATTTAAAATTTCGAAATTTTTTATAAATACCATTTAAAGAGTTACCTACAGGAGGTCCGAGGCATGATGGCATGCGCAGCGATCAGCGACGACGCTCCCGACATGAATACCAGCAGTTGCCTGACACCCCACCACCAACACCTCCAATTTTTATTCGATGATTGCTCGTATTCACTTGACCTCGGTTCCACCCCCACCCTGCTAAGGCGACCTCCCCTGTCTCCAATAAATAAAGCCTGTTCTTCATTTGACATTTTTCTGTTACCCCTTACCTCACCAATATTGTCTCACCAATTCAGGGTGGCGATGATCTGGAACTTCTACTGCACTGTAAAAATAATTGAGGTAAAATTCCTTTAAATGTAAGGTAAAATTACTTCTTAAATGTAAATTTGGAAAACAAGTAAAGTACTATTTCCTAATCGTAAGGAAAGATAACTGACAAAAGTGTGAGAAAATACCAAACCTGTAAGGGAATATTAAATATATTGTATACTAAAATTTTAATCTAAAAACTTCGCGATATTTAGTACTCTTTATTGTATTATTGCCTATACTCTCAGATGAATAGCAACCGAAACCACACCTCTAAAATCCTCACAACTTTCCTCTATCTCGTGAGGCCAGTGCACTATGAATTATACCACGGTGAAAATGTAGCTGTGTTCGTGATTATTTCTGTACTAAAGTCATTTACAACGAAAAATAAAAACAATATTAATTTAAGATACCTGCAAAATTTTTCATTAACATAACTATAAAAGTATTTTTATTATTAGTTTGAACATTCCTGCCATTCTAAAAGCAACTTGACAGATTAGTTATTCCTGGTACTCGTTACAAATTATTTTGTTTAACAGATTGCTGAGTTACTTTTGTGTGGTACAATGCAAAGTTTTTGTAGAATTATTTCAGTGACTTTATTAATGCTTGAAGTTAGTACCTTTCNCTTTTGTGTGGTACAATGCAAAGTTTTTGTAGAATTATTTCAGTGACTTTATTAATGCTTGAAGTTAGTACCTTTTCAAGTATTTTAATAATCCCGCTGTCATAAAAATTACATGGGTAAAGATAAAGGTGTAGATTCAGATTTGAACACGGGAACATAAAGCTATCCATTTTCCAAAGTCTCTTACGACTTTACTTATTTCTTATCACAAGCCTTTCATTTGTAACCAATTTATAGTTGTATTTTACAGATTTCCTATCGTAAAATGTAATATTGGTATTTCTTAGTATTATGCCTGCCCTAACGAAAATAAGTCCCACAAGTAGTCCGTCATGGCGCTTCGTTTTGTTTCTTCCTCCGATCCTAACATCGAGCTGTTGAGACAATGCTGAAGAGATCCACNTCCGTCATGGCGCTTCGTTTTGTTTCTTCCTCCGATCCTAACATCGAGCTGTTGAGACAATGCTGAAGAGATCCACACGACAATAGGTAATTCTCCCACCCATGTATATAATTTCACACTGCTATATAAGAGAATGTGACTCCAGAGTGCGGCAATTCTATCTAACATGTAAAGAGAAATTTTGCGAATATTTCCTTACAATTGTTAGGTAATTTTCATTATATTATTTACAGTGTGGTATTCGTGCCAAGGTGTCAGTCCGTTGTAGGGAAAAAGCTTAGCTGTGATGCATTCACTCGCCCCTGGCTGAGGCGTACCCACGCTGCAAAACTGCTGGATCTCTCCTGCGACGGCTATATTGGCAGTNATTCACTCGCCCCTGGCTGAGGCGTACCCACGCTGCAAAACTGCTGGATCTCTCCTGCGACGGCTATATTGGCAGTGACCCCTACCTTCTCCTTGATACTCAAATGTATCGGCTCGGTGGTGGTCAGTCTCAGTTCCTCAGCAGCTGCAGGTCTTATTCCCAGCAGCACTATATACTCTGGCAATTCCTTCTTGTGGGCGCTCACATTCTGTTCCACCTTAAAGTCAGCACTACCNCCAGCAGCACTATATACTCTGGCAATTCCTTCTTGTGGGCGCTCACATTCTGTTCCACCTTAAAGTCAGCACTACCCATACATTCATTCATACTGTCAATTTTATTATTTAATATTTCGATAATACTTTGTATATTGCCTACACTTTCATTCATGTTGTCTATATTCCTCATTTTTGTTCATACTATTTTCTCGTCCTTTTTGTCGACAACTTCACTAACACAGTCCATTTTCCTGTTCACAACTTCGCTAACACTGTCTACTTTTGTGTCTACCAGTTCGCATAAACTACAAAATGGACTATTTACATTATTATTTACAATTTTTACAGATTCTCTAATGCTAATTAATTGGCCTCCTAAATCTTCTGTTAATTAAGNTTTACATTATTATTTACAATTTTTACAGATTCTCTAATGCTAATTAATTGGCCTCCTAAATCTTCTGTTAATTAAGCACAGTGATTCCTTATCTACCAACACTTTATGATGTTCCTTGCCATTATATTTACAGAGGTAATAGATAAATTAGTTAGATATATATATATATAATCTTTTTTTTAAATTTTATCCTTAATCTATGTTTTAGATAAAATGGCTGATTCAATAACGTGAGTAATAAAACTTACGTAAATTATATTTTTTTAAACATATATATGTGAATATAATACATTTTAATACAAAGCTAAAATTTATGGTAGTCCCAATCGTATTTACATACGCTGACATTGCAAAATGTTATGATATACGGGTATTTTATTGTGTAGACACTCCTACAGCCTGGCAAAGAACAGCANTTTACATTATTATTTACAATATTTACAGATTCTCTAATGCTAATTAATTGGCCTCCTAAATCTTCTGTTAATTAAACACAGTGCTTCCTTATCTACCAACACTTTATGATGTTCCTTGCCATTATATTTACAGAGGTAATAGATAAATTAGTTAGATATATATATATATATATATAATCTTTTTTTAAATTTTATCCTTAATCTATGTTTTAGATAAAATGGCTGATTCAATAACGTGAGTAATAAAACTTACGTAAATTTTATTTTTTTAAACATATATATATATGTGAATATAATACATTTTAATACAAAGCTAAAATTTATGGTAGTCCCAATCGTATTTACATCCGCTGACATTGCAAAATGTTATGATATACGGGTATTTTATTGTGTAGACACTCCTACAGCCTGGCAAAGAACAGCAACACATCGAGACATCGATTCCGCAAATGGACTAAACACGCGTAGAGAGGTGTTGACCCACGCGGTCCGGATAGGTGCGATAGCTCCCTGCAGTTTATAGGTGCAGCAGGATCTAGGGTGTCAATGGACCTTCCCGCCATGTCCCACAAATGCTCTATGGGGTACATACCGGGCGAACAAAGTTGTCACAGCAGTCCTAGAAGCTCTCCACAGTCCTCCTCGAACCAATCCTGGACAACTTGGACCGATTACACTGTGCATTATCCTACTGGGATATCCCATTTTTTAAGGGATACGTCAAGTACATGAAAGACTGCTATGCAATATCATGACCGTCACACACACTCACTCATGTGATGTCAGCATAACTGATACATATCTCGGTACTTCCAAGATGTAAAGGTACGGTGGTGCCTCCAACTTATTACCGTTTTACACTGCTATCCCACGACTCTTCACATCTCAGTGAATATTAACTCTATTGTATCATTACAGAATTAACAGTCTGAAAAAAGTTGTAGAAACGAAATGAACACAATGGCTGGACCATATTATATATAGTTTTGTCTGTATATTAGTTTAAGTGATCTCAGAAAATTTTATGCAACTGAACCACTTCAATGAATCAATGTCAGTTCATATAGTGGACAATCGTGTATAACCAAGATATGAATACACCGGATGAGTTGCCCGCGCCTATTTTTCAGTATGCATGCAACCCGCACACATGGCTACCCAACTAACAAAACATCTCCCCCGCTGTAAAATCAATGTATCTTGTGTTGCCGAGTCCCGTTCCATGTACGTACTCGTTACGGCGCCTCGTCTGTCAGCTGAAAATTCGACGCCATTGTCAGCCTAGACAAATCAGCGGTGCGAAAATAGAGAATTTCTTCAAAACAACGCATACGTCACGCGTTGATTTTTTTTTCGTTATTAGAGTAATTGGTGACTGTATTTTTATGTCACATGATGGCTCGAAGCGAGGCAGATGTGTGCTACTAAAGATGCAAACGTCACTTACCAACGTATTCTGTAAACACCGCAACTCAATAAACTGATGTTGATTCTTTGAAAACTGCCAGTTTCTCAACGCACTGTTTTCATAAAACCATATATTAACCGATTAATGTACTGACGACAACGAAACAACGTGCATGTAGTGTTCTGCTACGATTTAAGTTTTGTTGGATGGGTTAGTTTGTATGTGGATTGCTTAGATACGGAACAATAGGCGCGGGCGACTCACCCGGTATATTCGCTCTGTCTTAAACACAGATAAACATACCAACACACGCACATGATGTAACTCAATAACTTCTTCAAAATGCGCCTGGACGTTTCGCCCAAATATAAGTTCGAAAAGTTTTTAATAAATATACCCTTAATTGATTCCTGCAGTGCGCCTTTTCAAGTTGTATCTAAAACACGGGTATACTGTACAAATCTCAGACTGGCCACTGAGTGTCTGTGTAGTGAGTGATTGTTCGAAGATCTACTACTATGGCTAAAGTTGTCACTGAAAAATAATACTCCAAATGAAATTTTAAAACGAAACAGCAAAATTCAATTACAAAAAATCTCAAAACTAAATAGTAAAGTAAGACCTCTAAATGAAACATTAAAACGTATCCTCATACAATAACTACGTCAAATTTAACGCCTCCAAGATACACTAAAATACCTCGGATTGAATCATGAATTTCCTTAAGCAATTGTTCTCAATACTGAATTAAGAAGTCTCCAGTAAAATCAGCAGGGGAAAGTTATAAAAAAAAACAATCCACAATTATGTAAAAATATGATATATATTTTCTTTATTTCGTATTTTACGTAGTTGAATTTCTTGGATGTTTGCAGATTATGGACAGTACTTAATGGTGCCTTTAAAAATAATCCCTGTCACTCAGTTCAAAAAATCTCCTTTAAATGCAAAAAATTTCCATCGTTTTTCAAAGCGATGAAAAGTATGAGTTTACAAACAAGTTCTCAGATAACTCGTTGGAGAAATGTGTTCGAATGTCGGGATGATATCCACTATATTCGTAAACTTTATTATCAACACTTTTTATAACATCACCTGCCTCTGTTTCTTTGACAGTGTAGATATCACTGAGTTCCGTTTTCTCGGCTCTTGGGGTGTCATTAGCGACAATTGTCTTCACAGGTACTGGTGCTGCATAATTTTTTTAGGCACATCGCTTTCACATGCCAAGTCAGCAAGTGGATATTTCTCACGCTGTTCATCGCTTTTGTTGCCTGTAATCTCTTTATCTTCTGTGGACATAGGATGCAGCATATAAGCAGGAGGTAGCGACGTCAACACATGCTGTTTATCGGTAGGAGATGTAAAAATAAACTTGCAGACCTCGATGTGTCAGTTCAAGTTATCACTTAGAGCAATCTGCCTACAATAGTAACTGCAGCCCAATGCCGTATGATATGTGCTCTTCAAACTTTGTTTCTTCTCATGCCGACGAACTGCATGGGTGAAGGCATAAAACCGTCAATAATCTGACGAATCTGTTGCTGGACTTGACCCCATATTCAGTGTAGTCAGTCTTAAGCCATAGTAATATGAATAATCTTATCACAAGGAGTGTAAGCTCTCCAGAATTGATGTTTACATCTGAACACATGAAAGAGGAACATGCAATTGCTGCCTATAAAAGCCCTTTATACAGAACTAGCGAACCGGCCCGGCTTCGCCCGGTAACAATTTAGTTTTTACAGTGATACTTTGAAAAACAAAAACGGTTACTGTAGGGCATCCTTAAAAGATAAACATACGCTATCATGGACTTTTCTGTAGACCTTTTTGAGAGCTACAATTCTGTAGCTTAAATTGATGTATATCTTATGGTCTAGTCAGCGCAAGCCATCTAAGCTCCCTAAAAGCGGTTTTTTACGACTTGATTACAAACTGTCCGACATTTCTCTACTATACTTACATTACATATAAATACATTAAAACCTTCCTCAAGAAATTCTTTAAATGAAGTTGAAAACCGCATCAAAATCCATCAAGTAGTTTAGACGTACTAAGCGAATACACAGACAGACGCGGATAAGCGACTTTGTTTAATACTATTTAGAGATGATGAACCTGAACTACTGTTACAAATGTTGCGAGTTGATTCCATATGCAAAATGTAATAGAAAACCTTACATGATATGTGGCCGGCAGTTATTCGTAAGGGACATATGTGACTTTGAAAATCAATATTTCAAATTTTTTAAATTATAAATAATAAAACCCACATAAGATGAAAGAAAAATTTTGTGAATTCTACTGTTTTGGATCTAGAAATCTGCAAATGGTTATTTTATATTATCATCCCCATTCATTGATAAAATAGGGGATGCCATGTTATCCTCAACAAATATACGTAATCTTTTGGTTTTTATCGTTTTTAATGACATCTTTATCATGTGTGCATTAATGTAAAATAAAACATTGCCTTCGTGTAACCCTTCAGGCTGACATTTGTCGAGGAAAAATTCAAATTTTGTAAGGGTACCGGACAGGCAAGCAACTGCACTCTTAAAAATTTTGTTATCTTGACAATCATTCACCTGAGAAAGTTACACTAAAGCAATGTTTTTTGAACATTAATGTAAACAAAACAATTACGTCAATAAAAGCGATAAACACCAAATAGTTACGCAATTGTGTTGGATAATAACTTGGCACCTCCTATTTTCTCAATAAATGGTGATGATGATTTTACACAATAAATCTTCGCAGATATCTGATCTCGTTTTAAGCCAGCAGAATTCACACAACTGTTATTTAATCTCAAGTAGGTTTTTTTAATTTCAATTAAATAATTTTAAATGTAATTTTCAAGGGCACCTATTTCCCTTACGAATTAAGGTAGGATATATTTCGCATAATGTTATCCATCTCATGTTGCATAGGGAACCCCCTCACAGCGTCTGTAGTTGAAGTTCAGGATCATCATGTATATGCATCCAGTATAGAGAAATGTAGGGTGTTCAGGAAACGGTATAGGTAGATTACGTGAAAACAAGCACATTGTGTCAAGGAATATGTGTCCAGAAATACCACCCTGCAGAGGTGTTGGCGAAAACATAAGCGCGCACACTAGGCGGCAACCCAGTGGCCGAGAGAGCGGACTATCGTAGCACAGTGAAGCATGATGTTCAGGGGAGGTGAAATGAAGAGTGGGGCGCAGATATTTGCAATTAGACAGACGCACTTGCAACCAGCAGTCTGGTGTACAACACAGTGGATGGGTGGTTGTGGTTCGTTTACGTGTTTGGCTTCGGACGATAAGTGCAGTTTTTACAGTTGACAGTTTAGTGTATACACGTTTGCAATTACGAATTTGGCAATCAACAACGGCGTGGTAGCATTTACATTCACTGAGATAGCTGATATGCTCTTGGTGTACAGGGAGGCAAGAGGAAATGCAGCAGATGCAGCGCGCATTTACCAAGGTGCTATCCAAACAGACGTGTACCAGAAAGGAGCACCTTCACATGTCTTGACAAACGACTGCATGACACTGGAGTCCTGATTCCACAAACAGTGGACGTCTTCACCAGGAGAACTGTTAGAACGCCACGTATCGAGGAAGATGTCCCGGAGTACGTGGCTGAACAGCCATCAACTTGCACAACGTAGGCGTTAGTAACAGCACCATGTGGGAGGTTTTACACGAACATCTGTTGCACCCTTACGGCCGTCTAAATGTGCAGTAGTTGTGGCGATTCGAGTCTCCCGTAACAAGTAGCGTTTTACCTGTGTTTTATTGCACAAGATCAAAACGCTCACTTCAGTGAACCAGTGTTTCCGTGCAACGAGACAATGTTTTCTCGCGATGGTATGTTTTCGAAACCGCTACGTGTGGAGTGAGGACCATCCGCACACAACTCACATGATTGCTCACCATTGGAGGTTTTAGGTAAATTTGTGGGCGTGCATTGTCCACGACTGTCTGATTGGGGCATATTTCTTTATCCCGTGACTCAACGATAATGCCTACCTCTATTTTCTTCAACACATTCTCCCGGAGCTGTTAGAAAATGTGCCACTAACTGTGAGGAACAGCACATGGCTTCTGCATGTTGGTGTCCCAGCCCACTTTACACGTCGTGTGCGAAAGCATCTCAACAACGCCTTTCCTAACAATGGGTGGCACGTGGTGGACCGGCCACTTGGTCCCTCTTTCGCCGGACCTTACACCGCTGGACTTATTTCTGTGGCACTGCATTATAAGTCAAATCTATGTGACACCGGCTGAGACGGAGGTGGAATTACACCAACCCATAACAGCAGCTTGCGAACAGTTGCGTGATGCGCCACGAGTGTTCACAAGTATGCGAGACAACATGCTTCGTCGCTGTACCGCCTGCGTAGAAGTTGGTGGGCAGCACTTCGAACATCTGTTGTGAAGGCGGTCCACGAGTTTGCACCTAGGTGAGTTTGGAATTCCATTGTGCGTGCTTACGTTTGCGCCTGCGCCTATGCAGGGTGGCATTTCCGGACATATTTTACTTGACACAATATGCTTGTTTTCCCATTATATATCACCCATTCACATTGCGTCCCCCACTTCCCCAACAACCTGTATATTTACATTAAAAATATCCTACTCTCCAAAGCCACAAGGCCCAGTAGGTGTAATTTTTTTCGCCTTTCATTGCTTTATCATCTGATCAACACAAATCTGATTTATTTACACTCTCTGTATAGAGTTAATGTGTATACCAAGATTAGTTAATTATCTCTCAACATCCTCGCACAAGTATGGTACCTGTTTCAAAATAATCACATACATTTCAGCAGAGGCAATTTTGTTCTTGCAAGTATATTTGCATTTGTTCATAAATGATAGGCCTACGATTCGCGCCCTGGTCACGGATGTTTCTAAGGACATTAGAAGAAATTCATTATCACTGAAAGTTGCATAGTTCCAAAAAAATTCAGATGGCCTTTGTTGAAGGAAAGGACTGCTAAACAGTAGAGGGTTCCATAGTTATGCTTCCATAATATGGCACATGACCTATGCTGCTTGGAAAGCGAATGCTTCATGAAGACTTCATCCAGACGGATACTGAAGAAGACACAATCGATACTGAATGATCACTCTCATTTCCACGACGTATAATGATGCCCCATCTCGTTGGGCTTGAACCGGTGGCATACTCACCGACCTATTCAGTTCCCAGATACATGTTTCCCATTTTCTAAGCACTTCGCGGACCTTGTAGTGAACAATTAATCTACTCTGCACGAACCCGCCTACTCGAAACACTTCAAGAAACACATCGGGAACGATCAATCCAGTTGACAAAATATTTATGGTAGTGCACTAGTAAGAATCCCAGTTTGCGCTCACAGAAGGCCTTCTGCCGAATATGTAAAATGTAAAAATAGTGGAGCATTCTCAGGAACACCACATACCCTATTCGTATGAGGAAGGATCGCAGATAACGATTAAAAATGCAGAAACTGCCACACATAAGAATATACCAGAAGATTCATTTAACTTGAGAATATGGAATAACGCGAAATGTATGCGTCGTACAAGAAAAGTGTCCAAAGTTAAATTCCCCAATTTCTAAGGGGCTATTCAAGACCGCACAAGTTAGTTCACCATCGTCGTATCTCGTAGGGTGGAAGCGGCGAGGGCAACATTGAAAACAATAAAACATGGGAGTTTCCATTTGAAAAGTCGATATTGCCCGCAATCCCCCAGATGAGAGGACGGTGAGCTAATTTTTGCGAGCTTGAACTGTACCCTCGAAAATAGTGAGGTTTTTCTTAGATACATTTTGTCGTACGAAGTATATATTTCGTGTTATTCCATAGTCTCAGGTTAAATGAACCACAATGTGTTTGCATATAAATACACATAAGCCTAGTAATATCACACAGAAATATACATTATTGTAATTATGTATTAAAAAATGTAAAATTTTATTTTTTGTTTATTTTATGAATATAAAATATGACTAAAATAATATTACGTATGGTTATGATCGGTGAAGGTATCTGCATATTTGATAATTACATCGGTTCCCTGCCTGTGCGAGCAGAGTAGGCCTATGTGGGTTTTCTTATAGTGCTTCCATATTATAACATCCAAAATTTCTGGCAAAAGTACTTTCGTGAGCATAAGGTAGGCTTATTACTAGAGAATTACCAGAAAGTTTTTGTCAATGAGATTGAGTGTTAGTGATGTATCTCGTGAAGTGATTCGAGAGGGCGAGTTCGTACATTAGATTAATGGTTCGCAAAAAGTTTCGCTAAGTGCATCGCTAATGGGAATCTTTCCTTTGGCTATCGAAGATCACGGTGAGTTTGTTGTCAATTTGAGCCCTATAAGATTGTGCATGCCAACACTTTCAGAATATTTTTGGGATTATAAAATGTCTTGAAATAATGCACATTTTTTCAAAATCCTTAGAAATATCTATTACCAGGGTACGATTCGTGGGCTTGCCCTCAATGAGCTAAAACACAGAAATTTTCTAGAACAACATTGTTTATGCTCGAATGTATATTATTACTTCAAATGGAGACCTCCTCTGGTTAGGGTGTAAGGATAAGTAACTTTTGTCGAAGTACACATGTACTATGTACAGAGAATGTTAATAAATTAAGTTTTTGAATTGTTAAGATAATACGGAAATCACATGCGACTACATTAAACATATTATATGTATATATACAGGTTAAGTATAAAAGAATACCACAAATTTTAAGGTCTATAATATCAAAACCAAACAACCTACAATCTTGGTTGACCGTGGAACTGTAAAATTTGTTTACCATATCATCATAAATGTTCAACGTGACCACCACGAGCGGCCCGAACGACATCTACGTGATAATCAAACTAGTTTTACACTCTTGTCAGCATGTCTGGTGTTATGGTTTGGATGGCGTCCGTAATTTTCGTTTTGAGATCCTCAATGTTAGCGGGCAATGGTGGACGAAACACTTGATTCATTATGTATCCCAGTAGAAAAAAATCGCATGGGGTAAGATCCGGACTTCTTGGGGGCCAGTGATGAAGATCCTGGTCACCAGATGCTCCTCGACCAATCCAGCGTTGCAGCAACGTCTCGTTCATGGGTCTGCCAACAGCTAGGTGCCAATGGGGTGGCGCACCATCCTGCTGGAAAATGAAATCCCCTGCCGCCTCTTCTAACTGCGGAAACAACCAATCTGTAAGCATGTCCATATAAGGGACTCCAGTAACAGTGGGCTCGTGAAAAAAGAAAGGGCTGAAAACAGTGTAGTTGGATACAGCGCAAAACATGTTCACTTTGGGGAAAGCACGCTCGTGTTCGGTGGTTTCATGTGGAGGCTCCTGACCCCATATCCGCAAGTTGTGCCGGCTCACCTTACCATTTGNGGTGGTTTCATGTGGAGGCTCCTGACCCCATATCCGCAAGTTGTGCCGGCTCACCTTACCATTTGTATGGAACGTTACTTCATCGCTAAAAACCAGCTTAGACATTAAGGCATCGTTTACCTCGTTCTGGGCAAGAACGAACGCGCAGAAATCACGTCTCAGCTCTTTATTCCTTTTTGTAAGAGCCTGTACAAGCTGTAACCTGTATGGTTTGTACAGCAATTGCTTTCGCAACAGTATCCATCCTGTCGATTAAGGGATTTGCATTTTCCGGCAAGTTTGCCGAGTTGATTTTCTCGGACAGTGAACGAACGCTTGTTGAATCCGTTGCACATTCTTTTCAGACACACGCGGCCGACTGGAATTTTTGCCTTTGCAAAGGCACCCTGTGTCACGGAACAGACGAAACCAATGCACGATAATCCATCTATCGGTAGGACGACGTATGTATTTGCGATGGAATTAACGTTGAACAGTCGTATTAGATTCACATTTAGCAAACTGAATAACACAGAACGCCTTCTGTTGTTCCGTCCCCATCGTGATGCGGACTAACACACAACACACGCTCATGTGCAACAACAGACGCTCCCAGTGTCATCTCTTAGCACATAAAGGAAACATAAGACCGCCTTCTTCACATTGACGTGTCGAATGTGAACTTGATTACATTTCACCACCTCAAACAACGCCATCCAAACTGTAACACCGGACTTGCTGACAAGAATGTGGAACGAGTTTGATTATCGCGTAGATGTCATTTGGGCCGCTCTTGGTGGTCATATTGAACATTTATGAATGTATGGTAAACAAACTTCACCATTCCATGGTTCATTTGATTGTTCAATCAAGGTTGTAGGTTGTTTGGTTTTGATATTATAGACCTTCAAATTTGGGGTATTCTTTTATACTCACCTTATGTAGCCTTTACAGGCAGAATTAAAAAATTAGTCTCTTATATGTTTAGATGTCAACTTGATTTTGAAGTGCTTTCCTTTATTGTGTGGAAGATGATGCGTGCATCCAAAGGCTTGAGACTGACATCAAAGAATAAAAGGCCAATACCAGCACCTTATTCATCAGATTGTCGACAATTCCGATACTGAGACTGGTTTTATGCATTCGGCTATACAACTCATTGACATGAGAAAAGAGTATGTTTAAAAATCGGATCTCGTGTGGTATTTAGCTGTGGTAACTTTTCTGGGCAGTTCGGTCGAAGAGATGACTTGAATAGACACGTCAAAATCTGCAAGTATAATGTTCCGTCTCCTATCGAGAAACAGCATTTGCTGATGTCACTGCCTCTTGCTAATAAGCNAAAATCTGCAAGTATAATGTTCCGTCTCCTATCGAGAAACAGCATTTGCTGATGTCACTGCCTCTTGCTAATAAGCTGCATACTATGTTCACAGAAGATGAGGGGACTACAGACCGTACAAGCAAAAAATACCATGCGAAAATTTACTTGTTAATCTGGAACGTGTAATCGACATCCTTCAAAAAATAATGTAGTACCAGTAGCAGTAAAGCTTATGTCGCTATCGACACCCGAATTGTCTGTGCTGACGAAGTAATGGAGTAAAACGATGTTGAATAAAGTGTCNAGCTTATGTCGCTATCGACACCCGAATTGTCTGTGCTGACGAAGTAATGGAGTAAAACGATGTTGAATAAAGTGTCGAGGACGAATGCAATGACAATGGTGCTGATTTTCCTGCTGTTCTCCCGCACCTTTTCTACGAGTCCTCGGCGACATTTGGTATGAAGAAAGCAGAATACCCCAAGAACACTGGCTACATGTTTCCTGAAGATCCCAACAAACTTCTTTATAGACTCACAGTTTCTATAGTTTTGGAAAATGGTGATATCTCGCATATTGAGGTGTTATCATTAATCATAAGTGATCTTAAGGGCAGTGGTGATACAGAGTGATTCTAAAATCATGGGACAAACATTGAGGGGTGGTAGAACTCATTAAAACAAACAATTATTGTATAGGAATATATGCCGCCCTCACTGCGCAACTCCGTGTTTGTGTTTTTATTCACATGAAATGCAACACAGTGTTTATTTTCAACGTCGACGCTAAATGATTTTTTACAGCAATGTTTATAATAATTGCTCAAAATTGCTACCACCGACAGTAATGCAAGCTTGGTAGCATCGGTGGAGTGATGCTGATGCAGCAGGTCACTGGCGCACTGATTGACTGCCCTCAACTATCGCCACCGTTGTCAGCCAATGACGCCATATGTAGAGGTCGCCAAGCATGCGTGACTGTTGGTGGATGCATTTTCAGCAACTGTTTTAACATTTTCTGTACGGAATCTTTCGTTACGTATGCTGCTAATGAACATTTTATGTTTCCGTTAATGTGTTATGTTTTTGTGTTTGTGCCTCAACGCGTCACTTCCGCCCATATATTTCTATACAATAATTGTTTGTTTTAGTGAGCTCTACCACCCCTCAATGTTTGTCCCATGATTTTAGAATCATTATGTATATGATGAGACAATTAAGCACTGTCCATGGCCTGCAAACATTGGAGAAAACAAATATCGAACATATAAAGTAAATGAATAATAATTTTTATTTATACAATTGTGTGTTATTTACTTGTACATTTCCCTATTAATTTTACGAAAGACTTTTTAAATAAGTACCCTCACTGTTATACAATCGAATGTAAGAAATTATTTACAGTTCCAGTCCGAAGTAATAGCTATCTAGAGACACTAGAAAACGACTGACTTCTGTTTGATGTTTATTTTGAGGTGTCTTTTTAGCTCTTTGTTTTCTTTTTTGGTTTTTTTGGTCTACATTATACTATCTATATTTAAGGTTGGTTTTTGAGATTTATTTTTTGAGTTTTGTTTCTGCTGTTAAATTTTGAGATTTCCTTTTGAGATGTTTTGGTATGGCCAGTTAGTATGGCCGGCTGTAACCGTCTTGTTGGTTTTCTTGGTCAATCTATTGGTTTGTGTTGGTGGTCTTGGTGGTTGGTGTTGATAGTCAGTTGTTCTGGTAGGTGGAAATGGTCTTTCGGTTAACTGTTAGAATCTCTGTACATATTGGTAGACAAAATAGCCAATGAAATATGTGTGTTTGGTCATTCGTCTACTAGTCGCCATACTGGGAGGATTTGTGCTCCGACGTCTTTGTGAAAATCGAAATCAGGACATTCTTCATGAAAGTCTCTAAAAATAATTTTAATTAAAAAAACTTTTGTTAGGTTTTGCATTTATATTTGTTACTTTAATTTATTTTGTTATTCTGTCATAAATAATTAATTGCAGTAGTATGATTACGTATGTTCAGGCATGATGTATTTTAAATGTTAGCTGTAAGACTGTAAAGCTGGAAGAGGTAATCCTTTGGCTCGACTCGGACGAGCACAGCAGTTTTCGACTCGACTCAAGTGGTGCTCGGAAGCAGTCGACTCGGGTGTGTCGAACATACCCGACGGTGCTCAGCAGCTACAACCGCTAACCCTACAAGCTTATATGTACTTTAGTGGCAGCCATATTGGTTTTATGCACATAGATTATACCAAAAAGTAAATATTTTTGTTTTTTGTCAAAGTTATGATTTTTAGTTAATAGCCTACAGCATGTATTTAATGGTGGGGAGCATCACACATTTTTTATTTATCAAAAACACTCTTTATTCCAAAAATATTCGTCAAAAACATTCCTTATTCCTCAAAAACTTTCATTGTAGTAAATGATATTCCTCATCCTTCTAAATTATTCTTTAAAAACATTCCTCACTCCTCAAAAGAATTCCTCAATCTAAAAAAAATATATTTCTCATTCCACAAAACAATTCCTCAAAATGCAAAATATTGACTCCCGCCGGTTAACTGTTGCCGAATGACTCCTGAATGTGAAGTCTCAATGCCTGCCTGCGATTGAAGAGCTGCAATCATGTGGCAACTCGGTGATTTGCTGGTCGATGTCCGCACAATGTCTTATTGGTGTAATATGATTGGTTCAATATCAACATGACATCATAGGGCTTGCATGCATGTATACTATAAGTAATAGGGGAGAGGGGGTTAGCAGAAAAGCTTAGTTTCACAGCGGCTGACGTGAAAAAATACATCGTCTCAGCTTGTGAAAGCCATTAGAAAATATTATGAAGATAAATTACGCGGGTCCAGCAAAAGTGCATAAAGCAGCACTTCCACCGACTTCACGGGCATGACGCCGACAGTGCCATCTACTTTTTCCGATAGGTCACTTACAGAAGTGCTGACATCAACTTTTTCAGGCATGACGCCGATAGCGCCATCGACTTCTTCGAATGGGTCACCTACAGCAGTGCCATCACCACGGTCATCGTCATAGCTTCGTTGCTGTTACTGTGACAAGATATTTTTCTACAGCCAAAGTGCAAAGAAGCATGAAAAAACTACTTGTGTGAAGGGACCTTCCTTTGCTATGCGACAATGTGTCAAATGCAAACATCTGTTCAAATGTGGCGATAACCTGAAGAGACATATCAAGAACTGCAAAAGTAGAGTTCGTATAGCTAAGAAACGAGTTGTACTAGCTGTTGGTGAAACCACATCGAATGGGTCCTACTTTAAACAATCAGCATTCAAAGGTAATTAAAAAGATGACATATTTGGGAATATTGTGTTTTGTACAAAAATCATATATACATACGTATACCTCATTAAGCAAAGGATAATCAATCAATTAACAGAAGAAGTTGAAGAATGTCCCATAAAATATAATGTTTCGCTGGAGTGTACCGACGAAAAGCCACAACCTCTGGGTGAAGGCATTAGTCGGCGAAAATTGAAGACTGCGGATTAAGCACTGTACAATGTTGATAGTATTCTAGAGGCTGTAGAGGCCTTTAAAGAAGAACTTTGTCGTGAAGAAGAATAAATGGCTAAAGGTTTAGGTTGGAAGCTTGTTAGTGTAGACTGTCTTGAGCTGCGTTTAATCAGGTTATATTCAGTACATGGAAAGTGGGCATGCTGCTGTAAAGATACTACGTGGATAGTATGGAAACTATAGAGATTCTGTTTTTTAATGTCTGTAGTATGAAGTATGTAAAAATAAATATAATTTCCATGAAAAAATGTATTTTTTCTCGTTGGTGTTGTATCCTGTCTACTTTACTGATATAGGGAATTGGTTTTCAGATCTGCCACTACACGATGGTACTGTGAGTATGATAATGAAAATAAATTAAATGATGTAGGCAAAATATATTATTTGAAAGTTAGTACTGCGTAGGCCTGTCACTCGATGTTCACACTCAATGATATGGTAACAAAGGAATATGTTGAAGCTCACAACAAATAAGGGTTAATTAATATTGGTATACGTTCTTGGCAGGTTTGACGCAGCAGACTTGGAAGTATGTCGTTGACGTGGTGGAAATTTTACCCTGTGACTTGGTGTCAGGGGAGGGAGAAGGTCGATTCGGGCCTGGCCAGACCTACTTCAGTGCAGTATAGAGTGAAGAAAGGTCCCATCGAAATTTGTGACTTGTGTTGCTCTAAAAATATTTAGTTATTTTTATATTAAATACAAATGTAGAACTATATGGAAGATTTCGATGGTTAAATGTCCTTAAGAACATATGGCATAATCAAAGATTGAATTAGTGATGTAATCCCAGATAGCGGTTCGAGGTGACTGAGTAATCAGCAGGATACTAAATCGAGGTGGAATTACAGAGCTTGAATAAAATCTAATATGACAGACAGGTGACAAAATTAAGAATGCATGATAGAGAATGAAAGGAAGGAATCTAAGAAAATTGAATTCAACGATGGTGAACATTAGGGCTGGGCGAATGTGACAAAGGATCAAATGGGATCGACGCAGTGCGATACACCGCGAAAGCTCGACACGTTGTGGAACAATCTCGATACCACCACATGGTCCGTGAGGTTGGTCCGATATTCGGGCCAGTATGACACTGTATAGATACACGGAACAGTCGAATATGGTATAGGTATGCTGAGGTATCGATGTTTTCTGTCATTTCTTATAGCAATGAATACTTCGTGTTTCGTTAAAGGCGATACCATATTCGTTTTAATAGACCTATTGTTTCCTCGTCGATCACGTACGTTTCTATTGCGAAGAAATTAAGGATGTAGATAACTAGTCACGTCCTAGTTAGATTCGTGGAACCATAACCAAATTGGGAAAATAATGTGCGAAGCTACCTAACTTGTTCGCATTTGGCAAACAAATGACTGAGCATTGCTACTTCGGAGCCTTCAGAGCAGATATTTACGAAAAGGTGGCAGACACTAAATAAGCAAATGAAAAACCTGTCAGGGAATATTGTTGACAAAATAGTTTTCGTGATCAGCAATAGTTCCCAAATTACCATAGTTCTTGTTTCAATATGTCCTTACATTCGTTGGAGTCAGTTAATGATCCCTACCCACAAGAAGAATATGTTTGTGATATTTGCAATTTGTGTACCATGCACATAGCTGCAGATGTCAGTTAATGATGAGTTAAAAGTGTAATTCTTATTCTCCAGGTCCTGTTGCAGTAGCGGCAATAGTTCCATTTTATCATTAACTTATAAAAAGTTTTATTAAACGAAAGAGCAAGAAACTAGCTAATGTTCAAATTTATTTCTTTGGCGGGACGCTTGGGAGACCGATACGAATTCGAGATTTCTCGAGTTTTGACGTCATTTGATCAAACCGCTCGAGTCGAGCTCAAGCACAGACCTTGTGAACATAGAATGACCGAGCATGAAAGAAATAGGTTGTTCAAAGCACGTTTGGTGGCTTAGGCCAATTAAATCTCAGATGGCTGACATGGATTGATAGAGCAGAAGTAATTGGGGAACAAGGTGATGCTCTTATAATGGTAGTGATGAAATCTAAGATGACTGACATGGATTAACAAGCATGGATAACATCCAGGGTGGTTGTCATGAAAAGACTGAACATAAAGGAAATGTGACTAAGCAAAAATGGAATTCAAGATGGCCTGCGAAGCATAGGTGACAGAGAACGACCGCTCACCTGGAGGGTATCTCAAGAAATTAGCCTTGCTTGGAGAGTAAATCGGTCATTAATACACTAGCGCCACCTAGGTAATGAAAATGTAAACAAATAACAAACGAAAAAAAAACCGATATATCGAGTGGAGAGCATTCAACAGAATTAGCAAAAGTGAGGAGGGCGGATGCCTGCTAACTAATTAACAAATGTAATTGATTGGAGAAGGGTCAGTTGTCTGCTGGACGTGGTGCTGGAGGGACCTCCGGAAATGTAAATTTTTAAAATAATTTTTTTTTAATTTTATAAATTTTTATTAATGTTTTAATTAAATGTTGTATAAAATGTTTTAAAATTTATTAAAATTTTTAAATTTTCCTTAAACAAAAATGTTATAAATATTATTTTTTGGTTTAAGGACATTCAAGGTTAAAGGTCACAAGGTCAAGGTCAAGGTCACATGGTCAAGGCACCCAGATCCAATATGGCGGTTCGATGACGTCATAACATGTCGGCTCTGTTCCTCCATTCCCTCTGAGGCCAATCATTCGAAGTTTTAATTTTTTTTTTATTTTCAATAAATAGTTTATACATTTTAAAATAATTTATTTTAATTTTTTTGCGAATTTTTTATATTTTATTGGGGAGTTTTGCGATTTCTTTGTGTTCAAAATCAAAGGTCACCAAGGTTAAGGTCAAATGTCAAGGTCACCCGGATCCAATATGGCGACCAAGATGGATGACAACCAAGATGGTTGACCACCAAGATGGTATACTGTCAGTTCTGACTCCTGACCCTGGACCTTGTGTGTCGATTTGGCATATCTTATGCCTATAAAACCAACATAGCCGCCACTGTTCTGCCCTCGAAATGCGAGCCTCCCGAAACCTTCAAATGGCTCCAAAAGTGCCTTTTGGAGGCTCATTTTTCCCAATGGGAGACTTGGTACTTTTTTAAGGGAAAATTAAAAAATTTGAGGGAAAATCAGGAAAATTTTAAAGAACAAGGGAGAAACTTGAGAGAAAAGATGATTATCGAATAAAATAATTAATTTCTGAAGTGATTTTAAGAGAAAAACAAGTTATTATGTGAATAAAATTACCGCTATACGATCAGAATGACATAGCATGAACAGTTTCGGCGATCTGGTCCCAGGTCATGTTGCCCCAAAGTCGGCGAAATCATTTCAGTAACTGCAATTTTTAATTTTTTAATTTTTTTTTTATGTTCAGAGTTTTCCTCATTTTATGAATTTTTAAAAAATAATTTAGATTTTTTAAAAAATTTCTCCAGTTCAAGTTCCTCTGGGTTCATGATTAAGTTCATAGATATCCAACATGTTAGTCGAGGTAATATAATGTGCCTTCGTGATAAAAGTATTATTTGTTGCATTGCGATTTTGCTCAATATTTCGATTTCAAGATCATAATGGGCACAGGTCCAGAGTACGGAAATCCAAGATATCGTTCGGGTGTAGTAATGTAATTTTTATCATTTTTTTTAACGTCCTTCACGTTTTTTTTACTTCAAGGATTTAACAGGTCAGGGTCAATTTCATGAATATCCAGTAGAGCAGCCGGTGTCATTAATGCTACCAAACATGGCCGCTATCCTTCCTGATTCGCTGCGCTTGATTCGGAGCCTTCAGTCTGTCGTACTGATTTCGATTTGCAGGCCTTTTTGGCTTACATAACAAAGAGCCTTATGTCCACCTTGCTGATTTTCTGTTCAAGAAGTTAGGACTAGTAAACAGCAACGCTATTTTCGGCAATTTTGAGTGAAAAACGGGCAATTTAGGCCAACTATTAGGCCGCCGCCTAAAATCAGTAGGCACTCCACTTTCCACTTACATGCTTCATTGCGCCCGAGTTATCCAAGTCAAACTAAGATTATATTATAATAAAGCGCTGTAAATAGATTAGGAATTTAAATTTTCTTTTCACGAACCTGGGTATGCTCAGGCAAATATATCATAGCGTAACTTCTTGGTGGGGCCGCGGTGGCTGAGCGTTAAGACTACTCGCCTCCCACCAAGGCGAGCCGGGTCCAATCTCCGGCCAGGTCACTACTGGATTATCGCAAGTGGGTATCGTGCCGGACGATGCCGCTGGTAGGCGGGTTTTCTCGGGTATCTACCGTTTCCCCCTTTCCCGCCCTTGCATTCCGGTGCTGCTCCATTCTCACCTCATTTCATCCTTATGGTCTCTCAAGACCTCGTTGTTAAGAGCCGCCCAAATTTCTCAAATCTCGACTTCTTTGTATTATGACTTGCAAACAATCTACAATATTCAAATATTACTTTCAAATGCATTACTCAATAATGATTATTCACTAATTATTAAATAATGAATGGTGAATAACATACAATACGGAAATTGGCACAAGTTACCCCTATCCATAAAAATAGCACACCTACTTCTGCCCGCGATTACAGACCAATAAGTACACTACCTACAATTTCTAAGGCCGTTGAATATATACAGTAGTATATGATTAAATATTATCTTACAGCTCTTCGTGTGACCTACTTTACCAAGACCAATCTGGTTTCCGCCCTGGATTTAGTACCACCACAGCTCTGGTAAAAATTATAGATAATAAAGAAGGTCCCAAAATTCACGCAAGATTTGACTTTTGCGCCATTTGTGCGGTAAAGTGTTGCCAACGAAAAACGCAAGACAGCTGCCAGCTGACAGTTCAGGGTTAATAAATATGGAGCGCTACACGAAATAACAACGCGTTTTCATTGTTGAGCAATATTTTTAAAATAATGAAGGTTTGGCAGTTACAGTTCGCAATTTTCGTACAAAATATGGTCGGAATAGTGATTTAACTTCATCAACTGTGAAGAGATTAATAAAAAAATTCAGGGAGACTGGATCAATTAGTAATCTTAGACACTTTGGCCGTCCTACAAAAAGTCGTTCACCACAAAACATCAAAGCAGTACGTGAGAGTGTTGCTGAGAGCCCAGGAACATCAATCCAGCACCGTGGTCAAGAATTGGACATTTCGAGAAGCTCTCTGCAGCGTATTAGTACGGAAGATTTGCATCTTCATGCTTACAAAGTTCAATTGACTCAAGAACTGAAGCATACTGACCACGCACAGCGAAGAAAGTTCGTTGAATGGATTATGGAACAACAAGTGGATTTGCTAATTTTTCGAACAAAATCATCTTCAACGATGAGGCTCATTTTCATCTTGATGGTTTCGTTAATCGTCAAAAGTGTCGCATTTGGGGTTCAGAAAATCCACGAGTGATTGTTGAGAAACAAATGCATCCACAACGTGTCACTGTGTGGTGTGGATTTTGGGCTGGAGGTATCATCGGACCATTCTCCTTCGAAAATGCGGCTGGTCAGGCAATAACAGTTAATGGTGCTCGCTATCGCGACATGATAATCTAGTTTTTTGTGCCTTAATTGCAAGATATGGATGTGGACGACGCGTGGTTTCAACAATACGGTGCCACACGCCATACAGCCCAAGAAACAATTCAATTACTGCATGAGTCATTTCCTGGCCGTGTAATTTCCCGTTTTGGTGATCAGAATTGGTCGCCCAGATCATGCGATTTAACGCCGTTGGACTTTTTTATTTGGCGTTTTTTGAAGTCTTAAGGTTTATGCCAACTAGCCCACGACCACCCACGCCTTGAAGGAGGAAATTTAGGGCAGTATCAACGACATTCAGCCACATTTATGCAAAACGGTCATGGAAAATTTCGACAAAAGAGTGCGTGTGTGCCAGCAAAGCCGTGGAGGCCATTTACCCGATATGCTATTCGATACATAACCCTTTACTGTATACTTTATGAATCAATCGAATATTTACAATTTGTAATTAAAAACCTGTGTTTTCTATCAACATTACTTCTTGCGTGAATTTTGGGACAAACTTTATACGGCATCACATGTAAAACAAAGAAATCGCCATTGTTATAGTACTTGATTTTCCCCAGGTATTTGACTCACTTGGCAATAACAATTTGTTTCTGAAATTAAGTAAACAATTTAAATTTTCTAAAAGCGCCTTGCGATGTGTGGAAACGTACTTGAAAAGCCGCCAACAGTGTATCAGATGCAATAGTGCTTCCTCGTCATGGCGCCCGCTGTCTAGTGGAGTACCACAAGGTTCCGTTTTAGGTCCACTTTTGTTTTAAATTTTTATAAACTATTTACCGCAGTGTGTCACATTTTGCAAACATAATTTATGTTTATGCAGGCGACTTTCAAATTTACAGTTTTTTGTCACCTACACAAATTACAAATACCTCATTATTACTGAACAAAGATCTGAATTCTATTAGTAAGTGGTCGGAAGAAAACTATATTTCTCTTTACACAGAAAAGTCGCAAGCAATATTAATAGGAACTAAATACTTTATTTCCACAGTAGACAGGGGAATACTGGCTGAGGTAAAAATAAACATAAACATTATACTTTCTCAAAAACTGTGCGGTAACTGGGGCTTGTGCTTAACGATAATTTGACATGGTATGACCATATTAAGGCTGTCGGTAAGAAAATATCCATTGCACTACACGTTCTTAGGACCCGCAAGAACTTTCTGCTTGAATCAACTAAAGTGCGTATTGTTAATAACCCAATAGTTCCGCATTTCGATTACTGTGATATTGCATATGGTGATTTAAATTCCATCGTGTCTACTAAACTTCAAAAACTTCACAACATTTGTATCCGATTTACATTCATTCTAGAAACAAAGTGAACATATCACACCGTACTTAAGTAAACTGTCATGGCTATGTTCGAAACAACGAAGGGAACTGCGAGCGTTGCTATTACTTTTTAAATTCAAGAGGCAACATCGACCATTGCACCTGCACTCCAGTTTTCTTCCTTTGCATTCACGCCATAGCAGAAATACTAGGTCCCATAATTCCCTCCTCCTTTCTATTCCGAATCATAAGTCAGATTTTTACTGCCGATCATTTTCTTTTCGATAGTTCGACTCAGGAACCAACTTCCCATCAACGTAAAATAATCTACATCATTTACAAATTTTAGAAAGGTTGTATTGAAATTTATGTCATATAGCAAATACCAAAGGTAACGAATAAATTTCACTTTTTTTACCCCTTCATGCAAACGTGAAGCATAGTTATGTATGTGTGTGTGTGTGTTGGTGAGCGAGTGTGTTTATGTTTGGATGGATGTAAAAGATGAATACCTGTGTATTTTTTTTTTTGTAATCTTCATATAGCATAATGCTTATCTGTTTTTTTCTCTAAAACTGTATTGTAAAACTGTTATTTTGTCATGTGCGTATATACATATTTGATATTAACTGTTCTGTTAGGTTAATAACATCCGTTGATTTTTACAGTTTTGGCATTTACATAGCGGAAATTTCATTTTGTAATTAGAATTATTATTTATGTTCTGAAAAAAATATACCCTTTAGTCTGTGGTTACTTGGTAGACAATGCCATATGGCCTTAACTTTGTCACATAAATAAAGATATTATTATTATCATTATTATCATTATTTGCTTTTCGGAGATTAATCCTTCCGTTGTGTTTTTGTAATGTTTATATTAGTTGTTAAATATTTCTGTATTCCCTTGCTTGCGTGTTGTTTTATTAACCAAATTACATATATAGGTTTAGGAGTTGTGAAGAGAGGTTAGAATGGCATTCACCACAACAGTGAAGGGGACATGGTATATTATTTCAAATTGTTAAATGGACGTGATATTGTTGATGGCTGTTAAGTTGAATAAAGATTATTTATCTTTTGCATATAAGATTCTAACTAACTTATCTAGTAGGCCTACCTAAAAATTATTTTGGAATATGCAGGCGTAGGATGCAGAAAACTAACTTAATGGAAGAAAAGCACGAAAAAAATGTTAAGTTGTTGTGGAGTAATATGTTTTGAGGATACAAAATATAATAATATATACAAACATATTACGTTTATGTATTATAAGTAAGTTTCTCGTGAAGCCTTAATGTATTTAAGCTATGAAAAATTAGTAGTTAAATGAATTGTTTTGTAGCTTATAGCAATTTATGCTTAAGTAATGATTATAAAAATTAGAGAAAATATTTTAAGCCTTATATATATTACAAATAAGATAATGTATTTAATTTGCTTTTGTCAAAATTAGAGTTTAACACATATTGGTGATAATAATTTTTGCTTTTCATATTTGTAATATTTTACCACACATAATTTTTAATTATACTTGTGTGTTTATGACTGCAGTTGACGTAACCTTCATCGTGGATATTCTTATCAACTTTAGGACAACATACGTTAATAACAACGACGAGGTGGTGTCTCATCCTGGTAGGATCGCTGTCCACTACCTCAGAGGTTGGTTCCTCATTGACTTGGTAGCGGCCATTCCTTTTGATCTTTTGTTGTTTGGCTCCGATACTGACGAGGTATGTATTGACAGTTTACATATACTTTAAACAATTTATATCTATTGACCTCGAAAATAAACCATGAGAAAGAGAACTGTTGAAACATGTCCTATGTGATTTGTACTTTGAAAACATTCTTTAAGTATTTATTTAGTTGTTTGTTTAGTTATCACTTTTGTCTGCAGCTATCATTTAATTTTTTTCAAATTGTTACAGTCTCTTTCGGTACTAAACGAACTATAATTACAATAGTGTTCAATGTATTTTGCCTACTTCATTAATGCCCTCGGTATCACTCAATATTAAAATTAAGAAGCATTCATATAATATTATATTTTATTTATGTTCACCAATTCGTAAATTAAAAAAAATTATATTTATAAAAATTTTTTACTGTTATGTAAATTTAAAACCTTACAAATATTATATAATTTTGATTGTGGCTTTTTGAATTTATTATTTTCATCCATTAATAAAATTCCATATTAAAAAACAACCCGTAATTCTTTATTCTATTATACAGATACGTATTTCAACACGTTTATGTTTTGATGATTTCATTATTTTACCTACGTCACATTCACAGCTGAAACAAATATTAGGTGTATCATATCTATGCGGAATCAGAGCGAGTCCACACCTTAAAATGTTCTTAATTTATTTTATATTTTTATAATTAATTAATTAAATGTTATCTATATAATAGTTTTGTAGGAGACCAGTTAATTAATTAGGTGCGTAAAGTATGGAAAATAAATTATAATTTTTATTAAAAGGATTATTTTTATTTCAAACAATTAGTAGAAATAAATAGCCGGCTCGGGCGCAGATATCATGTATCAGAATTCAGGATTCGCCCGCCAAATCGGTAGGCAAAACAGTCGCGACTGGTGGCCGGTGGCATGAGATGGCCATTTTATCGACAAAATAGCCAGTTTCACCCCAAAAATCACTACCAAAATTGATTATTTACCAAAAAATATAACTATTATAACCAAAATATTTCCAAAAAAATGTAAAAATGGCCAAAGCGGATGTGAAGCACTTCGAAGCAAGAGCAAAGAAGTCCTCAGACGAGCAGGATGATTAGAGGCTCTTAGCAGAATAAATCACTTAATCCTCAGAGCAGTAAATGGGTATTCGACACTATGAGCCAGGTCCAGTGGACCAGGGAGGATCAACGGACATTGCCCCCTCCTCCGACCTTCATCCAGCACCTAACATGTCTTCGCCCCCCTACCTCCACCGCTCCCTCTCACTACATGCCTATTCTAACTCACCTTCCCCCCCAAAACTTCCCCTGGCAATCATCATAAAAAAATCGAGAAAAATCGAAAAATATTCTTAAAATCGAGGAACATATTATGTTAACCACACACTCATCCCACCACCCTAACCATCCCCTCCTTCACAAACATAAAAATCAAGAAAATCACAAAAAAATCTTAAAAATCTACTAGCATATAACATTATGCCCTTCCATGCTCACCCCTCCACTGACAACCCCCCTCACCTTTAAAAACGAATCAGTTACCTTATGTTAAAAATTTACCCTTCACCCATACCAGTTGTATCTGCCCATTGACCATTAAATTGCACTTAAATACAATTTTTTCCAATATTGGATACTAAAGTGTGGGCTAGCTATTAATTTTTTTAAGTTTCTACTAACCGAGACCTCCCATGTCGTCCATTTCCAGACTTTCTTGGCGACGATACTTCCCTTCTAACATTGAGTTTATAAAATCTCGTCTGTTTTACTAATTGTATTTTAATTTAAAAAACTAATATCAGTCTTTGAAATAAATAACTAAAACGCATGGTATATTTTGTATTCGATAAAATTCATTCACAAATTTTTACATGCATTGGAATAGTTCTTTGCGATGTTTATTTTTAAAAGCAAGATGAGGTCATCATATTATTTCGTAAAAGGTTGGTATACACTGGTTCTCAGCTGCAAATGATCCGCTGAATCTATTATCCAGCTAGGGTCCTTAATCAACATTTATTCTTCCTCGTAGCACACCTTTATGGTGTTTACAACACTCTTCGATGTCGTATGTACATTCGAGGTCATGAATGCTCTTCTACAAGATTCGTCCTGGCTAGGTTCTGGTTTCGAGTATATATATTAGGGTGTCCCAAGACATAAGGGAAAATTTTTTTTCGCGAAATCAAATACGCGTACCCTCTATTTTTTTGCTATTTTACCTTAATAACTCAAATAATAAATATTACCGCTATTGGATAATGATAACCCTTGCCGACATGATGCCAAACATAAGACATGAAATTTTGAATGGCGTTAGTATCGAAGGATTTTAGAACTTGATGTTTATTTGGTAAATAAAACACCAATATACATGAATCGTATAATAATTACTAATTACAATTAAAAATCTTTAAATTATGCTTTAACTTAAAATTAGCCTTTAAATTTTCTTTTAAAATTTTGCTTTTTGCAGTCAGGATAAATCTTCTGGTGTTCTTGTACGCAACGTAATAAAAATGGCTTTTGTTCTTCATCAACCGTGATTAAACCATGAAAGTCTTGCATCAACTTGACCACTCTTTCAGCTGTATCGTTCACTCCCCTCAGCGTTGAAACCTTCCTTCTGGCTTCTTGAAACGAGGCATTATTTGCCCACAAAATAGGACATTCGTGGAGGAAACTGTCATCAATTTTAAGACGGTTGAACAAAGATTTGCTTTTGACGGAAATGAAGTCATCGACGTTTTTCTCTGAAATAAAATACGAAAATAGTTAACAAAATTGTAATCTAACAGAAAACAAAAGAAACCATTACTATATCTGCTTATTGAACTAACCATACAATGGGCCACAAAGTTCTTCCTTCGATGGGATGTAACGTTTACCATGAGTTGATACATTCTCTTTGGTTAAATTTTCAACGATTTTAACTTTAGTTTCATTGTCCACTTCATCGTCAAACAGTGATAAGACAGAAACTTCATCAGTCAAATACCATAAATCCTTACTAAGTTCTGTAAAGCTGCTTTTGAGATACTTTTATCAATTTTTTCGTAAGCTTTCATCGCCTTCAAAAAGCACAAATCTTGGTAAGGTGTTTTTACTGCCATAATGCATTGGAGCCATGGCTTGACGTAGGATGTCACGATGAACAGGCAAACGTCAACCAGCGCCACCATATCGTTGCTCGTAATTTTGAATTGAGCAAAAGCAATTATATTTTCAGAGAGTAAATTGCTCGCGCCATCCATCGAGCTTGGTGCATGGCATCTGGAAGGCGAATTTTAAATTTTCTCTGTGTATCTCTGCCTAAAAATATTACAGTAAGCTGACTATTTGTTTGGTCAGTTCAGTCGGGTAAAACTCAAGCAAATCGTCAATTTCGGAAACAGTCAGGTGTAGTGTAAGCTTTTCTTTAAAGCACTGTATTTTATCTAGATCGACAGCTTTCCAGTTATATCGGAACTTTTTGAAGAGTGGAACACCAGGACTTGTAGTCTCTTGGCTGATTTTTACTTCGAATATGTCTTTTAATACCAACTCAAACACGTGATGGAGGCAAGCAAAAACCAGAATTTCTCTGTTAAGTTCTTTTTAAGGAAGCACACAGACACCATTGATACGACCTGTATTTGAAGTCGTAGTGTAACAAAAAATAATTTGCACTTTATCTTCGAGATTCCAGTCTACAATCGCGTTCCAAACAGCCTGCGCCGGTTCGCTTCCTGAAGAGCTTTCCAATCTTGGCACAGCAATAAGTTGTTCTTTATTTCCATATGAAATAACTATCGCGAAACGTTCCTCTTTTGATTTCCGAGCATCTAAAGCAGGCAACAGTTCGCCATCCCAGTGAACAGTCACCACATCTGGTACCTCGTTTTGAAAACTAATTTTTATGGCTTCTGCGGGCTCTTTCCGTTTTTCCGTACGAATTCTTTGAATCGAAGACTTACTTATAGGAAATTCATCAGTATTATTCCAAGTGCCTCAATAGTAGCTTCAATAATATATACAGAATCTCTAATACTTAGCTGACACCTATCCAGCGCTGCTACTAGTTTTGGAGTAATAAATTCTTTCCGCATAGGTGTTTTACTCGGTCCGGGTTGTGTTTTCTCGATCAGAGTTGGTACATCTTCTTGTATATGTATGTTTTCATTAGAATCCGAAGATAAGTAGTTTTGTAACGGTTCATGATATGATGTCGAAGCATCTGGCGCAGATAAATATTTAGCACGTCAGTTTTCTTCCTCACTAGATCTGAGGTGCGCTCTTTCCTCTTTATCAGCCAGTTTTTTGTCCACGCCAGCTAACTGACACAGGTAGACCTGGCTTTCTCTGTAGCTCCAAAAAGATTTTATCTTAATTTATTTTCATTAACTGAAGCGTATCGGCGTGAGCAATGTCAAACAATTATTTAAGTTGTTGACGAAATCTTGTCGGCGCTGCTTAAATACATCTTTGGTTTTTTGTGCATTTTTTTGCAAGTCCCTCCAAACTTGATATAGGTTCACTAGTTTTTTCACACTATTAGGTACAGATTTCGTTGGTATACATGCCTTTTCCCAAAAGATAATACACTCGCGAATAGTGAGATTTGTGCTTTCATTGACAGTTAAATTCACTTCACGGATATTCTAAAACAAAACTGCAAGGACTTGTTCATTAGATGGAAGTTTTGAACCCGTTATGTAATGTTTTACGTCACCTATTAAAAAAATACCCTTTTTAGAACTACGTAATTCCACTAACATGTTGGCTGATGGAAAATAATACGTTTACTAACAAAATAGCAAGTATTTACAAGCACATCAAAGCATCGGCTCGCGTTCACCTTATGCAGCCAGTACTGACATGTTTCAAGTCAGCCCGGGATGCCGAGGTCCTAGGTAAATGAAATTTAATCTACAATTGTTTTGACACCATAGAAATAAATTAAGAGGTTATGCGTAAAAAAAAATTACATTGATTTTTTTGGGACACCCTAATATACATTCCAGCCATACATTGTATGTTGGTGACCGACGTTTTTCCACCTCTCCTTTATATACGTTTATCAAATTTAGTTTCATAGCCGATAGAAAAGTGCAAAAATCTTTAGACGAAGCTGTCAGATTCGGAGCAACATAATCTTTCAGATTGTCCTGAATGCAGATTGCTTAAAAGAAATCCATTAACGTTATGTTTGCCTAGAAAATGGACAGGTTTTCTAGCAGTAGGTGTACACTGTTTGACATAATGGCGATATGCTTTATGAAACTCTTTTTATCATAGTTCGTGGAATTATAACTCTTGAATTCACAACCACACATATGACAGCCAAGAGTCAAATCAATCCATCCTGTCTTGTTCGCGCATTTCCCACTCTTCTTGTGCCTATGGGCATTGGTTGTTAAACTTTACGTTTCACTACAGTAGCTACATGATCGACCCGATATCGGTAGCAAATAGTTCATACCATACAGATGCATGTCCTCACTTACCGATTGTGCCATCATTGCATAATCACTCATTGTGCTAGGTAACAATGACATGTTTACATTATCATTACACACTGCAGTATTTACATTTCTATCACAGGTTCGTGGCGACGACAATACACCTTTCTGCTTTGCGGATTGAGTAATAAGTCCTTTACATAATATTGATGGTCTTTATAGATTGTAGCACGAGAAAACTGACGGAGACACTTACCACACCTATATGCCATGAGGGACAATCCGTTTTATATTAATGCTTTTCATGTCGTCTAAAATTGCTGCTGTTCGCAAAGGCTTCATTACAGTACATACATAGAAGTCTTGACACTGTTGGCTTGGGTCATGATGACGATGGAGCTTGCAATTTGGCAATCTGCACATATCTAAACGATAGAACGACCAATACACTGCATGATTTTTCGCCTATGGTACCTCCAGGTTTTAAACGGGTCAAGGCACCGCAATGCATCATTGATGTTCTGTTTCGTAAAGTTGATATCTTCACTGCATCTGATAACACTCTTCAGGGTATTGGAATTTCATAATCGTTCGAATTATGTATACGGAGACATAAAATCTTCGATGTACATTGCAATGTCGTCTTGTTCGTAAAAGCCAACAAGCGATGTTACCATGTGGCATACTTTACCACATTTTATAAGCACATCTAAAAATTTGTTTCATCGATGCTATGTATTGCATTGTAGGTTTGAAAATCGATCAACCCTATGCATCATTCCCCCACCAGGTCGAGTGGATGAAGTGTACCATACGCAGCTCGGAGCTACGTCCCATCGAGCTAAGCATTATAGACATGGCTGATGGTTTCCTGTTGTTGTGTAGCAATTTTATTCAATAACTTATATGAACGAACAAAAAGGGAAGGCACAAGTGTCCGCAGTTCCATGTGTTTGGCATCTGCTCCATCTTGTAGTTTTAATTCAGTTTGCAATTTTCCATATCGCATTTAAGGTGGAAGATGCAAATTTCCAAAACGGTTGTAGATGTGTGCACATTTTCCACATTTCACATAAGTTACCCGGGAGTACCGGGCCTGGCTGTCGTGTCCAGTTTAATTTTCATACATTCGTCACATATGGGTTCAGGGGGCAAAGCATCTCCAATAAACAATTTGCAAAAATTAGTTATCTTCAATTTTCGTGCATACAGTTCCAAATCCTCCTATGTGAGTTGCCATTTCGGTAGAGATTTCATTAGCACCTCTTCCTGCTGCGTCGCTTTTGCACATTTCTGCCCCCTACCAGATATTGACTTAGGTACAGGCATTTGCCATTTGTTTACCCATGGCGATAGCTTCCGTATTTACATTGTATCTTTGGGCCTCGGACAGCTGCTTCCGTTCGTTGGATGCTGTGTTGACGGTTCGGACGATACAACTCGAGGCTCTGATTAGGTTCCCAAGGGGACCGAGGGTAGTCAAATGTAATGGGAATGTCCGTTTTAGATGTTTTCTTGGTCTTGAATGCTTTTCTTTCCTTCGTCACCGCTTTTCGTTTTACTTGTGCCTTCCACTTGCTTTGCACCCATACCAATATTCACCTTGGCCTTCATCATGTTAGAATCACCCCAGGACACAATTATCTCTCCGAGCCCAGCATCTGACGATTTTATTATCTCATCTGCCGTTTTCACGAGTATCTTGTCTGCCTTTTATTTAGCTTCTAGATCTTTGTTCCGGAAGTAAGCGACGTAGTGTTCCTTGCAAACATCGTCCATTGATGCCTGTGTGAGCCAGTCTTTTAGCTATCTTCATTCCCGTCCAGCAAAACTTGAATCCAGAAATGTGCATCTCAAAAGGTAGATTTTTGATAAGATGTTGACTATCCTGTATGCAGCTATGTTCTTTCCCTTCTAGACATAGTGGTCAACTGACCTAAGAATTAATATATTGTCCCCTTTCATACATTTCTGTTTCATATTCATTGCAGACTTAGAACAGTATGGATATATCACATTTCCAAGTATGGCATTTCAATGCAAAATCTGCCAATGTCAGTTTACCCAGAGGGATAATTTGAAGAAACATTCTACTTTCAAGAAACATTCGTCTGCCATGAAAATGTGCACAATATCATCAGAAGGTTTGTTTATGCTACCTCCTCCTCCACTTCCTCCTCCTTTTCCTCCTCCTCCTCGGTATGATATTAGTCAAGCAGAACAAAATAGCTCATGGATCATCAAGGTGAGTATTAGTCTTCCCATACAAGTTAGCTAGGAAAATGCCGAAATCTCTTGTGACTCTCGTCATGGCGAGGTTTTGCCCTGTACCGTGAGGTGTATCATCGTGGGACCATCCAATTGCAGCAAAACATTTACGCTTCTCAGCCTTTTGGAGGCACCAAATGGTCTTTGGTTCAAGGATGTGTAACTATACTTTAAATTGCTCCAACTTCCGACATACAAGCGCCTAGCAAGTGCACTACAGGCAGTGGATGGCATCCATTAGTTTTCTTGCAGAGAAAACGAAGCCATCCTGCATCCGAGTGAAACATTGCCAAACTTGAAGTTCTGTTTTGATGGCATAGCATGCGAGAAGCAGAAGTCTATACATGAGTAATTTAGCATGGGATGGCATGCGAACGTGGACTGCGTGTAACTTGGCCACACTTATTCGTGCATACCCAAACTGCTTTGTGACAATGCAAATGTTTTGCTTCTGTTTCGCAGTGATGATATGAATTTGCGACATGTGAACGACGATCACATCAATACGGACACAGTGTTATCGGATTTCAAGTGCCTGTGTTATTTGTGCTGAAAAGACAACTATGGATTTTTGGTGACCATAAAAGACTGGCCTCTATATAATGGCAGGTACCGACTTGGCTTCGATCAGTTCATCATCGACCAGCAAGAATGAGTTTCAGCATATCGAAGTTCGTGTAGAGTAGCTTCTTTTGTCTTCACAAAGATGAAAATGGAGGTTGGCTCGTACCAAGAAACGATGGAAATTACGATGCTGGTAGAAGAATAATGCGAAATGTTGGCGAACCCGAATGATTGGAAGATGCTGCTACTAAACATTTCGATCTCGAACTATGCATTTTGTTATCCGAAAATAACTAATTATTTTGCACTTACTTATCTGAGCTCGGGACAAAGATGGAAAATGTAGACTGAGATCGTTCGCGATTTGGTGGCCATGGACGAGCACATAACGAGTGTTCAAATACAAATTACCTACAGAATGAATGTGGCATTCCATACATCATACTTTCACTACCTTGATTTCCCAATGAGCCAGATAAACTGATGTTCAAAAACACCGAAGGGACATATTGGATGTTTGCAGCGAATTTCTAGAAAGAATTGAAAGTTTTTTAGGAGAATCACGACTAAACTTATAAAAGAGTAGCAATTTATATATAGTGCGACATTGGACATTGCTAGCGAACTGCATCAAGCGATACAGTTGGTGAGCTCCAATTACTTGCTCACCAAGAGAGCCAGACTTTTGAGTGACCATAAAAATGAAGAAAGTTTTCAATCCATTACTCGCCATCTCGATTTACTCAGAAGAGCGATGGAGCACCTGTACTCTTAAAGACTGAAGTCGACGATACTGCTGAGTCTACGATGAAGGGGAAACATGATTATTTACTAAGGGATCGGGACGATGGATTGGATGAGGATTCGGCTCACAAGAAAATGTATGGAACAAAGCCCTCAAATCCATTGCTCTCGCTCGTCGGTCCTAGTATCGTACACATCACGTAATAATGATATGTTGTACAGTGTATAGAGGCATAATGATAAAAGGTTCTTCGGTGCTAATGAAATAGAGTTTCTATCAGGTGGGATCATCCAAGTAGGCGATTACAAGACACCTAGAACCCTTGGGCTTTATGAACTTTTAATTCGCAGAAAACCCAGGGAGTTTACAGAATCCGACATACTGGAATACAAGGCTTTGCGCGAAATCACACATTCACTCTACCAAGATAAGGATCCCGAAACCGGTGCTTATAAGGACGAAGATCATGAAAATGTCGGTATTATCGCAGACCTATCCAGTGGCCTATCACTGAAAAGTGGTGAAGTTCTGAAGAAGATAGACGGTGACAATCGTGTAGGCTACGTGTTTAGGGATGACCTGAACAAACTGGTGGATAGGCTATACTACTGGTCGCTTCGCTTATGGTTGGAAACTATTCGCACACCAACGAGATTATATCTATCGTCCTAAAACTGAAGGAGTGAGACTACATACATGAGTTGGTTGGGAATCGCCCACGAACTACATGGGGTCGCCGGCCTGGCACAAATGCCATTTTCGCAATGTCATAGTTTGCGAGATGAATGACCTGTTTCAAGCCGACCTCGTCGAGATGTTACCATATGCTCGGGTGAAAAATGGCTACAATTACATTTTGACTGTCTACGATGCCTATAGAAAATTCGCCTGTGCCAGGCCGGTCAAGACTAAACATGAACGTGATACCACAGAGGTAATTGCAGACGTGTTGCGCGAAGGACACATCTCCACTAATCTGCAAACCAACCAGTGCAAGAAATTCTACAATTCAAACTTCAAAGCTCTGATGATGAAACATAACATGAATGATAATTCTACGTACCTCAATCTCAAAGCATCTTTCGTCGAAATGTTCAACAGGTCTCTGAAGGGCAAGTACGGAGGCATTTCGCTGTGAATTGCTGCTACAAGTGGCTGAAGCTATTGCCGCCATTCGTCTGTGCATATAATTCTACCATTTATTCTACCACTCGCATGAAGCCCGAAGATGTCAAGGACGACTCCCTGCTTCGGACCATGTTCTCCAACAAGAAAAGGAGGGGTCCGCACAAATCGAAATCCAATATCGACGACCTAGTGCGCATCTCCAAACAGAATGGCATCTTCGAGAAAGGGCCTCTGTAACACGCAACTATTTTTCTTCGTTTTAAATTTTAAAAACATAATTCGAAAGTAATGCATGCGACGCTTTTTACAATAGTTTATTACAATATTAAATGTGGAGAAATCGCCAATATTACACCTTTTTGAATGGTTAGCATAACTTGGTTTTAAAAGGTGATACGAGGCTAAGTACCAGAAAAATATCTGAAATAGTAGCTTGCCAATTTCATTATAGTATTATAAGTAGTGTTTATGTTGGACGTAAGACATATTTACTTATATCAAAAATAGTAGAAAATTAATTTACGTATTTCAAAATATTACCCCTAGAAGTTCGTTCTATATATTATCACGAGGGACCTGCAAAATTCGCGTTATTATTTGAGGACACGGTTTACTTATTACACATGTACCTTTGCAATGTGTTTTTCATTGGATCATACTTTATTTGACACGTCCTGGATAACTCTGCGCCAATAACTGGACACTTCACAATTGTGTAGTCCAATCACGCATAGTCAAGTTAAAAACTTTGGGACTTCACATATATGCAGCAGCCTATGTAAAATCGACGCTGACTCGAGTATATAGCACTGTGTAGTTTAGCTTGATGCCAAATAATAACGCGAGTTTAGCAGTTCTCTATTTATAATACAGCTTTTAATTATACCAAGTTCCTTGCTCATTGAAAATAAGAAAAAATTTGTAATCTGTATCCATGTGAGAAGTGTATGACATTATGAGGTAGACGGTAACAAGATTAACATACCAAAATAGCTGTCAAGAAAACTAAGTATTATATAACTTTTCACTTTAGAAAACCCATAAAGAAACTGAGCTCATTACATTACTGACGTGTAACAGTTGTAATTACTAGAGAATATTCGAAAGGATATTTATTTAAGATTTTGTTGCATGTTGACACCACTAGGAATGGTCATCATGTGAAATGGCTAAGAAAGTATCTTTATGTTGTGAAGTATATATTTCGCAACAATTTTTGTACAAAAATGTGTAGAGCAATGCTTGGTGTCAGATGTAATAAGAAGAAAAGAGCATTTGAAAGTGTATTGTTTGTGAGAAATATATGTAAAGAATACTATTTTATGTGGTATCACAATCTTATACTATCGTTACAATAGCTACCACATTAGCTGCTATCATTATTTTATAAGGCTTTAACAATCAGCTTTTCCACTGATAAATGAAGTTCGAGTAAAATTTAAAATACTTAAAAATTAATGAAGGTCTTTCAACTAACACTTTTACTTAGCTCAGAGCAACAGATTCTTTCTGCCAAGGTATTATAAATTAATTTGCAGAAATCGGTTTCGTTTTTAATTTCCAAGATGGCAGCTGTAGGTTTCCTATCAAAAATTAAAAATTTAATTTCGGAATTCACTTGTTAAACTCGTAAACATAGCAGTTGTTTTAAAAATTTCATAGAAGTCTGGAAATTCTCGACGATCTGGGTCCACGTTCTGGGTATACGCCAGAACAATTCAGGATGTATTCTGCCCTGATGAACCTAAGACTCACGGGTCTAAAGCGCATTGTTAAGGTCCATTCTGCGCTCTATATAGGGCGAGGGCTTTAGAGCTACTTAAACCTGGAAAAACACGCGGGCAGCGACTATACACATCTCCTTCTTACATAACTGCGTTTACACGTCCTCCTCTTATCAGAACGACTTGTTTCAGAACTATTAAATCGACCATTGGCGTTAACAGCAATAACCCACTTAGGTCAGCTGTCCTGCCAAACGGATCCAAGATGGCCTATCTCGAAGAAAATCTCCTTTAAAACATATGGCTTTGTGTATGTCTGTGTTTATGTGTGTTTCTGTGTGTTCTGTGTGTGTTACCCCTAAAATATTTTGAACGGGTAACATAATTTTTGTACACGAATTCCAGGCCTACTTAGTGAGGACATCCGACTATTATAGTTATCAACCACGCTGGGTGCTTACTTCCAAAATGGCAGACAATTTAATTTTTAGGTTACTTTATTTTATCTCGGCAACCAAATTCTGTATGTTGACAGTGCATCACGTAAGCATTGAATCCGGAAATATATATTGTTGTCAGTCCCAATTTTGGGAGATAGCACACGAAAAATTAAGAACCTTTTATGTTAAATTTCAGTAATTATTTAACCGATTTCCATAAAATTTGGCATGTAGCTAATACTATGATAGACCATGTTAACATATGCGATTTAAGTGGATGTTTCAGTTATTTTAGAAATAGCATTCACATAAAAATTTTAGCTTCTTTTGCTATGTCCACGAAACCGTTTCACTAATTTGGCCTAAACTTGGTATGCTAAAAGTGTCTTTTACACGCATCAAATCTTCTAGTACATAGAATCTTTTATTCACTAATTTATAAGACAGCTCCACATGAAAAATTTAGTTTTTATGTAATATATCTCGAAAAATGTAATAAATTCCTACCAATTTTGGCAATTAATTAGTATTATGGTACGCCATGTAAAGTGACATGTTTTAAATATGTCATACACTTATTTTCAAAATGCTAGCCTGATAAAAATTTTGGCATTTTTTTTATGTCTACAAAACAATTTTATCAATTTCAGGTGACTTTGTATGACGGAAAGTATTATTGCATACGTAGTGTACCAAACAGATTTTATATAATTAAACCGTTCATCTAAGTTATTGAAATTAAAATATTTTAAATAAAATTTTCAAATTAAATTTTAAGATAATTTAAAATAATGAGTTTAAAGATAGTTAATTGAAAAAGAAAAATTATTCGCCAAATTTGGGTGTACATTGTATCTGTTGCCTAAATTTTCAACTTTTCAACATTTATTTTGCTTAAATATTTTATTAAAATCAATTTCAAAGATTAATTATTTGGAAACTTGATTTTAAATTATGCCCTCGGTTTAAACATTTATTTATAAATAAATATTTCAATAAAATAAAAGGTGTTACTCCTAATCTAAATGAAAACCTTCAAAAGAATAACTATTGCTATTTTTATTATTATATAAAATTTAGTTTTGAAATTTTCATTATTATACTTCTGAAAGCTTAATTTTGAGCAATGCGATATTAATTGACATTATTAAAATATATCTCGTGAATTTATATAACAAGTTTATCGTATAGTAGAAATTAAATAAACTGTTGAAAACACCACCTACTTTTAGAAATACGAACACGTAATTATAGGGGTATTCGTCCTCTTACTTGGTCCCCTTGAGCACAGGAAGATTCTGCTTCCCTGAAAATGCTGTGTCAAAGCAATTGATTTGGTCATGTACCTTTATCAACAGAAGAGCTGTTTCCGGTCCATCCCTCATGCAATGAATGCCAAGCAGGGCCAGGGAAAGGGATTCGTTGCATTCACAATACAACTACAGTTGTCTGGCACGAACCAGTCCGACCTATTTAACTAAAAAACTTATTTGTGAGTAGTAGGTGACCAAACACTTCTGAGTCGGTACTCAGGGGCACATTAGTGGGATCCGGCGCCTTAACAGTTGCTTACATTTGGAAAAATTAGAGCTCATTTATGGACAATATTTAAAATAAGTTATTGCAGATTGCTTTTTTAATCATCTCAAAACTATGTGTATTTTTATATTATTTAAATAGTGTAAAGTGGAACGGCATAATTTCTGTAACCTGTTTACGGACGTCCTGGAGACTTATAGTTTACGATTTATTAGTTTCATATCAATGTTAAAACTAAGAAAAAANACCTGTTTACGGACGTCCTGGAGACTTATAGTTTACGATTTATTAGTTTCATATCAATGTTAAAACTAAGAAAAAAGCTAAAATACATATCGACAATTTGAATAATTCCATACAAAGCCAAAAATGTGTATAGTTATTTAATAGCAGNAAAAAGCTAAAATACATATCGACAATTTGAATAATTCCATACAAAGCCAAAAATGTGTATAGTTATTTAATAGCAGAACTGGGGAAACAGTGTTGCAGTTATTCGCTGGCAACTGCATGCAGCAGTAATATTGCTGCCTATGTAAAATGTTATTACAGGCAATGTGCATGAGCCGGATATAATTTGTGTACAAAAAATAAATGTTATATTTACAAGCATTTTTTATTATGTACACACAAAGAAAACAATATTAAAACCACAGATGTTTTTGCGAAAATGGAATGTTTATTATACTCAGTATATAAGGTTTGTCAGTTAACTCTCAGGTAAAGTGTGAGTACAATCTAATAAAACATTTATATGTTGTAATCCTTTCGTTCGTAATGCTTAATTACTTCAGTTTCTATTTTCGTATGGGTTGAAATTCGTGATCTATACAAAAATACTTGCTAATAGAGTATATGATACGCGAGGTTTTAAGAAAAAGTGAAATCTAGCACCAACAGAAAGATACAGTATATAACAAATAATTTGTTAACTTAAGAAACATTATAATTTTACTTACGTTAAAAATTTTCCGTGTGTTACAAAGTGCCCAGCAACTGGCGGAGAGAAGTGATCGTTACTGGGAAACTGCTATGAACAGCTCAATAACAATGCGGATAATTCAGGGCATGTGAAAAGGATATTGCACATTCCCTTGTTTGAAAGACATATTCTGGGGTGTATTCTGCTATGGCTGTGACTTTTAACAGCAGAATAGTGTCGTCATGATTATGATTTTTTCTTAGGGCACGAAGCTGGTTAAAGGACTTTGACATTTGAATTCGTAGGCTACAAACAAAACATATGAACTTATTTAGCTTCAAGGCTAAATCGTACTATGTAATAAGAATCATACTTGCAATTGGGGTAATTGGTAAATTAAAAATTGNTTTAGCTTCAAGGCTAAATCGTACTATGTAATAAGAATCATACTTGCAATTGGGGTAATTGGTAAATTAAAAATTACTTTGGACATAACGTCATTGTAATACTATAACACCAAGGAAAAAACAGAGGATGATATTTAAAATACACACTATAAGAGCTCGTCTTAACTTCTTCTGGTGTATCTTTTTAATGTCATACCCTGTATTTTCCTTGGATATATAGCTCTGCAATGGCGTATGTTCGAAGTATTTTTTCATTTAATTATCTAATCCATACAATTAATATGCCAATACAAATGTATTTTCTTCAATTAAAAAAGTCATGCGACACAAAGTACCTATAAGGGTGCAATGCCACCTAAGGTGATGTTCCAGAACACGGATTTTGACAGTTCTTAGTGACACTCTTAGCAAGGATTTATGTAATTCACATTACACATCTCCATCACTCAAGTGTTTTGATTTGTGCAAAGTTTTGTGCTATTTCCGCATTATGTGCGTTACACATCGCTATTACTATAAATTCGTGTTAATATTTTCAAATATTTTAATAAAAATTGTATTTATTTGTATGGATTTCCTGTACAATTGGTTGCAATGATAAAAATTATTGAAATTGTTTTGCTATTATTGCAGTCTATGATTAGTTCTTTATTACGGGTGTTTTAGTTTTTACTCCTAGAGTGAGCATCATAGTTAAAAAGTTAAAAAAATATTCTTTTGGCTCTTTATTAGTGTTGGAGTACCGAAATGTTTTATTTTAATAATAATTCATTAATGAATTTATAAGTATTAAAATTACAGATTTCGAAGCTAATATTTAAATAAGTAATGAATTTTAGGATAAAATTATATTTCTATATAAAAATCTGATATAGAAATTCATTAAAATAGTCTTGAATTTGGACCATGAGAAACCCATTAAAAAGTAAGTAATAAAATTACAAAAACGCTGCTGAAATTCTGCCGATTATGGACTGCGCCACGACAAAAATGTCAGAAAATACCTCCTGGCCAACAAGGAATACCCTGCAGGGGATTCCATAATCGCAGAAATCATAAATATGTAAAAATAAATATATTTTTACAATTTTCTCAAAAATTAGTGGTCTAAACCAGATTCGTTAAAGGATAGAGTTATTAATTAGGTAAAACTGTTAATAATAATTTCCTAATTTCATTTACAATTACTAGAAACAAAATTCNGGATAGAGTTATTAATTAGGTAAAACTGTTAATAATAATTTCCTAATTTCATTTACAATTACTAGAAAGAAAATTCTTTCGACCCAATATCTTATAAAAATTTATATCACTTTCTATTTACAATTAATTAGGTCAATCAACAAAACTTACAATTATCTTAAATAGATTGATGTTATTAAATAATTTTTAAAATGTGCAATTGGCAGTGTATGAAAACCTATAGAATTACTTTATAAATTATATGTCCATTTTTTAAAGATGAGATATTTCAATAAAGTTCATATCACATGATCATACAGTCCCACCTCATCTTACTCCAGGTCCCACCTGTCCGCAATGTTCTAGAGTTCTCCGAACGCCCTCATGCNTCATACAGTCCCACCTCATCTTACTCCAGGTCCCACCTGTCCGCAATGTTCTAGAGTTCTCCGAACGCCCTCATGCGCAGTAGCAATCACTCGTCGGGTATAACGCCCTCTCGTCCATACACACCACAAACACCTCGTCCGCCGACGTCTCGCAATCTGCCATCGTCGCCCGTCACATTCACCGAAGTGTCTCGCTGCACCACGTATCGCTATATTACCGCACTCAGCAAATATGCTTCCCAAGAGAGACTACCGACCCTTGGACCGTTGCAATATTTATAGGGTCGTAGGCCACTGCCCAGGAATTTCTCTAAATGCCGGGTTGCGCCGATTGTCCTAGTTCCCAGAGTATTTTTGCGTATCCTCTAAACTCGTCGGTNTTTAGCTTCAAGGCTAAATCGTACTATGTAATAAGAATCATACTTGCAATTGGGGTAATTGGTAAATTAAAAATTGCTTTGGACATAACGTCATTGTAATACTATAACACCAAGGAAAACACAGAGGATGATATTTAAAATACACATTATAAGAGCTCGTCTTAACTTCTTCTGGTGTATCTTTTTAATGTCATACCCTGTATTTTCCTTGGAGATATAGCTCTGCAATGGCGTATGTTCGAAGTATTTTTTTCATTTCATTATCTAATCCATACAATTAATATGCCAATACAAATGTATTTTCTTCAATTAAAAAAGTCATGCGACACAAAGTACCTATAAGGGTGCAATGCCACCTAAGGTGATGTTCCAGAACACGGATTTTGACAGTTCTTAGTGACACTCTTAGCAAGGATTTATGTAATTCACATTACACATCTCCATCACTCAAGTGTTTTGATTTATGCAAAGTTTTGTGCTATTTCCGCATTATGTGCGTTACACATCGCTATTACTATAAATTCGTGTTCATATTTTCAAATATTTTAATAAAAATTGTATTTATTTGTATGGATTTCCTGTACAAATGGTTGCAATGATAAAAATTATTGAAATTGTTTTGCTATTATTGCAGTCTATGATTAGTTCATTATTATGGGTGTTTTAGTTTTTACTCCTAGAGTGAGCATCAAAGTTAAAATGATAACAAAATATTTTTTTGGCTCTTTATTAGTGTTGGAGTACCGAAATGTTTTATTTTAATAATGAATTTATAAGTATTAAAATTACAGATTTCGAAGCTAATATTTAAATAAGTAATGAATTTTAGGATAAAATTATATTTCTATATACAAATCTGATATAGAAATTCATTAAAATAGTCTTGAATTTGGACCATGAGAAACCCATTAAAAAGTAAGTAATAAAATTTCAAAAACGCTGCTGATATTCTATGGACTGCGCCACGACAAAAATTTCAGAAAATACCTCCTGGCCAACAAGGAATACCCTGCAGGGGATTCCATAATCGCAGAAATCATAAATATGTAAAAATAAATATATTTTTACAATTTTCTCAAAAATTAGTGGTCTAAACCAGATTCATTAAGGGATAGAGTTATTAATTAGGTAAAACTGTTAATAATAATTTCCTAATTTCATTTACAATTACTAGAAACAAAATTCTTTCGACCCAATATCTTATAAAAATTTATATCACTTTCTATTTACAATTAATTAGGTCAATCAACAAAACTTACAATTATCTTAAATAGATTGATGTTATTAAATAATTTTTTTAATGTGCAATTGGCAGTGTATGAAAACCTATAGAATTACTTTATAAATTATATGTCCATTTTTTAAAGATGAGATATTTCAATAAAGTTCATATCACATGATCATACAGTCCCACCTCATCTTACTCCAGGTCCCACCTGTCCGCAATGTTCTAGAGTTCTCCGAACGCCCTCATGTGCAGTAGCAATCACTCGTCGGGTATAACGCCCTCTCGCCCATACACACCACAAACACCTCGTCCGCCGACGTCTCGCAATCTGCCATCGTCGTCCGTCACATTCACCGAAGTGTCTCGCTGCACCACGCATCGCTATATTACCGCACTCAGCAAATATGCTTCCCAAGAGAGACTACCGACCCTTGGACCGTTGCAATATTTATAGGGTCGTAGGCCACTGCCCAGTAATTTCTCTAAATGCCGGGTTGCGCCGATTGTCCTAGTTCCCAGAGTATTTTTGCGTATCCTCTAAACTCGTCGGTTTCTCTAGCAGACGGAGGAGGGCTGTAAAGGGTCACCACCCACAGAGCTGGACCGCGCATGGAACTCGCGCCTCGTGCGTCAATTGGCGCGTTATAATATTTATATAACATAGTAATGCATCATACCCACAAATCTAACAAAAATCTCAGAAACTTCCAACAAATTTTTGAAAATTATCCAGAATTAAGGGAAATCACGAACTCCAATCCATATTGGCAAACAATTTCAGCAGACATTTAAAAATTTTAAAAATTCCCTGAAACTTGAGAAATCTTTTAAATTAAAAACGTAAATATAGAAATAAATGTTTGAAAGTTACATAAAATCTTAGAGTCGTACATTGCCCTGTGCTGAACTGTTGCAAGGTAAGCTGGTGCTTGTTCACTACTGTAGATTTTTGGTGCCCACATCAGTAGCCAGTAAACACTGTGCTGCCCAAGAAAACTGAATGCATTCCGACCACTCACAAGTGAACAGCAAGGGACCCATTACACGCGTCCTGTAGCGGTTGTTACCATGGTGGAAGTGTAAACTAGCAAGCAATTGGTTACATAACACAGATAACGCCAGCTTACTTTGCTACAGTTCACCACACGCCACCGGAGTCGTCAATTTTGCAGATCCAAAATATCTTCACAGGTCGCAAGAAAATATTTTGAAAAAAAAAAAAAAAAAAAAAAAAAAAAANAAAAAATCTTTAGGAGTCACGAAATTGCTTTGATAATCGCTAGAAAATTTTTGACAATAGCAGGAATATCTTTGAAAATCATTAAGCATCTTTAATAATCATAAAATAAAATAAAACTTTGGAAATACAAGATAATCTCCGAAAATCCGTAGATATATTTCGAAATAACAAAACACATTAGAAACCATCGTGAATTAGAAGAATATAGCTAAAATAAGAAAAAAAATCAAAAATCGTTGTACAAATTGTNAGATATATTTCGAAATAACAAAACACATTAGAAACCATCGTGAATTAGAAGAATATAGCTAAAATAAGAAAAAAAAATCTAAAATCGTTGTACTAATTTTAATATAGTTGTTTCCCCCTCTTTTATCATATTGCTAACGTTGCTCAATCTTAATAATGTCTTCTATGATAAAATTNTAATATAGTTGTTTCCCCCTCTTTTATCATATTGCTAACGTTGCTCAATCTTAATAATGTCTTCTATGATAAAATTTATTTTAATTGTATATTGATTTACTTTAAATTATAGATTATTTGTTGAATTTTTTAAGCATTTTTAGTATTGATGCTACTGGAATAAATTCAAGTTACATTATATATTATTTTCGTGAACAAAATTTACATTTGTGGAAAACCAATATAAACAACCGTCCTCACCACTGTGTTGCGTAGCTGGCAGACATCCCAATTGATCATTCAACTAAAATGACATCGAAGTTACTAACCGTGGTATAAACTGTTATTTATACACTTAAACACTGAAGAGCAAAAAAAAAACTGGTATAGGCGTGCGTATGCAAATAACAGAGGTATGGAACCAATCAGAGTAACGCGATGCGGTCGGCAGCTAGATCGGTTACTGCTGCTAAAATGGAAGGTTATCAAGATTTAAGTGAGTTTGAACGTGGTGTTATAGTTGGCGCACGAGAGATGGGACATAGCATATCCGAGGTAGCGATAGCATTTGGATGTTCGCGTACGACTATTTCACGAGTGTACCATGAATATCGGGAATCCAGTAAAACATCACATCTTCGACATCGCTGCGGCAGGAAAAAGATCGTGAAAGAACAGGACAAACGACGACTGATGAGAATCATTAAACGTGACAGACGTGCAACCCTTTCTCAAAATGGTGCAGATTGGATTTGTGGACTGCCCTGCAGGATTCATGGTGTGAATTGCCTCCTGCACACCTTCAGACATTAGTCGAGTCCATGCCACGTCGTCTTGTAGCACTTCTGCGTGCTCGAGCCCTACAAGATATTAGGCAGGTGTAACAGTTTTTTTGCTCTTCAGTGTATATACTCACATAGGGTAACAAGAAGATACCGATATAACTAATGAGCTTAATTTCCTCTACGTGGGTGCAAATAATTTCTATGAAGTACTTAGAAGCTTAGATGGTATTTAAAACTTGATGTCTTGTTGACAGCAATATTAATATAGGTGGAACCAGAAACATATGCAACCGTAGTAAGACAATCAAAAATACGCATGCGACTTAACAGGGAATCAACTGAGAAAACCTCGTACCATAAGCTAGCATGATATTAACTGCATCACGAAGGTCGCATTCGGAATATCAACTTCGGTTGTACTAATTTTAATATTTTGAATGATATGGTTTACTAACCTGAAATATTTAAGCTCCATCATTTTGAAAATAATTTCCGAGCTATTTATAACACGCAATATATCATGGCCTACCGTAGCGCTAGATGCACGAAGGATTATGTGGAAACCGGTTGATTTGTCTCTGAGTTATAATATTGAAACTACATTGAATTTTTTGTGTTATCTTACAATATTGACTAAAAAGTTTCTGGATACGATACATTTTATAGCCACTATCAGCAAAAACGTTTGGTGGAATTTTGTTTAATTGCTTAATATATATGAAAAACTAATAAAAATATTTACAACCATAATTTTGAAATTATTTTTTGCCCCGAGGCCACGGTGGCTGAGTGGTTAAACTGTTCACCTCCCACCAAGGCAAACCAGGTTGAATCCCCGGCCTTGCCACTCCCGGAATTTCGCTAGTGGGAATTTTACAGGACGATGCCACCAGTAAGCGGGTTTTCTCGTTGATATCCTGTTTCTCCCGCCCTTGCATTCCGGCACTACTCCATGCTCGCCGCTTACTAAATGGGGAATAAATTAGGATCTGAATGGAAAGATTGTATTTTTATAATAGATTCTGCCAGCAGACAAAGTTAAGCTTAAATGTGTTTCGTAGTTTCGTAAAAATAACATAATAAGGTTAAATGTTTATATGGTCACCATTTTGAAAATAAGTATCTGACTCACTCAAAACTTATTAGTTTACGTTGTCTGGTATATTGCTTCTTGTTTGACAAATTTTGTAGGAATCTGTTTTTGTTCTCCACAGATATGACATTAAAAATATGAACTTGTCATTTGTGGCTATCTTAAGCAATGGCGGACAAGAGAGACTTTGTGTGAACAAATGTGATGATTGAAATATATTGTGGCAGCATACAACGTTAAATTGATAATAATTTAATTCTTTCTACAATAAAGCATATCTTACTGAACTAAAATAAATATATGACCACCATTTTGAAAATAAGTGCCAGACCTACATTATTTTCGTGTANCATATCTTACTGAACTAAAATAAATATATGACCACCATTTTGAAAATAAGTGCCAGACCTACATTATTTTCGTGTAGCACTATCATACAAAATGGCTTATAAAACAGTATATGTGTTGGCATATATGAAATATGTAATAAATGCTTTACGCATAAAAATTTGGTCGAAATATGCTGATTGGTAAGGCAGATATTAAAAATAATCCTATAATATTTGTATCGCCACAATTTTGAAAATAAGTTCTTAATAAATTCTAATCTCATACGTTTACATTGTCTAGCATAGTTTTACTTACTTGCGAAATTTGGTAAGTATTAGTTGAGTAGTTCTCGAGATATAATGCAAATGTCTTATTTTTCATATGGTGCTACCTTCTAAAAATTGCGTTCCAACGACTGTATCTACTTACGTGATGGGTTGCAACATACATAATTTGGTTTCAGTTGGTTGAATGGTTCCCGAGATATTACATACATATTACCCTCAATTTTAAAATAACCCCCATTTTGAATGTCAGAGCCCTGTGTGGTCAAGAACTATTAGTCAGATTGCTTACTTAGTACTACTGTGTATAGATTTTGGTGAAATTCGGTTCATTATCAATTAATACAATGTTTAATGTTTACCTTAATTTTAATTTAAGATTAGCTCTGTGTCTATATTGGTTACAGCCATTTAATTTCACATTCATTATTTAAAAATATTCGATCTGTCAATTGCCATCATTCTTAATGTCTGTCACTCGCACATCCAGTTCAATAGTCCCGCCGCTAGTCTCACTATCCACTTTACCGAAGTTCTGAGTCTGCGGACTTCACTCTCGCCGGTGCTGTCGCCACGACTCGTCACTTTGCTGTCTCGTTACTTCCCTATCTTCACACACCTGGCGCTTAATGTTCGCACAATACTCCAAACTCTAAACTCTTAAATTGCCTGCTCGGAGGCCCTTCGCGGCTTAAGTAGTCTCGCTGGTCCAATACNATACTCCAAACTCTAAACTCTTAAATTGCCTGCTCGGAGGCCCTTCGCGGCTTAAGTAGTCTCGCTGGTCCAATACAGAATGTTTCCCGCACCCCGAGTAACGCTGAGAGAGGTAAGGGTGATGACCAGAACATTAAAGTAACGATAACACCAGTAATTAAATCAGCTGAAGGACGAGAGCGCACGAGTCCCAATATGCTTATCCGGCACACACGGCTGCTCACCTTTGTACATCGCCGCGCACTGCTCGTATTGACACTTTTCCCTTGGCACACTATTTCGCTCGCTCGAGCGGGACAGGGAAATGGAAGCGATGTACAGCAGCAAGCATGTAACAGTATTATACAGAAAACATCAAAGTATTATACCACACAAACCATGTATCGAAGGAATTTAACACTTGCAGGGTGCATTTTATATGGTGTTCTATCACCTGCAGCATGTAGATGGAGACAGACGGAGTCAGGCATAGCGGCATACAAATGTAGAATGTTCTCCTGAAGTATATCCTACCACAACTGGCCCAAGGTACACTACGAATCCGCCGTACTTGTGACTATCCGAGGTTGCTATTCAAGCTGGTCTCAAACGTTCTCGATCAGCGATACGTCTGGGGACCTTGCTGGCCAAGGAAGCATGTAGACATGCGATGTCAGGCCAGAGATACCTGTGCTGTGTGAGGCCGGACATTTTCGTTCTGGAAAATGTGGTTGTCGAACTGCACTTACAAGAGGTGTGCACATGGCCGCAGAATTTCCTGAACATATCGCCGCGCCACGAGGTTCCCTCCAATAACCACTACCTACAGGAATCGTAGGAAATGGTACGCCCCACCATGACACCACAGGTTGGGATGGTGTGCCGTTCTACAAAAAGCGTGTTCACGGCGCTGGCCAGGAAGTCTACACACTCGAATTCGGCGGTCGTCTATCCAGACAGGACCGTGATACTTCGCTGAACACCACTCGTCGCCAGTCCACAAGCTGTCATGCTGCCAGTTTCTGACATGAGGTCTCACGTGCTCGGCGATGCTCAGGTCGCAATGGTAGGCATCGTGAGGGACACTGCGACACTAGATCCTGTTCTGTTAGCCGCCTTTGATATGGTACTGGTGGACAAAGTTGTATCCCCAGATACTATGACATGACACCGACTCACAGTGTGAGCAAAATTGTTAAAATTGTGAGCAATGCGCCGAAACGTCCAAACTGCCTCTCGGAGGCCGACGATGTAGCCTTACTCAAACTCATACATTTGAGTACTTGGCTTTGTGGCTAACGCTGCTCACACTGCTACTAAAGCCTTATTCAGTCTCTTGCAGCTATGAATAATGGAACGACATTTGTGCCTCCTAGTGGCACATGCGTGCAAGCAAACCACATTAGACACAAATGTGACACATGTCAGGCTATGAATACACAGTGCAACTTTTGTTGTACTAGCGCGATGTTCATGCTGATATATATATAATTTTTTTTTTTGCAATTTAGTGTATTCACCTACAAAATTGTTGGGTAAGTTACATAAAAAAAAAAACTTCAGTTAAGTTACTTTAGAAAGTCAAGTAACTTCAGCTACTTTTCGTTACTTTCGAATAAAATGTAAATGGGCATTAATATTTAAATAACTTAACTGAACTCCGTTACTCAAAATGTGACTTTTATGTGTGTATGTCCCTTAGCTCAGGACACTGTTGAAAATAAAACAAGTGATAAAACATACAATAATATATAAATGCAATATTAAATTTGGCTGTAAATAACATTATTATTAGAATAAAACTAACAAGTAAACCAGCAAGGAACATGGAAATCTTATAACTAGAAAACTACTGAAATGGCATAAATAAAATTATTTTCTTAACTAAGAGTCCTTCCTAACAATTCGTACAGTCAGTGACTTAGTAATGAACATGTTTTCCAACTAAAGGAATTACTTTTTAGTACTTTGATATTGTAGGTGTAACATTTTATCATAACTTATTTCATATTATCATTAATCCAACACCCCACTACATAAGACTTTTGCAGCTCTATATTCAAAATGTTAAAATATTTTATTGAACACACTTTGTGTTTAACAGTAAAGATGAGTGGTAATTGGGTCAGTAGTATAATAAGAGCACTAAATGTATTAAGGATTATACTAGAGACAATTTAACTCTCAGATTTGGTAACACACTTAACAAAATGAAAACATAAAATAAGAGGAGTATCTTTTTTGTGGGTATATTACATGACCTGTTACTCTGAACAAAAAATAGGAAATATTTGAAACCAGACAAAATTGCAGTGGCATTATTCACACAGGTTTTTTTTAGAGATTCCTATACAACAGTTAAAATAGTTGCAAGAAAACGTTTACTGCAAAACTGAATTTACTTTTCAATAATTTATTATAAAATTTTCTTTGCATTTATTTTTAAACGCAAAAACACTAAACTACACATAAAAATCCTTCCATGCTGTCGTTAACATTAAAAGAAACATGTGTTTCTTTTAAAGGAAACTTACACATACATATATGTATATGTACAACAATATAATAATTTCGTTGTAAATATGATTTAAAGTCACTGAATGAAGTGCTGTGTTGGCAGTAGTTATAATTTAAATTGTTTATCAAAATTATTTATGGTAGGCCATTTGTAAAATAAATAACACTGAAGAGATAGTTTAATTTGCAGAAATCAAACATAATGAAAGTATGGTAGTGGTAAGTAGTTATTTTACACATGTTTACATCAAAATAGTACTAGTGCTCACATAGCATATGAAATATCGTAATGTATATTTATTAAATAAAAAATAAACAAAAACACTGGTTTGCCATATACTTCGGGAAATTATAGCAATGCCTCGATATTTTTCAGGTTCACAAAATATGTTATTTGTTTTAACTGTAAATACATCTATAACCTTGTATTATAGTAACAGCTGAAACATNCAGGTTCACAAAATATGTTATTTGTTTTAACTGTAAATACATCTATAACCTTGTATTATAGTAACAGCTGAAACATTTGCGACAATTCTTGTACAAAATACAAGAAAACATGTTCGGTGTGACTAGATAACTATAAATTAACCACATTTTCAAAACATTGGCCAANTGTACAAAATACAAGAAAACATGTTCGGTGTGACTAGATAACTATAAATTAACCACATTTTCAAAACATTGGCCAAAGAGTACTTAAATATACAAAGGAGAAATAGCCGCTTAGTTATACTCCAGGCACAACATAATGGCGTCACTGACCAACAACATGTCGGATCTCCGTTCCCTAATTAAAGCCTGATAACTATTTTGCACGCCAGGAGTCCAGCCAATAGGGAAAATTTCGTAACACGCAGTAGCCAATCAGACACGAGTTCCGCTTCCAGAGAATCGCACAACGAATGGCTGCGCCCATTTCAAAGGAACCGCCACGTAATTTCGTATCTGTGTATTTTTCTACTCTGTTCTTCGGCTGTGATCAAATTGTGTAATTAGTAATTTAGTAATTTATGAATTAGTAGCCCTAGGCTTGGTTCGAAGGCAAAAAAAAAACATATGAAATGGACAAGGCAGATGGCATCGAAGGTAACGGTACTAATTCTAGGAATGTGAACTGACGTCGAGCGAGCACCTTCTGCTTCTTTAACTCGTGACTAATGAAGTTCGTCCTACTTCAGCTCTTCTCGCTGCACCTGAGATGAAACTGCAGTATTGTGAAGCGAAAAGTTACGTACAAGAAACTGTTATTTTTCCTTTCCGTTATGATTAGTGAGTAACGTAGTTAAGTTACAATGAAAAAAAAAATTTAACTAGTTACCTCAAAACGTAANTTTTACTGGTTACCTCAAAAAGTAACTTTGTAGTTGATTACTTTCCTTAAGTAACTACCGAACACTGCTTACACTCTAAATCTGATTCAGTGATAAATTTACTATTTCAATCATTCAACAGTACCTGACTAATTCAACAGTCACTTCAGTGAATTTAACTGACGAATGAGCGAAAAAATGTCAGGTTTCCTTCACTTATTGATTCAGTGACATTTTCCAACTATTCATCGGTATTTTTTTTTTTTGCTGTTTTCCAGTAATTTTTTTTTACTGATGTATCAGTTAAAAATCGTGTGAAAATGGCCTTCAAACAACGTTTATAAATTGCTGTTAAACAACTTGTATCAAGTGAAATAACAACGAATAAACTATTAAACCCAATACAAAATGCTATCAAAAAAGTGTTTCGTCTTTCAAAACACCATTTTACGAGGTAATATTAACATATAGGCTTTTATTATCTTTTTACGTCTTTCATTTAGTTTTCATGTAATCATCATAGCGCTGTGTTTGAAGGTTTAAACTGCATATAATGCGGTAAAAGGAGTGCACTGATATATACTCTTCATTTTAACAATCCTAAAGGTGCAAATTAAACCAATAACGAAAAGTAAGTGCATACAATTTTAATCTTCACAAATTTGTTAACTATTATAAGACATATATTTTCCTCTTAATTTCCAACTTGGCTTAGTAGCACAGATGGTAAAGTAATGGCCTAAGAATCGCTGTGAGAAGGGTGTGTGAGATCATTACAATCTAACACCATAGATTTTTGTACGTTTTTAAATTACAGTAAACTGTGCAACATCCTATCCTACTAATGCTATTAATGCGAAAGTTTGTGTGTGTATTATTGTTATCACTCAGCTCCATTATGGCTAAACGGATTTTGATGAAATTTTGTCAGTAGGTACTGTAGGTCCTGGAATAGGACATAGGATACTTTTTATATGGGTCCTGTGGAATAACAACAAAACATATTTCTGCATCGGCTAGGAACGTGACCGAAATATTTTTTTCTTCAGGTGTCAGAGTTTATCAGGCTGCCCAAAGACCTCTGAAATGGCTTAACGACTTCTATCAATCGATTACAACCGGGACCGAGTATTTAACATGCCCTCCGAAGCTCGGAAACGCTCAGATGTTATGCCACTAAACAGTCACCCATACAAATGTGTGCCGCTGGGAACGTTGCTTAATTTTGGTGATTGATTAAGAACCCACAGCCAAGCGCAAAAAGTAGTACCGAGGTACACTTATTTCTAAAGCTTCAACTTGATGAAACTCACGTTTTATTTGCATACATCGAAAGCGGAAATGTGGTAACTACGCGATAGTTGCACAGATCTCGATGAAGTTGATCCAGATGCAGTGCTAAGCGAATAGTACTCTAACGTTTACAGCAATATTGACAAAGTGTATCGCTTATTCATCTTTTTCAAACTTTAGCCGTATGGACATCATGAAGAATTTATACTGATAATATAACTATCCAAATTATTATACATTATTATTAATCTAAATAACATATTCACATAATCTTAATATTTACATGGCCATGTACAAAATATGGCAAATAAAATTTGTTTAAAGATTTTACTGTGAATAATTGAATAAGTCGCAATTATGTGATTTAAAATGGTTACGATTAGGTTTAAGACACATGGCTTTCATGAACTCCACAATCTCCAAGTTAATAATTTTATACAACCTATCAGAGCATTGCGAGGTATATCCTGACTTAGTGACAAACATTAAAACTCATTTCCAGTCAATCTATTGTATACTCACTTACCTACTTAATAACGTGTCCAGAAATAGNTCATACATCGAAAGCGGAAATGTGGTAACTACGCGATAGTTGCACAGATCTCGATGAAGTTGATCCAGATGCAGTGCTAAGCGAATAGTACTCTAACGTTTACAGCAATATTGACAACGTGTATCGCATATTCATCTTCTTCAAACTTTAGCCGTGTGGACATCATGAAGAATTTATACTGATAATATAACTATCCAAATTATTATACATTTTTATTAATCTAAATAACAAATTCACATAATCTTAATATTTACATGGCCATGTACAAAATATGGCAAATAAAATTTGTTTAAAGATTTTACTGTGAATAATTGAATAAGTCGCAATTATGTTATTTAATAGGTTACGATTAGGTTTAAGACACATGGCTTTCATAAACTTCACAATCTCCAAGTTAATAATTTTATACAACCTACCACAGCATTGTGAGGTGTATCCTGACTTTGTGACAAACATTAAAACTCATTTCCAGTCAATCTATTGTATACTCACTTACCTACTTAATAACGTGTCCAGAAATAGCCTATTTATCTTAAAAGAATATAAAACGTCAATATGGCGATGGACTAAGGCCCGTAATCCTATTTAATATTCATTTATTACTGAAAAGTAATTATTTTTATATGGGATTTGCTTTACTTAAGTCTTTAGAGATTTTTAAGTGCTAGGTAAAATTAACTAAAAAATCTATTCGCTTTATTAAAGCTTTATTTTGTATACTACGTAACATCATATCTAGAGCATACCATGAAATAATTCGTGATAGTGGACATGCCCTAAGCAATAAATGCATTAATTAAAAAACCCCCTAAAACATAAATAATTTGTTTAAAATACATATTGACCAATAATATTAATACATTAGAAATTAAATATTGGTTTGAGAAATGTGACAAGTTAAATCTGGACAACAGTAAACCATATTTAAATATGACTTATAAATTTTTAGTGTTGTCTAATGATAAGTGTGCATGTCTCTCGACGCAACAATCGAGGGTTTGATTCCAGCTGCTTCCTAACATGTTTCATCTTTTTTCAATATTCTCAACTGTCATGGCAAAGTCCACATGTTACATCATAAAAAATATGAAATTCGTTTTGGCATCAAAGAGATATTTCTGATGTGTAACACTGTTAAAAATTTTCAAACAGAACAAAATAAATTTAAATATAATATTTTCAATTATTTTTGCACCAAAACATAAATGTCGAATGGGTCTACGATTCCACACAGAAATGTTTCGAGTCAAAAATGCAATTTTAGTGGGGGAGAGGGTGGTTCGCAAAGGGTTAGTGTTAAGGTGGAGGGGAGAGCTGGGGTTAAGTTTCATGGTCGTGGTTGAGGTAATGAGAGGATGTGTGATGAGTGAGGGTGGTAAGAGAGGCGATTTGGGGCTTTGGAGGGGGTACATATATATTTCTGTGTCGCTAATTTGAGATCAGTACATTTCCAATGGCCGGGATGGGAATATCGTGGTATTATAAACCACTTAACTAATTTTAGACACTTTTTTTAAAAATAAAACAAGAAATGTGTCGTATTGGGGGTGTGGAGGGTTTAATTGATTGGGAGTGCAGCGGGAGATGGGGGTGCCAGTAAGGAGAGAGTGGGATGAAGGTGTTGACGAGAGTGCGTGGTGTTTGAGTCTCTAGGGTCGTTGTTGAGGGGTTAGGTGTGTGACACACTATGAATACTAAATCCCAGATGGCAGTTTACTGTCTGAGTTCGGTTATAACATAAAAATAATATTCACCTTGAAAATAGGCATCTAGTAATATAAAACATCTTATACTTGCAGAGGAATAGGGGTAATTTAGGGTAATTTAGATGTCATTAAGGGGTCATTTAGGGGCCATTTAGATGGCATTAAGGGGTCATTTAGGGGTCATTTGCGGAGAAGGAGAGGTCAATTAGGGGTCATTTGTGGTAGAGGAAGGGCCATTGAGGGGTCATTTTTGGACGAAAAGGGGTTCCTTAGAGGTCATTTGTGGAGGAAGAGGGATCATATAGGTGTCATTTAGGGGTAAATTGCGGAGTAGAGAGTAATTTAGGGGAAAGTTTGGCGTTATTAAAGGTTATTTCCGGAGCAGGAATGGTCAGTGTTGTGAGGGGTTGGTCTGGCAGTAGTCAGTGGTCTGGTTTAAGTGTGACCATGAGGTCAAGCTTAGCGAAGAACTTGTGTGGAAAAAACTGTTGAAGATTAAATTGCATGGTAATGTGATCAAGGAACTGAACTAGATAAAATTCTTTTTTAATGAAAACACAGAAATGCCTAAATATCACTGATAAAATATGGTAATATATATATTATTTATAGAGAGAGAGAGAGAGGTGGAGAGAGATATATAGAGAGTAATAGCTAGACCATGTGAATAACCATGTTTCCACTGCGGAAAGGACTTCGGTTTTTTCGTGTAGATGGTGCAAGTCAATGATTGTACGTAGTCTACTATATAGCGTACCTCTATGGGTGTACATTTTACAACTGTTTGAAAATAACATGAAAAACCGTGTTGCTATTGTAAAAATTGCTTCAGTAAAAGATGTCATGCTCGGCGACATGAGAGAACCGCCTGTGCAAAGAATACTTTTCGCGCGATGAAGCGTTACGACATTGCGAACATGCCGTTTATCCAAGGTGATACATTGAAGAGCCACTTCAAGAACTGCAAGGATTCGTATTTTGAGAGCCAGCAAGAGGATGTCGTCAATACCCCCTGCTATATCGACCTGCAGTGATTCTACAGACTATTATGATAGGACAGTTAATGCTAATGATGGAATGAAAGATCTACGAGGCTTGGTAAAGTCGGTATAATTGGAATATGCACTTGCAAGAAATTAGCGTGAAGTCAACGTACTACAAAATAAAAGTTTGTCGGCTCTAAATACGGACAATTACCATGCGACTCCTTCAAAGAAAAGTAATCTTGATATTGAGGATGAAACAGGGGGTGAAGGCGATCATGAACACATCATTGATGATAATATTTATGATGACATTGATGTTGAAGTATCTGATGAGAAGGATGATAATTATCTCGATGTTCCCACACATTTCGCCAACAAGNGTTGATGATGAAGTATCTGATGAGAAGGATGATAATTATCTCGATGTTCCCACACATTTCGCCAACAAGTTTCCTTCGACAAGTGGTTTGAAGAAGGAAGAATGCGTCAAGAATGCTCTTTACATATTACCCGAAGACCCGAATGAACATGTTGACAGACATTTGATTGACCTGAAAAAATGGAGGATCTCTCACACATTCTAGAGATATCTTCAACCATTGATGAACTGGCTGATCATGGTTATATCAGATGAGACTGGTGACCGCTATCTATGAATTGCAAACATCTGATAAAAGTTAATATCGAATTTACAAAACATTTAGAAAGATGGAATGTATATAATAAGCAAATAAATAAAATCTACGTATTCATAATAATGTGTGTTTGATTTCTTTAACAGTGGCATCTGCTTCTCTGAAAGGCTTACTAATTCACTGGTGTAAACAATCATTAGAAGAGTCTGTTTAAGATGTTGTTTCAGGAGGAGGTCTATTGTTCAACCTGAATTGTTATGCATTAATCTGGTCGTGTAAATCGACTGAGCTCTATATGGTGAAGGAATTATATGAGGAATATTTTTAAGGGATATTTCTCATTAATGTTTCTCATAAAGTTGGCTGGCCTTGTATGTTCGACTTTAAAATTTGCTTGGTAAGTTTGTATGACCCTTTGGTATTCCCAGCTTTGGTATAAATGTTTAGCAAAGATTTTGTGCGAAGAGGTTAGCTAGGAGATTCTTTTTAGGATACATTTTTCGATATTGTTCATCATAGTTTGTTTTTATGGTAAAAGTTTATCTTTGGTGGTGTCTTTTACGGGTGGAGTCAATCTTAGGTAGAGTCAATTGTGGGTAGAATTAGTATTGGGTAGAGGTTGCTTTTGGTAGATGTAGTCTTGGGTAGTGTTAGACTTTGATAGAGTTAGTTTTGGGTAGAGTCAGTCTTGGGTAGAGTCAGTCTTGGGTGGAGTAAGTCTTGAGTTGGAGTCTATCTTGGGTGAAGTTAGTGTCCTGCGTGCACATGTAGAGATTCTATAGCTGATGCATAAGTGTATGAGCTGTGCATATACGAAAATGACTGTTTTTCGTGTAATTTTTTAGTAACATATTTTAATAAATTACAAAAATTTAAATAATTAATTTTTAACCCCTAGGTTTTAGCCATCCTGTTATAAAATTAATTTGTCAAAAAATGCTATACTGCAAATGTTATTATTTTTTATTTGTCTAATTACTGTGGTTATAAGGGCTTTTGCATACATACATACACACCTAGAGCAATAACTAACATTTGCAAACGAAAATTTCACGAGGCTGGCCCTAAGAGTTTGCAAATTATATTCTCCTATGCCAATAAATATTTGCTTGCTTACAACTTGACCTCTAAAAATTTTTGTTTTGCTACATAATTATTTAAAAGGAATACAAAAAATCTTTCAATAGGGGTATATACATATATTCAAATTTAATATTTATAAAAACACTGAAAAAATAACGAGACCTTATAACACATCGCATGCCTTTAAGTAGAATAAACAAAAACAGCTCCAAACTACTAGCATTTATAAGCTTTATATGCAGTGACTGAAAATAAAAATAAAAATAATCTAACAAAATATTTTATACATTAATGTAATTTTACGAGGAAATGCAGACTCTTTGTTTGGATGGCTTATATACAACATTTAAGCATTGCTCACCATGGCCGCTTGTGCAGCTCAATTGTGCTCTGCCCTCATATCTCAGGGGTAGAATCGCCGACTTGCAGTTGGAGGGGCGGGAGTTAGCGCCTCGGTTCGTCCGCGGCAGATTTTCAGTTCGCTTTTCTCAAACATGTGAACTGTGGATTTCTTATCAAGTCGGTCTAACTTGAGCTCGTCAAACGTCACAGACACACACAATCAAAGGTCACACATGCTATGTCCAATGGCCAATGTCTCCGTCTATAAGTCAATAAAGTCAATTTTCAAATAAAATAAATTAATTAATGGCCAGAGCACCTGCCTCCCATTCGAGAGATTGCGAATTCGAATCCCCATTCCTCCATGAGAAATTTTTCTTTTTTAAATTTTACCAGCTGCCATAAGAATGTCAAAATTTTATATAATTTAAATATTTTAACCGATTTTGCATTGAAAATAAATTTTTGATTATCTAATGCGTATTTTTAAAGATTTAGGCGTTTTTCAAACATCAGGTATGATAATTTTAAATCAAATAATTTTAACTATTTATACATGCATCGATTCCTAGATGACTGATCGTTTTATGATTATTTTTGAGAAAGCCGGCCGGCCACCTACTTCGCACGATCAAGTCTGTGCAAACTGAGAGTAGTGTGAAGAGGCGACTTGTTGGATGACCTTGTTCCGCCCGCCAGAAAGAGAGGGGGGAGGGGGGGGTGATACTTATTTAGTCCAATATGGCGGACCTGTCATTGGGCTACATAATCGTTATTATGTGAAGATCACATTATCCTTGAAAAGACAAATCATATTATATATAACACTAATTTCTTATGCCTTTATGTATTATAATTATTAAATAAATATAAATAAAAACATTTGTAAATAGTTTTATCTTATTGCCTCCTTATTTTATCTTGTCGGTAATGGAGGGGATCGGTAAACCCCAATAATGTTGTGTGCCATAAACGACATAGCAATAAAACTAACTTTAATTTATTTATTAGAAAATTATAAAAGCGTATACAAAATTAAAGAAAAAACATGATCAGCGGTGACAATGTCATTATTTATTTTTTTACGCAAACGGGCAATTATTATAAGAGATCGAAGGTATCGAGCAGGAATTTTTATAAAATGATTATAAAATATTTTATAAAAAAATGTTTAATAAAATATTTTGTATAAAATAATTTTTAGTGAAACTGCTCTCTGGAATGACCGGCCGATGGTTGGGAGCGGCGAGGTCTGAATTGAACAAGGCCGCAGGGTCCGCCTGTGGCGTCATGGCAGACGGATCCGAATATGGATGAGAGATGCTATGTCCCAAAGTCGTCATATATACACTACCTGTATATTTTATTATGTTATGTTGTCGTTAGTACATTGGGAATATTGGGGAGTAACTGCAAGGTGAGTGTAAATGGAATTATAACTCCCAAAGACACTGAATTAGACTCACTTTTAATTCTAAATCTATCCAGATTGCCNTGAGTGTAAATGGAATTATAACTCCCAAAGACACTGAATTAGACTCACTTTTAATTCTAAATCTATCCAGATTGCCCAATGTTTGATTGAAATTAGTTTATTTGCGTGTCATCTGTTTATTTCGTTCGCCTTTAAACCAAGGCGCTTTTTTCCACTAATCCCGCATTGTTTCAATATACCTGCAACAAGGGGGCGCATAACCCTAATGAAGGAGGGGGGCCAGTTGGTGATTCGTTGCTGCAGTTCAACATTTAACAGTGTTTCTTATTGGTGGATAACGTATGAAAGGAGGGGTTGTTAGTAGGGTCAGGTACAGGAAATGAGGCAGGAGAAGTGATAATGTTTTGCCCTCCATGGAGGGAGAAGCAACAATTACAAAAGTGCACAATCGGAGAAGTGGCCTAGTTGGCATCAGAGAAACGCACAATCGGAGAAGTGCACAATCGGAGTAGTGCACAATAGAGAACTCAATGCACGAAAAGTGTAGGCGTGAAGTGACAGGATTTTGGAAGAGCTGTGTGCTAGCCAAGTGGCCACTGCGGCCTTGCTTATGTTTGCACAGACATGGAAATTCGACCGCAATACTCATCACGAGATAACCATATGGTGGTGATCCCACCTGGAATCGAACACTATTTTTGTAAAAGCACAGGCAAGTTTTTGTCAATTTATGTCATTTTAGCTGCGATATTACGTATATTTATCTTTCTCTGAAATCTTTGAAGATTTGTCCAGACCTATTTCTTAATACATATTTGGCATTCGTTCAACGTTTCTCTAGACAGCTAAATGCAAAAAGTGTCTTACGAAATACGAGCACATTTAAATGGTTTTAGAAGACTTCCTTTGAATAAAAGATGGTAAGAGACAAAAAAATAGCAGAGTGGAGTGAAGCGGAGAGATTTGCGTGGCTCTGAATATTGAGGTATTGGGAGTAAATGAGGCTGAAGCGAGGTGGGTATGGAGCAGGGCCGGAGTGAATTTGCAGNTCTGAATATTGAGGTATTGGGAGTAAATGAGGCTGAAGCGAGGTGGGTATGGAGCAGGGCCGGAGTGAATTTGCAAGGGAAACGGGAAGTTCCCGAGAAATCACGTCAAACAGCGGTATCGTTCGGCACGATTCCCGCGTGCGAAAATCCAGTGGCAACCCCGCCGGGAATCGAGTCAGGTTCGCCTAACTGGGAGGCGANGGCACGATTCCCGCGTGCGAAAATCCAGTGGCAACCCCGCCGGGAATCGAGTCAGGTTCGCCTAACTGGGAGGCGAGATTATATCCACTACACCAATTCGGCTCCTACAAATATAAGCAACAGAATGCAGGAAGAAAGACCAAACACGCACCGAAAAATTCGACATCTGTCGCCAGCATTCCTTTTCCCCCGCATGTACAAAGTTATCAATTTTTTTTTCGTGGGCCGAACATATTCCTTGTAATTAAATGTCAAACTAATGACAATTCCGCCGCGAGCTCAGTAAAAACTTGCTGTTCTCTTTTGAAGGTAAAATACCCCATATTAAAACTAGATTAAATTATGGCAAGTTTGTAAATATAACATAGTAAAATAGAACAAACTGCGTGGGTGTATCTGTGGCGTATNTAGATTAAATTATGGCAAGTTTGTAAATATAACATAGTAAAATAGAACAAACTGCGTGGGTGTATCTGTGGCGTATTTTTTAGTGTCCATTCTTCTAATGTAGATGTTTCGGGTTAAATTCTCTTTGACTCGAAAGGGTTTTTTCCAAGTCCTAGTTGGGTTGGGATGTGCTTGACTGGGCCTGACAAACTGTGATATGTGTAATTCAGGCTTACCTACAATTTTTAGACCATAATAACTACTGTGTATCATCAGGCAGGCAGATTATTTTGTAGAAGTCTAAATAGTTGGTTGTAATTCTGCAGGAAATAATTAGGTAATTATTGCATATATTGTTGTTACTCCAAAAGGTATCCGTCGGTAGTTTACAGTATTTTTTGTACAGAGATTACAACGATTTTTCATTGTTACCTAATTTTTTTGACAACTAGTTTGCAAACATTTTTTTTTCGTAAAATTACAAACAAATTTTATGGTGTATATTGGTAAAACGGCTACAAGCGCTTAAGCAGTATCGCCTTTAAGCAGGCAAGTAGGTGCTCCTATCACCAGGCATGTTAATATAATTTTTCTTATTACGCTATTATTTGAAATGTGCATCGGTATGTGAGTGTGTGATGGGCCATGAACCCACGTTAATATGTGTACATGGAGGTGCGCTGAGTTACAGTTNCTATGTGTACATGGAGGTGCGCTGTGTTACAGTTTGCATGCATACAAAATATTTTATTTCTTTCGTCTCGCCACACACAAGAGTATGTGCTTAAGACTAATTTAAATTGTTTTGTGGGGAAAATGCATTCAATCACTATGACCACTTATTTCATTATACTTATCATGACACATGAAAGTGCCGACCAGCGACCGAGGACAACGAGACACTCACTCACGGCGTCTACTTAATGTGCATTACATCGAAAGCAAATCCCCCTTCCTTTGCCATCATGGTATGCTACTATGCTAATACATTGCTCCCTATGTCGTCCCTCGCCACCATCGGAGCCTTCATGATAAGCANATCATGGTATGCTACTATGCTAATACATTGCTCCCTATGTCGTCCCTCGCCACCATCGGAGCCTTCATGATAAGCAACTACATTCAGATAGCATATTTAGCTTTGCTGGATATGTAGGTACCTTTCCAAATGTTTCTCTGTTTGCTTTATTCTGAGATAATCAAAACGTTTTCTTACTGTGTGTATTACAGAAGAATATAATGGTTCCTCCCCTGATCTTATTTTCTCGAAGGGCCGCGGTGGCTAAGCAGTTAGGCTGCTCGCCTATCACCAAGGCGAACCGGATCCTATCCCCCGCTGGGTCTCTCCCGAATTTTCCCAAGTGGGATTCGTGCCAGTCGATGCCACTTTTCTGCGAATTTTCTCTAGGATCTCCCATTTTCCCCGCCCTTGCATTCTGGCGCTGCTTCATACTTACTTCATTTTACCCTCATTTGCTCTGGGACCAGTTGTTAAGCGTAGACCAAAACTGTCAACTTAGCTGTTTTTCCTCAATTATGATCACACTGCTTCGAACCGTTGAGGGACTGTATGAGTTCCCTCTTACGGTATATTTTATATGAAAAGTCCTCACCCCTACCACCCTGCAGTGTCATTAGTCCCCCTCTATTACCTGCAGCAGCACTGGCTTCCTTACAGCCAAGTGTAGGGTGGTTACCATCCCCCTTCATACCCTATCCCTGCTCTCATGCTATGTACTCCCCACCTGAAGTGGCTAGTCGAGGTGGTGTGACACCCACTCCTACAGTGGTGTTACGATTCGAAAATGCAATTGGATGTGGGGGGTGGTTCACAATTAGAGTTGGTGAGGGGGCGACAATTTTGCCGATACGGGGGAGGGGAGAGGTTGTGAGTGCTGGGATAAAGTGGAGTTAAGTTTCATGGCCGTGGGTGAGGTAACGAGAGGATGTATGATGTGTGAAGTTGTTAATAGAGGCGTTTTTGGTACTTTGGAGGAGGGTACATATATATTTGTANGAGAGGATGTATGATGTGTGAAGTTGTTAATAGAGGCGTTTTTGGTACTTTGGAGGAGGGTACATATATATTTGTATATCGCTTATTGGGGGATCAGTTCATTTCCAATTGCCAGGGCTGGGAATGTCGTGGCATTATAAACCACTTAACTAATATTAGATACTATTATAAAAAAAAAAAATCAGAAATGCGTTTGATGGGGGTGCAGAGGTATGAATTAATTGGGTGTGCAGGGGGAGTTGGGATGNGAGAGGATGTATGATGTGTGAAGTTGTTAATAGAGGCGTTTTTGGTACTTTGGAGGAGGGTACATATATATTTGTGTATCGCTTATTGGGGGATCAGTTCATTTCCAATTGCCAGGGCTGGGAATGTCGTGGCATTATAAACCACTTAACTAATATTAGATGCTATTATAAAAAAAAAATCAGAAATGCGTTTGATGGGGGTGCAGAGGTATGAATTAATTGGGTGTGCAGGGGGAGTTGGGATGCCAGTAAGGGCAGAGTGGGATGCAGGTGTTGATGGGAGTGGTTGGTGGTTGAGGCTTGGGTCGTTGGTGAGGGGTTGGGAGGATGACACACTATGAAAATTAAATCCCAGATGGCAGACTTGTGATTCGGTTTAATAATGGTTACGGCATAACAATCATATTCACTTTTAAAATAGACATCCAGTATTATGTAACATGTTATACTTGCAGAGCAGGAGTTGTTTATGGGTTATTTGCAGAGGAGAGGTAAATTAGGGGTCATTCCAGTGGAGGAGGGGTTATTTAGGTCTCATTTGCGGATGCGGAGTTGTCATTTAGAGGTCATTTTTTGAGAAGTAATTTAGGGGTTATTTTGGAGTAAATTTCTAAGAAGGGGGTCATTTAGGTGTCATTAAGGTGTCATTAGGGGTCATTTAGGTGTCATTAAGGTGTCATTAGGGGTCATTTGTGGAACAGGAGGGGTCAGTGTTGTAAGGGGTCAGTGTTGTAAGGGGTCAGTCTGGCAGTAGTCAGTTGGCTGGTATAAGTTAGACCATGAGTTCAAGCTTAGCATAGAACTTGTGTGGAAAAAACTGTTGAAGATATAACTTCATGGTAATGTGACCAGAAACCTGAACTAGTTAAAATGTATGGTTTAATGGAAGCATAGAAATGNAGCATAGAACTTGTGTGGAAAAAACTGTTGAAGATATAACTTCATGGTAATGTGACCAGAAACCTGAACTAGTTAAAATGTATGGTTTAATGGAAGCATAGAAATGGCTAAATCTCACTGATGAAATATGGTTGTTAGTGTGTATATGTATATATACACNGGTTTAATGGAAGCATAGAAATGGCTAAATCTCACTGATGAAATATGGTTGTTAGTGTGTATATGTATATATACACGCCATCTTCATGAAAAAAAAACCTAAATACGTTCCACAGTGGCAACATGTGTAGTTACTTGGCCTGGCTATTACTCTCTATCTCTCTATATGTATACATAGAGACAGAGAGAGGAATAGCCAGGCCAAGTAACTACACATGTTGCCACTGTGGAATGTATTTAGGTTTTTTTCATGAAGATGATGCAAGCCAATGATTGTACGATGTCTAGTGTAGAGCATAAATCTATGGATATACCTTTTATAATTGTTGGAAAATGGCTTTGAAAAAAATTTATTACTGCTNTAGTGTAGAGCATAAATCTATGGATATACCTTTTATAATTGTTGGAAAATGGCTTTGAAAAAAATTTATTACTGCTGAAATATCTTCAGAAAAAGCTGTCATGCTTGGTGACATGAAAGAAGCACCTGTAAAAAGAGTCCTTTTCGCACTATGAAGCATTACGAAAATGGGCACATGCAGTTTATACAAGGTGATACATTGAATAACCACTTCATCAACTACAAGGATTCGTCTATTTAGAGCCAGCAGTGTTATCATCAGTATCCCCTGCTGCGTCGATGGTTACTAATTCTACATACTATTAAGACTAGACAGTAAATACTAATGGTGGTATGAGAGATCTACGAGGCACGGTAGAGTCTGTATCTGTAGAATGTACACTTGCAAGAAATTAGCGTGAAGTCAACGTACTTCAAAATAAAAGTTTGTCGGCTCTAAATACTGACAATGACAGTGCGGCTCCTACAAAGAAAAGTAAACTTTATATTCAGGATTATACAGGAGGTGAAGACGATCATGAACACATCGTTCATGATAATGACTATGACGAACATGATGATAAAGTATTTGACGAAAAGGATGATAATTCTCTCGATATTGCCACACATATCACCAACGAGTTTCCTTCGACAAGTGGCTTTAAGAAGGCAGAAGGCATCTAGAAAGCTCGTTACATATTACCCGAAGACCCGAATAAATGTGTTGATAGACATTTGATGTCAAGAAAGAAAAAATCATCGACATAACTTTCAGAAGCTGGAGTTTGGTTACTTGCATGGTCCTGTCATCTACCATGTGAAATTACTTGGTGGTGAAGATGTCATCAAGCATAGCAATACCCAGCTTCATCATACTGCCATTTCAAACGAACACGCAGCACAACATCAAGGCGGACAAATCAACCACCGAACAATACAAAGTCCAAAATTTAAAGAATGGCGAAAAGTACCCATATAAGAATTTGAACACCTATTTCAACCAAGAAGGATTTATTTAGCCATATAGTATGTATTCGCAGTTTCATAATTTTACTCTAGGCGCGAATCCTACCTCATCTTGAGGCTGGATAGATTCCACGAAAAGGTGATATTGCTGGTGCCCTACACCTCCAAACAAAAAGATCGAGTTAAAAATGGCGAGGTGTATTGTTATATATAAATTATTTCCAACGAAAATATGCCTGCAAACTGTTTTATTTTGCACGACAGAGTATTGAGCTATGACTGCTTCTCGAGGTGGCGAAAGTGGTGAGCTAAGCATATATATAAAACAGACAGTCTGCAGTTCGCAACTCAGTTTGTATCTGTCCTTTAAATCATACTGTATTCTGCAACGATTCCAGAGCCAAAGCGGCTACTTGCTCAAGGAGATCGTGTCCCACAACGATGGTGGCAAGACACGCGCGTTATCGTTCCCCCCTCCCCATGTNGCTACTTGCTCAAGGAGATCGTGTCCCACAACGATGGTGGCAAGACACGCGCGTTATCGTTCCCCCCTCCCCATGTTCATGGAAACTTTTGGACGAGAAAAGCAAGAAGAAGACCGACTGGCTGGCCTAGTACTACCATGGAATTGAGTGGTACGAAGGCAAGATTCCTTACCACCAAGTGGGAAACGTGCTACGTGTCTGACTGATGAAGAACTCGCGAATACCGATTTACGTGGCAGGACTCGAGCAGAAAAAAATGGCTGAGTGGCTTGTGAAATAATGAAGTAGAAATCATCAATGTACAGTTCGAGTATGGCTGTCCTTTGCTGCAAAACCTGACGGAACTTTATGATGATCAGCATAGATATGTCTGCGACAGGTCAGAACCTGACTAAACACAGGCATGGAGGAACACACAGCTGTTGCACAAATTGTGTGCCTCGTCCTGTGAACCGGAAACGGCTGTCTATGGCTAGACACAATGTCACCCATATCTGCACGAAATATAAGATAATTTTATTTTTTGTGTGGTGGCGCCTTATCGACATCCATATTATTTTTAAGTGGGAAAAGTCGACATGTTCGATTAGTCGCCACCTAGAGGTCTGACCGTCATCCTGACTCAATTCTGTCCTACAAACATTTATGTAAATGCCAAGCCAGAATAGAGTAGCATGGAATTTATTTTCATTGTAGGAGATGGATATCTGTGCACCTACACTGAGAAATGCTGAATAGTTGCCCATCACTGGCGATCTGCACATTTTCCAACCACCTACGAATCATCAGAATTTCAAGTGGACTGCCCAGGAGCATCGGCCTGTGTCGTGTTCCACGTGATGCCGCAGACTCAGCTGCCCTGCACCATGGACCGAGTCATCGCCCAAGCTATGGAGCTGCCCCAGGTGGGGCACATAACATCGGTCCGATCCCAGCAACCTGAATTCTAGAGAATGCTGCCAGCCAGATGACCAGACACCGCCGAGTGCATCGCTGACGCCAAGCAGTCGTGAGAGTACCCACTATGGATGGTTCTGTATTGAGTTCCAGAGACGAACCTGCACCCACTCATCGTCGCAGCCGACGTCCAGCAACGTGTACCCCTGAGGCTGGTTTCACTGCCTATTCAGAGTCTGCTGTTTATGGCGGTCCTGCCATTGGCTAGGAAGAATTCGATGAGTCAACTGTTAAGAAGGAATATCATATGGAGTGTGGTGATGACATTCGGAGGACTGGCGATATCACTGACTGAGAAGATGGACACTACGATGTAGAGATGTGTGTGGTGTTTAGCATGAATCTGATGCTTACCATTATATCCGATCTGTTTTGCTTTTCATGTGACAGTCTACTAAGGCAATTCAAGTGTACATTTTTTTTGTTAACGAGAGACCAAATATTTATGTAGAGTCGTTAGAATTTTTTTTTTTAATTAGCTGTGTTATGTTTTGACTGTGCAATTATGCAACAAATATATTTTTTCAATAGACGTATATGTTTAATAAATCTTTTTTAATAATGTCCGAATGGGGGAAAAAATCCCACTGAAAAAAATCTTTAAAAACTTCTTTTTCTAAGTTATTTGAAACATTATTTATGTTATTTTGTAATACGTTTTTTAAATTCACCTTGCACTGAAATTTGTGCTGTTTTTAATTCAGAAAAAAAGTATGCATATCTCAGGAATAACACATATAATAGAAAATAATTTTAAAATTTTATTCAATATAATGTTTTTTTTACATTACACACATTTTTTTTTGCATTCATGTCATACTGGTTTTGTCCATCTGGTTTTGGGGGCGTCCACTGTAATCTTCAGGGGGAGCAGGGGCAAAGTCACATCCCTCTCGAGTGGGGATGTGGTGGTCGACAACTCTCGTACACATTAACATTTGCAATGTTCGTTGCCATTTTCTTCTTATGCAAAAGTATCTCCCCCCCCCCTTTAACCACCAGATGAGTGCTAAATCAAACATGCGCTTTGCTCGCTGGACATTGGGACTAGAGACTATGCAGTATGTTTGCAAGCACTTAAATTGTTTTTGGAGAAATATATATAATTATATTTAAATAATTGTATTATGCGATTGATTTTTCGAAAATTATTTTATTTTTTATTTTTTCCGGTGCTGTGTGACCATACTACATAAGTGGGGATCGAACACTGGAACAGAACTCTTCCCACCTAAAAAAATTAGAACTAAGCATAGATATGAACACAAAGAAAAATATGGCAGCATAGAAAAACAGAGAGAAGAGAGACACTGAAAGGGAGAGAAGGAATAGTAAGAACAATGCCATCTCCAGAACTTTAGGTGTGTATGATATATCCTGTTCGCACAAAATTGTTTAAGCACAATGACTGACATCATATTACTAAACAAAAGAAAAAACGATTTTTTATTTCATAATCTCTTGCTCTTTCATTTTGCCTATTCGGCAATGTCACATTAATTTAATTGTTTCAATATGTTTTTTTGTTGGCTTTAACGGGAAAGTGAATTCCCTTCAGATTTGAGACCCTCAAGGCGAGGAACTGCCTATTTTCAGGCACTGACCTCGTAGATCCTCACTCAGGGAAATGTGCATTATTTGTAACAAAATCAATCCCTTTTCCAGCAACATTTCCGTCATCAGAGAAGAATATGTTGTCATCCTTCCATGTATGGGAAACGACTTTGATGTGTTGCATAGAAAAAACTTTTGTAAAACCATCCACATGCCAAAAAATATTATATAGACCACATAAAAGCAAAGGCTAACATATCAGTGATCACACAAAATTACAAAAAAAAATTTTTGCAGACCACACGAAGTGCATAAAAAAAATCGTGATTACACAATGTTACAAAAAATAAAACCTCACAGCCCATATAATGCAGAAACTAATATATGAAGGCAAGATGCAAAAGCTTTGTAAAATGCAAAATACTTGTAAAAAAACTTAGCAGCCTACAGAAAAGCATAGCAAGGCTGACAAATGTTGTGGACAATACAGAAAAGTCTTGAAGCGAACAGCAGAAAAATATCTTGAATATCCTTTGTATCAAAAATATTCTTGCAAACCACAAAATGTGCATAACAAATATTCATTACATCATGTGATAAAGAACCTTATAAACATAGCAAGGCAGAAAAGCCTTGCATACAAAAAATCTTGAATAAAATGCAGTATTCTTGCAACCCACACAATGCAGAAAAATAAGATATAATGAAGGCAAGAGACAAAACATTTATAAAAAAAAACTTTAAAAAAAAGCATAGCAAGGCAGATGAAAAAAACTTTGTGTACAATGCTAAAATGTCTTGAATACAATGCAGTAAAAATACTTGAATACCTCTGCACCAAAAAAATTTATGCTGCCCACGAAAATGCATAGCAAGTGAAGCATGCCTTGAGTGAAAGACCGGGAAACACAGTAGACGTGCAGCCCCACAAAAAATTATACCAATGGAAATAAATCAAAGCAAGGCAGACAAACTTATCATGCAACACCGACAAATCTTGACGAACCCACAGTAGAATTGCAGATTTACAAAAAGTGTAACATTGGTAAATCAAATGCTGTAACAAAATAACAAGGCAAAGAAACCTTACATCTAATGCCGAAAAATCCTGAAGACAATGCAGTAGAATTGCAGTCCACACGTGCAGGAAATATAAAATAATATGAATACAAGACACAAAATGCATTTGTAAAAAATTACCTCACAATCACATTAAAGCAAGGCAGACAATCCTTGAATACAGTGCCGAAAAATCTTGAAGCCAACACAGCCCACAAATATGATAAAGAATAAAGGAAAAAATGTGTTTACACAACATACCAAAACATACGAAGCCAAAAATCATAGCTATCCATGATTTAAATCTTGGTGTAAAAAATAGTGAATACGAAAATCAGAGGACTTGTATAATACAACGATACACAACATACCACAAATTCCTCGCCAAAAATCATAGCTATCGAGGAAAAAATCTTGTAAAAAAGGAAAGAATACAAAAAAAAAACAGAGGACATGGATAAACCAACAATACACCTTACAAGACAAGTATACCTCTTGCATGAGCTACAAAATGCCGTTTTGATGCTGAAGGAAAGGCAGGTAAGCTAGTGACACACCTGACAAGATGAGACCTCATCTTTCATGGGCTACAGTGCATCACCACAAAATTTCTCTTAAAGTTGGTCAAAAAAAAGTGTAAACAAAATAACTTGCGTGTAAGGTCGGTATGCCCAGGCTTCAATGTGTTCTAGCTGCTTGATGTCTTTGATCAATGACACACCTGACAAGATATGTATATATGGTGCTGGTACGATCTGATTGTGATGACAGAAATACATAAAATTTGTTGCTGCATCAACACCTTTTCATAATTTTCAAATGTGATCTTACCGTTCACAGCACATGTCTGAATGCCTTTAGCCTCTTTGGCATCCTGGTCGCTGCATCTGTAGGCATTCATTTTGGCCCTTAGCCTATCAAACGCCTGCATCGCATCCACATTCATTACTAAATTTCCCAAGAACTTAAGCATTGGTTGGAGAGTAGCAAGGATGTGTGGTAGGGTACGAGCTTGTATCAAACTATGCTATTAACTTCACATCATTAGCCAGGACCTGATATAAATCATCAGTCTTTATCTGATAAATGCAGTTGTCAGTGTCCGTGTCGGCCAGCTGAAGTTCATCTTCATACTTTTCTTCATAATTATATCATGAAATTTATACTTTACAGTTTTCATGCAAAACCTGCACATATCGTTTTGTCAAACAAAATATATTCTTTTTCCTTCCTCATCAGCGATAAATTTTCGGTATACATTATGGTGTCCTTTAAAGATGGTTTTGCAATCAGTTTCTTGGCTCTTCGTTCTGTGCATACCAGTTCCATGTTCTGTCTCTTCCTTTTGTTGTCCGTCAGTTTTCCAAATGTAGTATTGTTCATTAATTTATAGAAGTATTTTTAAAAACTGCTGTTTGCTGCCTGTCATTTCACTGTATTTAGATTTCTGTATGGTTTGAGCCTTGCTTCCTGTTCAAATTAAAGTGCCGAATGTAATTTTTTTATAAACATTTTAGTCAATGTTCCAATGATTTTTTTTAAATTTCTGTAATGAATTTTATTATTTTCCCTTCCTTCTAGTGTAGTCATAAGCTTCTACTGCTTTTTAATTAGGGGGGGATAGCATTCGTTTACTGGCAGGAACTGCAGAATTGTGATTATCATGGTGTTCCCCTGGATACTCTAATCCACCTCCAGTAAATAGCTAACATGTTCATCATCAGGCACAGAGCTGATAACTAGTATCCATTCCAGAAGAAATCATGTATGGGCAAGGGTAGAGACATTGCCCATCCATATAGATTGTTAGCATCCGCATACTGGAGGTTGGCCAGTTTCTTGGTGGCATCTTAGGTGGTTGAGGTTTACATATTGTTTGCCATGCAGTGGTTCTTGACACACTGGGCTATTCCCCCCTGTTCCGTTTTCAATGAACAAATACACATTGTTGTCTGTGAGTTATTCTAAATTAACTTTGGCAAGTTTCAGTATGGCATCGAACAAGAATCCTGGTATGCTCCTCTAGTGGATGCAGTTGAGGCCATAAGTTTTGAGGCACAGGTTCCAGAAAATTTCAAAAACATCGGCTAGAATAAACACATTTGTCTTCAAATATACTTTAGAGTAGTCACCAAGTGTTGTACAATTGAAATTCTCCTATACATTCTTCGCACGCATATAAGCTTCATCTGATATGTGTGAGTCTGTGAACTTATTATAACTTTTATTCTTGGGTGGGAGTAAAGGAAGACTGCTTTGAAGGAGAACTAGTTCCATTTATTATGGTGTAGAACATTTATATGTGTTCTGGAATTTGTTTCTTTGCAGGTTTTTGGTGAAGGGGACCAGGCTTGGGGACATAAATCTAAATGTGTCAATGAATTGTGTATTAAATTTCACCTCCAGTGATTTCGAAAATGTTATTAATTTTTCCTACATGTGCAGGATGATAAATTTTTTCCGTCATATCAGAGCTGTTTAGAAATGCAATTTTTATCATGTGACAAAATTATGGAATAATATCGGCAGCTTTTTAGGTAGCAGCAGAGCAAATCGCAGTTGTTACTTACCAGGTCAATACATTTACCTGTAAACTTACAGTTGCCCATTACTGTGGGGTCGTTATCGAGGAATGTGGTGGAGCAGTAGCCGCACTCATTTCCAGTCAAATTATATAGTAGTTGCAGGTTAGTAATATTTTAAATCAGCTCAGTTACTTCATATAATTCTTGCACTATGTCCCAATTTCAACTATTTAATCTATTATGAATTTTTCTTCTGCATCTTCACCTGTATAGGGGAAAGTTTGGTAGCCCCGGCCGGCGGGTATCCCCGGCCAGTGTTAATTTCAAACAATCGTGCGCATATAGATAAACAAATAATACGCCACAACGGCCACACCGCCGAATAATCGAATCAACCCGGACGCGACCGCCGAGCGAACAACACGTTTCAATCGTTCATTTACCTGTGCCTATATTGTAATGTGCGCCGTTTACATTTTGGACTCAGTTATTGATTATAACATGTAAGTAATCCACCATGATTTATTGAATATCCTTTCAGATATTGATTCAAGTGTATAAGTTAGGTTAATAATTTAGGTTATCTTTATTGACATTGTTGATATTAAATAAAAACATAGAATGTGGCGGTCGGGTACCACCGGACACGATATTGTCGGATAACCCCGGACATTTTTTGATGGAGAAATGTTTAGTTATTGTAATGTAATGTTAAAGCAAATGTTATTAATGTGGTTGTCTTTTGCAGAATCACTTCAAAATTGCCAAATGTCAAGGGAAGAATTACACACAAAGGAAATTGGGATGAAAATAAAATGAAACCGGCTATGCTATCTGTCCAGGAAAAACGACATATGTGAGAGAAGCAGCTGAGAGATATGAGGTGCCTAGAGCAAATGAATTGCTCAAAAAGTTGAGCCCTATTCCCAATGCTTCTAAGAAACGTCTTGCAGTGCGTTCCCGAAAAACGCAAAAGAGTGAGATTCTGTCACTTTCGCCATTCAAAAACGCTCTGGCAGAGAAAAAGGCTGCAACCAATAAAAACAAGGCGGCAGTTTATAAAATGAAATTAAAGAAGAACATTCAAAGTATGGTTCAGTAACAAAGAGACCAGGATACAGAATGCATCATTTGCGGAGAAACGTCCCAAGAAGACTGGATCCAGTGTCATAAATGCGAAGACTGGGCGCACGAAGCGTGTGTGGACATTGGCCCTTCGGAGGAATACTACTTTTGTGACGTATGTAAAGCCAAAAAACGGTTTGGTAATCGTTAAATCTATGTCCGGGGTACCCTCCAAAAAGATATCCACTGAAAATTGAAGCCTGATTTCAAGACTTCATATAAGCTAAGATAATTAACCTATCAGATTGTTACTTAATTATAATTGTGAGAAATATGTTGTATTTCCATTCTAGTATAAAAATAAAGATTTTATTGTGTTGATTTTCAAAATGTCATGAGTTTTATTTATGTGGCCAAGGCTACCCACCTCTCCCCTACATTTGGGTCTAAGCTGGTAGGTTTATAATTTTGGCAGCGGGAATTATGTTGTTTTCCACTTATATGTAAAAACAGTAACTGTAGTCCTTGTTTTTTATGGCACTGATATATGTGCGATTTTTCCAGATCAGGCTGGCAGGTATGGAATTGCTTGAGCATGGATTAAAAATCTGCATAAACAATCGGGAGCTTGTCTCCTTTGCGATAATTTTATATTTCCGAATTGGTCTTTGTCCATTCTTATCAAGTGTAGCACCTCTATTTTTGTTAGGGCATGTTCCACCAGTTTTCTTCGCTTGCCTTGTCTGTTACTCGTAGCTGATCATCATAATATTTGAAACATTGTTTGCAGATGTGTATTGTTTGTTCATAAGTTGTCATTTGCAGCGTTACAAGTCTTGAAAATTTGAGATATATGTGTAGGGATAGTTTCCATCTTCAGTTATAAGAAGGAAATCAAAATTTTCACACAGCTCTTATTTAGCCGCACATGCAGGGACCATCTCCCCACTGTAATCGAGGGCATATACATTTACAGATGTTTCAGGATCATTTCTTCTTTATTTATTGCAGAGGGTTGGAGAACTCCAAACCACTAAAATAAAATTTACACTCAAGGTCATAATAATGCTGATTTACACATTCAGGATTCCAGCCTTCCACACATCGTGCCAAAATCACCCACTTGAAACACTTTCTGTCCTTGTTCTTGTGATTGAAGATAGCCTCCCTGTTTTAATGGGAGCTGCAGATATATATATGACGAAGCTCGGAGGGGGTTCAGCTTGAGTATACGATGCTGAAGGCATTTCGCAGTTATGGGGGTCCTGCCACTCCCCTACTCCTGGTTCTACTCCTCTTCCTGAAATATATTTTCGAAACTGGCCTATACTGGTTCTTCGATGTCATCTAAATTGCAAACTAGCACATTCTTCGTTTTGAATGTCCTGTTGTCGTTCTCTTCCTCACGGGGCTCTAGTTTCCCATAAAAACGATTATCTGCTCCAGTTGACCTCCAATTCGCTCCTTCATATCATCCAGGAAGCTGCTGATATCCATGGCCTGGCTTATGGTGTTTTCAGCAACGAGGGTTTTCATTACGCATCTGAAAGCTGTCTCTGCCTCCAGGATTCCGAACTTATTGGGTTCGCCAGCCTTGACAATTACCCTACAGCAATGGGAACTGCCCTTTGCCGAAATCGGACGAGCTGGGATGGGGGCAGCAACACTTCATCGCTTCGCAGGAGGTGGGGCTGGGCAATTGCATTTGACAGCATGTAATATCAGATTGTCTTCCCTCGTGAAATCTTTTCCGCATTCGTGGCAATTGTATGTCTTCTTTCCTGAATCTAAATGGCAACTCCTCTTGTGCTTCTTTCGTGCCTTTGCGCATTGTCTTTGTGTGTAAATTGTGCATTATAGCATTTATTTGTGGTGGTTGCTCTTTGTTGTACAGTGCCACTGCAGCGCCTTAGGTGACGTTCCATCTTGTCTTATCTTACAATTTCAAATCCACACATCTTGCAGAGCTGCTCTTCCTCTCGGTACTTGTTATGTTAAGATTATCTGTCGTGCTTTAACCCATTCTTGTAGAGACTTAATGATAGCCCACAGAATCCAAACCTTAAATTTGGAGGCGGCATATTTCTAACCACAGAAACAGAAGGCAACACAGCAGAACACAAAGCGGTAACTGTCGGAATCCTGGTGTACATTTCACTCTACATGGATCGCCAACATGAAAACTAAGTGTACGATAAGCATTAAAATGATTATGCCAGTACCAATAAATTACATAGTTACATACAATGTTGTTTAAATGGGCAGATGGCATGGTAGCAAATAAAACATTTTACAGTGAACCTATTTTGGATTTTTCATTAGTTGGAAACTTACTCTCGCTCGATTTTTAATATACAATAGGGGAAAATTAAAAATGAACACCATTAAAGCAACGATGTAGAAACACCATAGGTGCATGGGGCAATGGCAGAGGGCAGTACATGCAATGATTAACAGTGCTGTGCTGTGGACACAGTAGGAACCACGTACTAGGCATAAAATCACTGAGCCCAATACAACTGTAGTCGACTTTGTTAAGAGTAGTATGTTGTTTAAAGCACGTATGTGTGTTGTAAGCAGTGTAGACATGCCACGACAGCATCGACGACCACATTTATCACAATAAACGGACTTTGAACGAGGTCATATTGTGGGCTTGAGGGAGGCTGGATGGTGCTTCCGAAGAATTACGCAATGCGTAGGATGTGAAGTGTCTGCTGTGCATCATTGGTGTTGCCAGTGGTGCAATAATGGTGCACATGCTCGTCAAATGGGTTCTGGACTGCAGCAGCATATGGATTCCTGCCTGGACTGCCACATCACACGAGAAGCCATTGCTGATCTCACAGAGACTGCTGTATAGATCAGGGCCACTGTCGCATCCAGGGTGTCAGCTAGGACCACCACCAACAGTTTGTTTGATACTGGGCTGCGATCAAGGGTACAACTCGCCTGGCTGCCTCTCACAACTCATCACTGTGCAGCCCACCTCGGATGGTGTCGCGAAGGACACAACTGGAGGTGATGAATGGCACAGAGTTGTGTTTATTGATGAGAGCAGATTCTTCCTTGGCACCAGCGATGGTTGTTTGCAAGTGGGGCTTCAACCAGAGTGTATATGGTAGCGACATAAATGACCAACTGCTGGCATCATGGTCTGGTGGGCAATAGCCTACAATGATCGCAGGCCTTTGGTGTTTCTTGAGGGAACACTGAACAGTGAATGCTACATCGAGAACATAATCCAGCTCATTTTCTTGCTGTTCCTACAATGCCAAGGATATGTCCTCTTCCATTAGAACAAAGCCCGTGCACACACGTCTCATTTTACCCAATGCACTCTTTTCAGGTGTTCTTCAACTCCCTTGGCCAGCACGATCACCCGATATGTCCCCCATTGAACATGTGTGAGTCATGATGGGATGGCGTTTGGTGTGGTCTGCAACACCAGAAACAAACCCCCACCAATTGCAACATGTGGAATTGGCGTGGAACACTATTCCCCAATATGGCATCCGACACCTTTATGATCGTCTCTATGCATGTATATAGGACTGCATCATTGCTAACAGAGGCTACAGAAGATACTGCCATTGATGTTTAAGGCATACCGTATCCTCTGTTCATAGGTGTACGACTCTCTGCTCATTATCATTTACAGAGTACAGCCTGTATAATTATTTAATAAATCCTTCATCCATGTAGGACCATTCCCTCCAAGTGTTCATTTTCCATTGACCGCCAATGTATGTGGAGTAATTTACCATACATCTGTCAGCAAATACAGAATTATTTAGTTATGTTAGAATTTCTGAAGAAGCATTACAGTTTGTACTTGGTACTTCGCTAGTATCGTATATTTAGAATAATAATTCTTACGATGCTGATGTTCTGATTAGAAGCAGCTCGGGAATAAATTTTTGTTTGCCATTCTAATACAACCTGCATTTTTTTTAAGTTATCATAACCAGTGAAGTCCAGGAAGGGGTTGGTGTGGAGGGTGGGCGACAAATGGGGCATTTTGCCCCAAGTCCCCCGATACCAAAGGGCCCCTCAAAACCATTAAAATTAGGAAAGTTTTTCCTGTATAATTTACTAACGTTGCCATGTGACCATGTGAAACCTTCTCAGAAAATAATGCATACGATTTAGAGTACAATAAAATTATGGAGAGCATTAGACAGGCAAGTCAATTGTCACGACTTGGTTTAATACGGGAAACTTATTGTATCAGATATAGTTTTTTAAACATTGTAATGAGAGCAGGGGACTATCTTTTCTTATGAAATATTAATGTTCCTTAGCTTGACAGCAAACAGTAAACCTGTTTCGGAGCTATGCGTTTTTTAACAGTACTACAGAATATAAAACATCCCTAAGTAATATTCAAATTGCCGCATCTAAAACAGGGCCCAAAAAAAAACTTTACCCCAGGCTCTCAAAATATTCTGGGTGGCCCTGGCCATAAAGGTGTACAATTTAAATTTCAAGAATGTTGTTTTGTTGTGTTAAGTAGCATTAACATTTTTTACATCTACTTACCAGAAGCAATATAATTACCATGCTGTTATGCACTGCCAATTTTGGACATCTTGATAAGGTATGCCAACAGAATGCACAATTGCTACTCAACGTAAGATAACCTGCAGAAACACATTTTTTTATTTCGTAAATTCACTTTGTATTTACCTAACTACATTTAATTTGTGGCATCGATGTGCTTACAGAAGACGGTGGAGATACGATGGAATTCAATGGGAGACTTCTAAGAAAACCCACCAGCCACTAACAAAACCCACGATGAAACCACTGGGATTCACAATTCACACCCTGTTCACAGTAATTGAAGTCTGGCCGCAATGGCCTGTGAGGTATTGGAAATCCTCCAACATCTCAATTTTTTATCATTTTTCTAGTTGTGTAATCTTACCAGATACAGCATACAATATAAAATTATTACAATATAAAATTATTGCAAACACTGCATTACTTTAACCATTCTGCTCTTCTGGGTTGATATGACCACCTGTAGACCACAGTAATATTCCTGATACAAATAAAATAATACACAACTTGCCAAGTCATCATTTAAGCAAATAGCGTACAATATAAATACAAAACACTGCATCACTTTAACCACCCTGCTCTTCTGGGTCGACATGGTCACATTTAGGCCAGAGTAATATTTTCTGATAGAATTCCTGATGTTCATTAAGCACATACAGTAGAAATTTAGATATTTCTGTTGCCTTCAATGGTAGGAACATTTTCTATATCATAAGCAGGTTCTGGTGGAAACAGTGGGTATGGACAACCAGATTGAGAAATCATGGATGTGTTTTTCACGATACTGTCAATAAATTGGCTTGTGATTATACAGCAAAGGTAAAAAAGAATGAAACAAATTCACACTGCTACCAAAAAGTAACAGATTATGAGAGAAGACTTTACATGGTGTGCATGAAAAGAAAAACTTAGAAAGTTNATTGAGAAATCATGGATGTGTTTTTCACGATACTGTCAATAAATTGGCTTGTGATTATACAGCAAAGGTAAAAAAGGATGAAACAAATTCACACTGCTACCAAAAAGTAACAGATTATGAGAGAAGACTTTACATGGTGTGCATGAAAAGAAAAACTTAGAAAGTTTTTTTACAAGTTTTTTTTATTCATGTTACAGAGACTTAATATGGGAAACCTGTGTCACACTGCCCAAATGGTTATCCAGTTCTTGCCAAACACAATACAGCATGTCGGCATCTACTTGGAAAGGGCTTATTAACATCCCCAGGTTTTATGCCTGAAGGCTTATCAGGGGACGGCTCACAAACTAACTTATGATATATCTTAACCTAACACCTATACCTTACTTTGGATTTGAGCCCAGAACATCCAGCACCGCAGACTGTCCACCCACCAAACGACTGTGCCATGGGTGGTCGGCTATTGACCTTTATATATACAAAAGCCTTCGTAATTCAGACAGATCTTTCAGAAGCGGGGGAACATACACAGCATTTTTCATATATCCCCAAACACAAAAATCACAAAGTCATGAGGTAATTAGTCGGATGACCTTGGTAGCCAATTTCAAAATTCAAGATCGTCGGCAGTTGCCCGGCTGATCCAGCGGTGAGGAAAATTTTCATTGAAGTAAAGTCGCACCTCACATTGGTAATGAGTTGGTGTACCATCTTCCTGGTGCGAGTAGTCTCTGGAGTCCTTATTAAGTTGCAGGTTTAGCCATGTTGAATAATGTCACTATAAGTTTTCCAAGTAAAGGTATCCTCCATAATTATGGGCAATAGACTCTTTTTTGTGATCAAAGCACTGCGAGCTTACACAATTAGCTTTGTTGAATCTCGAATATGCTCAATTGTGATATGTCGATTCTATATGCCCCATAGTCTCTGATTATGAAGATTCATTTTCCCATTTACATAAAAGGCAATTTCGTCACTGAAAACAAGACGAACTGCGAAATTATGGTCTACAGGGCTTGTTAGGTCTTGGGTGGCATTATTCGTGCCTATGGTGATATGCTGCAACCAGGCATGTGCTATTTCGGTTTTATAGGGTGCACGGGAAAGGGCGTTGGCTAGTTGGTTTTCTTCGCCCGGAACGTGTTCTACCACAAAATCATAGGCCTGTAATAACACGGACCACCGTGTGAGTTTGCTGCAGACAGTGCGCATGTTATGCAGCCTCATTTAACACCGATTATTGTTCCACAATATGATTCGTTGGTACTCTAGGTGTTGGCGTTAGTGTTTTAGTGCCCATACGATAGCCAAGCATTCCCTCTCTTTCACATCGTAGTTGCGTTCGTGTGGGGCAAACTTCGCGCTACTGTAGTCTATGACTCTGCATTCCCCATCATTATCGTATTGAAATAGAATGGCGGCAAGCCCTGCTGGACTGGCATCTGTTTGCAGATATAAATACCTCGGGGGGTCTAAACAGGCCAGTTTGTCGCACTGTTAGAATCTGTGTTTGATTTCTTCTAACGCATTTTGGGCATCGTAATTCCATTGGAAACGCTGTTGTGTCGACAACAGGGTGGTTAGTGGGGCTGTTATTGTGGCGAAATCTTATATGTAATACCTAAACCAGTTTATGAGCCCGAAAAATTTTCGCAGGCATTTGCACGTTTTGGGTGTGGAATATTCTTGAATTAGCGTCAATTATTCGTGGTTGGACTGGATACCCTTGGCGTCAACCATATGGCCCAGGTATTGAAGACACTTTTCCCTATGTGACATTTTCCATTGGCACATGTTAACCCATTGATAGCCAGTCGCTCCAAGACGAGGCATAGGCGTCGTATGTGTTCTTCCCATGTTTTTGACCATATCACAACGTCGTCTAGGTATGCGATCGTACACTTCCCTATCAGCCAATCCAGGATGCGGACCATAATGTTCTGGAAGGTGGAGGGGGCGCATTTCAATCCAAATGGCATGGCGGAAAAATTGAAAACGGCAGCCGTCGGAGACCGTGAATGCGGTCTTGTGCCGGTCTTTGGGTTGTACTGATACTTGCCAATAACCACTTCTCAGGTCAAGGGAAGATAAAATATTGGCGTCCGCTAAGATGTTTAGTGCAGAGTTTACACTTATTAAGGGTGGGGGCGCACTTTCGGTCACTTGGTTGAGCGGGCGGAAGACCACGCAAAACCTCCAGATTCCTCTTTTCTTGGTGGCCAGAGTGATATCTGAGTTGTAATTGCTTTTCCAGGGTTATATTATCCAATCCGTTATCATTTCCTCGATTTGTTGATTAATGATCCTCAGGCGACAAGGATCACACTGACAAGGGGTGGACCAGAGGGCTTCAACTTTAGTGAGTGGTATCGCGTGTTCTGCCACGTTCGTTCTTTTAATGGGTTCTGCCATTGCAAATACGTCCCGTAGTTCGGTCAGGACTCGCTGGATCACGTCCCTATGTTCCGCGGGTACGGCATGGTCGGACATGTCTAGTTGGACAGATTGTTCGCTGCTTTCTCTTCGATGTCCTAGGTTGTACATCGTTAGCTGTTCGGTCAAACCGAAGTGAACGCGGTCCTTGGCGATTTCAATAATGGTGTTGTGTTGTCTAAGCCACTGCACCCCTAGAATCAGGTCCTCTCGTATCTCGTCGGAGACGAGGACGATTATGTCCATAGAACAGTCATGAATATGTATTTCCACTTGGACTTCACCCAAACATTCGCTGGTCCTGTTCAATGTGGCCAATTGTAAGATTTAATTGTCCCTGGTGTTCAGCTGTTGGCATATTAACTCCACCCACACGAAGTTATGTGATGCGGCCGTATCGATTAAGGCGACGATATTCCACTGATCCAGGCATATGGGTATTCTGATCAGCTGCTCACTGGCGGAGCTAATCTGGCTTAGGTAATGGTGTATCTGTTTGTTATTTTTGGTTTTGGGAGTTCCGGTTGCGACAATGGCGGAGAGAGCTGCCCCAATTTGCCGTATTCCGATTTTTCGTTTCCCTGCAGTTCACTCGCCCAGTTCGGGCACATTTTGTGCCAGTGGTATTGTTTGTCCTTACATATGCGGCAGCGAGGCAGGCATGGTGGGCCCTTCCGAATATTGACCTCCTGGATTTTGGGATTGTCCCTTGTGCCACTCTTCCCTTCGGATGTCCAGGTGTCGACAGTAATGCTCCGCGCATCTGCGCACCCACCTTTACTGCGCGCATTAAAATTTGTCGCCCTGCGCTTCTCTGTGTCTCGTGTTACACCCGCGGCTGTTCTTAGGAAGTGTTCTGTTCCGTTTAACACCATGGGCCGTAAGGCCGGTCGGTATTCGTGTCTCACCGTTTCCACGATCGTTTCAAGCATGTCTTCCTCCAAGAGATGTGGATAATGTTTGTCAGCTAAACTTAACCTTCGGCTTATGAATATGTCAAGGTCTTCGGTGGCGCCTTCTTTCTCGGTAAACAGGGTGACCTGTTGTTTTAATGTGGTAAATGTGTTCGCATATCTGGCTGTAAATTCGCATACGAATTGTTCCCAGGACATGTTGTATTCTGTGGTGGACACCACCTTGATTTCGCTTCCCCGAGTAGTTGGTTCCCGATGACACTCGCCCACTCTTCCTCCCTAACCCCGTACCATTCTAATCGGGTAGTGCACTCTTTGAGGAACGCGCACGTGTCCTCATCTGTCTGGCCGGAAAAGTTTGGGAGTGTCTGAAATTTAGGGGGGTGCCACATTATTCCGCCCGGTAAGCCTGTCTTGTGCTCGGGGGCTGATGGCCTCGGTGTTTCGTACTGTCTCCCGCCGGCTCCTATCATTCCCTGCCATGCGGGCATGGGTGGCACGAGTTCCATTCACTGGGTTTGTTGGTTATGTAATCTGTATTGGGCTGCATACTTTTGTTGAGACTGTTTATTCTTAAACGTTCCCTCGCGGACCGCCTGCCATTACCCCGCGGAGACACATGTGGGGTGAAAACTCGCGTTACACTCTTTCCAGTTTATGCACATCTTTTCGTGGTTTACGTTATATTATGCCCGACATATTGAACCCTGGTTGTTGTTTGGGTACTCACCGGTTGCTGGCTGAAGTTCGTGCTCTGCGAGTGCTGGTTGGCATGTTGTCCACTGTTCCATGCATTGCAAGCACTGGAACTGATGGTGCCACAGGGTAATCCATTCTGCATAGTGTAAGCAACTCGTATGTTTTACTCGTTGGCATGTAGCACAGCGCACAGAGTCTGTGCTAACCTCCGCACACATGGATCGCGCGCAGAGGTAGGCGACTGCTGTGGAAGCGAGTGGAGGCAGTAAGTATGCATCGTACCTATTCGGTCGTCGGTCAACTGCATATACCTGCGCGTATGTTATATTCGTCGTAGGGATCTAGTGTTCGGGATTTTCCGCACTGATGACACTTCCAACAGGTTGATGGTACTGTTGGATTGTATTCCATTTCTCAACATTCTTTTGTATATCACACGATTTGGTTGCATATGGAACAAGTGATCGACGCGACACAGTAGCCGGGTCCTTTGTTGTCATCGCGGACCATCTTCCCGGAAGGCAGCGGCCTTTACCGTTCGCAGGCTCCTCGCGCACGTAGAGGGTATCGCCCGGTCCGGTTGTTTGCAGCGGTGTGGTCGCCCAAGGTTGTGCATGCTTAATGACATGTCGGCTGTAATGTGAGAGTCTATTGTCCCGCGCGGGCTCGCCCTACGCCACAAAATGGCAGTGTGGATCGCATTCTTCCTGGTCAAGCAGCACAAATGGAGAATTTTCAGTCCGACTGTCCTTTCTTCTCCGGATTTGCACACACGTGTTTACTATGTTTATTTTTGCCACACCTAGTTGGGCAAGCCATTTAACACTACCTGAGCGGTCGGGGATAGTAATACGGACGTCGTCCGGCGACTATGTTAAGAAAAAGTCCGAATATATTACACAATATTCCTATTTAGAATTAATGGGCGCCAGCTCACTGGGTGAGCACGAAATCACAGTTCTTAGGATCATGGGCTGAACGACCACGTGGCTGTATCCCCTGAAACACATGGTATAAATTTACAGGAAAACATAATATATAGCCACAGTATTCAGGCTACCCAGCATGCCTTAGTATTACCTTTAACCTTATAAATGAAGGATGCCTCCTTCAGGCGTCGATGACTTCCTGGATAGGGCTGGAACCCGAATACAACACAATGAGAACACACAAGTTACGATTAACTAAGTAAATTATATTGCCGAATAGTGTACACAGTTACATGAAGGCAATGCAAATTAAAGCGGACCTGACTCACAAAGCCTGCCAGCGGCCGTTACTATACAAAAATGCCAAGAATGGTGCGAAAACTTACACGAGTAATTAAACCTCCAGGGTCGATCAATTGAGCTGACGGAGGGGTGCTGCGAACGCGTGGAAGACTCGGTAAACTATATAAAAGTTCCAGTAAATTAAGTTAATCTATTGCAGTTAAGTGTTCCGAACAAAGTTTGAAAATCCCCCGCGATGCGACGCATGTACAGCACCAAGAACCGTGGAATCAGACTCCAGGAGATGACGTGGGTAAGCGGCGTCCTTGCTGAGAGCTCGCGCCACTATGCGAGGTAATTTAATTAACTGACCTCATTAACATAGAACTTTAAACATATACACATAAAACACTGAAACTTTCTGAGCGAGTTTTCTTAATCCTGTAGAGAGTTAAGAGTTCTCAATTAAGCACTAATTTACATACAAACATGTTTATTTGTTGCCTTGCAGATCACGTGGGAAAATTAGATCTGTTAAGTTATGGGGCACTCTATGACTGGAACGATAAGGTTGAAAGAAATACTATTTATTTCCCACGTCACAAATTGGCTGGATTAGACACACAATTACACTCGGAAAATTATATAAAACACTTCAAATACCCTAGTCTTGCTACTCTACACCTCATTAAATATGCACGTAGAGACTGTGGGCCGATGACGTGATGACATTGGCCGTGCCAGACCACGCAAGAGTGGTCCTTGTCAATGGTACTTGAAAACTTTGTCGACTTTCCATGTCAGATCACCTTCCCAGGGTCGACTTCGCTTGACATCATGTACATATGTTAGTGTCTGTATGTAAATATCTTTTTCATCATTGGTGGTCAGGTTATGAAGTCTTACTAAAATATATTCCACTTCATCTGCACAAATTTGCATCTGAAGACACAAACCAATGCATTGAACAGATACAATAAACTCTAAGTGAAACGTGCGAAAAATAAGTCCCTAACTTATAATGAACATACCAATTACTTCCAATAAAATCCTGTAGTTTCAGCTGGTACACATTTATCTTTGAAATCAACATGTTCTTGATATTTTAGTTGTGCTTGTTTTGAAAAATTTCTCTTCCATGGCTTTTTTTTTAGTTTTCATATAACACTGCATCTTCGTCGATCTTGTTTACAATGAATTAGACAATTACACACAGTATAGTACCTCACTGAAGGTTATATTGGCCTCGAGTACACAACCTCTGCAGGTTAGCCAACTTTATTTGTGCATTCAGTATCCAAGACACTCCCCATGGAGGTTTTAAAGTGATATAAGAGGTGCCTTATATCATATTATTTCCATTACTGGACTGAGTCCTTTTAACATTGCCTTACAAGGAGGGCTTTAGTCCTGGACTGAATTCGTGTCTTCTCAGAACATTAATTAACTAGCCATTCGTTTTGTGNCTTACAAGGAGGGCTTTAGTCCTGGACTGAATTCGTGTCTTCTCAGAACATTAATTAACTAGCCATTCGTTTTGTGCTTGGCAAGAATTGTTTGAAATCCTTTCTGCACATAATTATAGAACCACGAATAAAGTAATACTTCCATCAAAATCTAAATTTCGGTACTTTTGTGACTGAAGCCCTTTATGAATTAGGCGATTCATATATAAATAATCAACAGATTTTAAAGTTTATGGAAAATTACACTTCGTACTTAAATTCATATATAAATACCGGCATGTAGAGCAATCGGCTACACCTGCGCACTCTAACAGGATATATCGGAAACAAAGATTGCCGACACCAGTGGCGCACTCTACCAGTCGAACCATTAGGGAAACAAGATGTTAGTTGAACGAGTGGAGCACAAGCAACAGAATGAGCTCAACAAACGCGAAAGATACTGGTCAGAATCAGGAAAGTAAAAGCTTGCCGAGCTAACTATTGCAGTTGATGCTGGCCCGCAGTTTAATGCCGGAATTGGGCCGATATCAGTATGGAATGTCAGCCACTGTTTACTGACTCTCAAAAATACACCATATTGTGGTCTGCAAGATACAAAATAGATACTTATCTGACAAACATGAAAAGCATGAGCCCGACCTGGTTTGGTATCATCTAGCCGACTTTTCAGCCCGCTGATGCTGGCCCAATGTCTCATGCCGGAATTAGGCCGATATAGATATTGAATGACGGTTAACTGTTTACCGACAGTGTCAAAAATACACCAGATGTTGACCCGCAAGATAAAAAAACAGTATAGTGTGTGTTTATTTCTTCACCCTGAATTTAAGGTGGAAGTGTTATTTCCCATACATGTGATGTTCACCTCTATCACCGTATGTATTTTAATGGAACTTGTACCATAATTCATGTCCTGTCTCCCGCATATGCTAGGCGAGTACACCCTTCAGATATGGAAAGCCTTATCAGTTAAGGATAACTCTAACCCAAATNTCTCCCGCATATGCTAGGCGAGTACACCCTTCAGATATGGAAAGCCTTATCAGTTAAGGATAACTCTAACCCAAATGAAAAAGAGAAGCAAGAAAGGAACTACTGGTGTAGATACATGGTTTCCTTAAGCACGTGCAGTAAAATAACAAACACGCAGAGCATGCAACAGTTCGCTCTCCTNTCTCCCGCATATGCTAGGCGAGTACACCCTTCAGATATGGAAAGCCTTATCAGTTAAGGATAACTCTAACCCAAAGGAAAAAGAGAAGCAAGAAAGGAACTACCGGTGTAGATACATGGTTTCCTTAAGCACGTGCAGTAAAATAACAAACACGCAGAGCATGCAACAGTTCGCTCTCCTTCACAAAGTACTCGAAAGATTTGTAGTTAAAAATATAACTTGGACAAGTTATATACATGCATTCTAACTAGANTTCACAAAGTACTCGAAAGGTTTGTAGTTAAAAATATAACTTGGACAAGTTATATACATGCATTCTAACTAGAAAATAAAAAAAACTTAAATTTCAGGGTAAGTCCTGTTTATTTCCAGGTTTTGTAACTTACATGTTTAACCATTTAATAAGCTATTCTTCAAATAAATACATTAATAAATTAATAAATTACTTAATATTAATAATTACATCTTTAAGAAACAAATCTTTCAATTGTATAACAAATCATATTAATAGTAAAAAGCAAAGTACATAAAGCCCTTTTAAAAATTTTCAAATAATTTCTATTTAACTTTAATTACTTAGTTTACTTTATTGGGGTTCCTGCATTTAAAAAATAAAATAATGATATCCACAACATTTTGCAACAAATATTAAAAAAGACATGCTAAATTTAAATATTGCATGATGTTCAAATAAATATGAGGTTCATTACAAAAACTGGTAGGCGTATTTCCAGATTAAAATAACTCATGCAATCATGTAAGAATATGCATTAAAATAATAAAATGATTTTGTAGGGCTGATCACTAAATGCAAGAGACGAGCTGGCCATAAGATCACCGCCACAAAAGGCAGTAAGTACTCTGCTACAAGGCAGGGCTCTGCTGATAGGCAGGCATATTATTGTGTAGGAAATCACAAATCTCTTCCCCGTATTCACAGACTGCCTATTTATACAAATTCTAAATATTAAGAATGTTGCTTATGGTAAACAAATATTGCCGGTGCGAATGACAACAACGATCTCTATGCATTACTTATGAGAAGCAGGTACAGAAATCGAAACTATGCCATAAACGTTGATAAATATTTGCGGGACTAATTATGTCAGTAGCTCACATCAAGGCATATTTAACAAAAAGAAACCAACGAGGGTTGTCTTACACATTCCGACAATTATCACAGATAAAGATGCAATATTGCGATAAATCGCACTAGTATAAAACATAGAAACATGCACTTTGTGCACAAGCGTTACACTGCGTCATGAAAATTTAACAAATTGAAAAAAGGCTGTGTTTTCTGTCGTGACTTATGTATACAACATTAGTAATAATTGTAATCTGTTTTACTCTGATGGAAGATTCAATATCGGCAAAGAAAAATATTGACTTATTCATACAATAAGTTCCAACACAAGTGTCACCAACGTGTCTCAGTTGATTTATCATACAATAACTTTATGTTAGCAATATCAAGTATACAGTTTACTAGAAAAAAAACACAACCATAGTTACGTAGAAATTTAGTTTAAATATTTAATTTAGAAATTGATCTACAATTTATAAATTTTTTAAATATTTTTTGGAATGAAATAGCCATTTAGTTACACNATTTAATTTAGAAATTGATCTACAATTTATAAATTTTTTAAATATTTTTTGGAATGAAATAGCCATTTAGTTACACAAACAAGAGCATAAGTGTGGACTGGCAAGCTCTACAGACACAAAACCAATAAACAAAACATTTTAACACCGTAAAAGAGAATATACACACTAAAATAACCTAACATGTGGCTACAATGACACAAATTGAAAAAACTATTTGGTTTGGGGGAAATTCTAATTGCCAAACATTTAGTTGGTAGACACTACCCTTAGCCGACTAAACTATCGAGATACATGGTAGTCTGAGGGTTTAATTAAAGTATTTGAATACTCCCGATGCTTACAAATAATGACTCGAGAAAGAATACATCAAACAAACATTCTTTCCCGAGATAAAGAGCTTGTATTTAAAAAGATACTGGGCAAGAATCAATTAGATATTTGCTAGCTTAAATCTAGGTTAGGATGCTGTATCAGGAACGGCCTTAAATATTCTTTAAGATGTTGGCGATCGAGTGGCTGCAATATATGAGACTGTCATTATTCCTGTGACATCCATTTGTTACCATAATAAATAGATGTGCCCATATTCTTTATCGTAAATGCTAACAATCTGTCTCAAAAAAGATATACCATTAGGAGATAGATCTCTATGAGCCTATTACGGACAATGGCCGGCAGTAATGATATAGGGCAGACAAGTTGGCGGCAGTTTGCCGACAGGTTGTCAGGTTGTGATTGCTGGGATTAGAAAGAAACACATTAAAAACGAAAATAACACAAGTTGGTCTCCGCACCTGTAATTCGGTCGGCGCCTCAGCTCCTCAGCCTTCAGCCTGTGGCCCCGGACTTACTAAACCATACTACTGACATTATATAGTGCTATTTTTAGAAAAAATTANCAGCCTTCAGCCTGTGGCCCCGGACTTACTAAACCATACTACTGACATTATATAGTGCTATTTTTAGAAAAAATTAATTTTCCATATGGATGTCTTAGCTCATTTGCTTTACAATTACATCAAAAAGCCTTAAAATAACATTTGTAATGATAGAATTTCTTTGTAATTTTTGTATTAGTAGTATTTTTCTATTTAGTTTTAATAATAATATTTAATTTTAAGAGAATTTGAAAAAAATAAGAAAGTGTTATTTTATATTATTAACAAGGTGTATCTCATGTAGAATCACATAAGCCCTTGTCGAATCCTTTTGTATAAACATATATACACTATTATTTGTGAAAATTGCAACACCCAGAAAGAATGGCACGAATGAATCGAAACTCGGAGGATGCGTAGAACAGTGTACCAGATATTAATAATAACGATTGCAGAGAGATGGCTTACACGTAGGCCCAGCAGCGCCCTTTCTTGTGTGGCCGTAAATGTCCGTCTTACACCAAGCTCAGTCAGTGAAAGCAAGTGGGAGTATGCCTCGTCGTAAAAGGGCACCATATCAGTACGTGAGTTAGAACGGGGCAGAATGATCGGTCTCCGGAAAACGGGTTTGTCATACCATGACATTTCGGCCCGTACAGGACATGCTGCTTCGACAGTGATGCATGAGTGGAAATATTGGATAGAAGAATGGTCGTACGCAGCGGCGAGTGTGTACTGCACAATGCAATGTGACCACAGCATGGGATGATCGCCATCTTGTCCGTATGGCCATAACAGACCATACAGCCCCATCCACAGTGTTGTCTAGACACTGGAGTACTGCAACAGGGGTNCAGCCTTCAGCCTGTGGCCCCGGACTTACTAAACCATACTACTGACATTATATAGTGCTATTTTTAGAAAAAATTCATTTTCCATATGGATGTCTTAGCTCATTTGCTTTACAATTACATCAAAAAGCCTTAAAATAACATTTGTAATGATAGAATTTCTTTGTAATTTTTGTATTAGTAGTATTTTTCTATTTAGTTTTAATAAAAATATTTAATTTTTAGAGAATTTGAAAAAAATAAGAAAGTGTTATTTTATATTATTAACAAGGTGTATCTCATGTAGAATCACATAAGCCCTTGTCGAATCCTTTTGTATAAACATATATACACTATTATTTGTGAAAATTGCAACACCCAGAAAGAATGGCACGAATGAATCGAAACTCGGAGGATGCGTAGAACAGTGTACCAGATATTAATAATAACTATTGCAGATAGATGGCTTACACGTAGGCCCAGCAGCGCCCTTTCTTGTGAGGCCGTAAATGTCCGTCTTACACCAAGCTCAGTCAGTGAAAGCAAGTGGGAGTATGCCTCGTCGTAAAAGGGCACCATATCAGTACGTGAGTAAGAACGGGGCAGAATGATCGGTCTCCGGAAAACGGGTTTGTCATACCATGACATTTCGGCCCGTACAGGACATGCTGCTTCGACAGTGATGCATGAGTGGAAATATTGGATAGAAGAATGGTCGTACGCAGCGGCGAGTGTGTACTGCACCATGCAATGTGACCACAGCATGGGATGATCGCCATATTGTCCGTATGGCCATAACAGACCATACAGCCCCATCCACAGTGTTGTCTAGACACTGGAGTACTGCAACAGGGGTNTTGTCCGTATGGCCATAACAGACCATACAGCCCCATCCACAGTGTTGTCTAGACACTGGAGTACTGCAACAGGGGTGGACATATCTCCGTTGACGGTTCGACACCATCTGCTGCGGGTTGGACTGGTGGCACGCATGTGTCGGCTTCCATTTTCTAGAAACCACAAACGCCTTAGATTGCAATAGGCACGTGGACGCTGTCGTGGGCATGCTGAGTGGCAAAATGTAGTGTTTCCAGACAAGTCTCGCATCAGACTATCATACAATGATGGCCACATACGTGTTAGATGCTACCATGGAGACAGCAATCTAGCAGCCTGCATTGTGGAGCAGTATAGCGGACAAATGCGAAGTGTAATGGTTTGGGGCGCCATTCGATACAACATGCCATCTTGACTCCTATGTATTGAGGGCAATATGAACAGTAACTGCCACACCAGGGATATTTTGGAGCCCGAGGTACTTTCTCTACTTCAGGCAACTCCACATGACATATTTAAGCAGTACAATGCCCAGCCACGTGCGGCGAAGTATGTGCAAGCCTTCTTCAATGACCTACTCGTACCACTGCTTCCCTGGCTTGCACATTTGCCTGACATGTCGCCCATCGAACATGCCTGGTATATGGATGGTCGGCGACTTGTTCGTCATGGTCCACCAGCAACCATTGTTGATGATTTGTGAACGCACATACAAACTTCATGGATGGAGATTCCCCAGGATCATATCCAGGTTCTCTTTGATTCCAGGCCACGACGTTTAGGGGTTCTGACTACAGCACATGGGGGCTTCACACCATACTGACTTCTCAAGTACAGAGATCGTGTCCAGTTCTGTAATCCTAATTAATTGTGTATTGTCATGTTCCTAATCCGTGGTAAAAAGTTCACGTCAATAACATGTATTAATCTTGGTGTTGTATTTTCACAAATGTTAGTGTGCGTATATATGTCGCAGGGACATGATAAAACCGGAGATTTCATCAAATGCCTAAGGTAGATGATCAATTCATGGAAGATGTTAAAATGACTACTCTGTGGTGTGATTTCCCTAAAGCAATTAGTGATTTGATCAAGTCCCTTAACTGTTTTAGTGAAAATATTTTAAGCTGGTAGCCTCATTACCTATAAAAAATTTCCGGCGAGCCTTGAAATGATCATAACACCAGTAGTGAACCTTCCTGCTGGCGCTGGGGCACAGCCACTGTGCGTTATTTATGGCTACGCTTTGGGCGAGTCCTGACTTCTTTATTTCATCTTTTCACTAAAATAGTNATATCACACTTTTCCCGGAAAAAACATGACACTGGGTGTTCGCGAAAAAATTTCATTATTATACCCTACATGAATCATCGGTTGGTAGTAATTCCATTTCCCCGATCATACTGTGGGTAAGAGTGTGTGGTGAGCTTTGAAATTGCAAATGGGAACAGGGGTCGTATATGGTATCGTTAGATACATCGTCGAAAAGGAAACCACACTTACTAAGAAAATTGTTTTCTGACACAAAATAAAATAAATCATGTATGCATATGGTTTGTGATGTGCGAAGATTATTGACAATAAAAAGGAACAAAGTATATTTTTCTTCATAGTACATTCCAATGGAAACCAACGAAACATGTGGTTTATCTGGCACGCATACCTAGTTTACGTACAATCAAAGGATGTTGGGTGTACTGTAAATACCAGTATGGTGTGAGAGAACTACTGTGAAATGGGAACTGGGAACACTCATTCGCACACATCACTCTTTATAAGTGTTCGAAATGTCGATCATCCTGTGTCAGACACGAGTCTGCTCTCATTCTTACGTTCGCGGTTGCTCGGTGGACCTCAGAGCATCTGAGAGATTCACATGCTGCTCTGATTCTGTCTTTCATGTCTTCTATTGTTGTTGGACGCATGCAGTATACGATGTCCTTAATTCTCCCCCTTGAAAAGAAGTAATTTGTGTACATGTCTGGAGGAAGTGGTGGTCAAGCCACATTACTCATTCGTGCAATCCACCATCTTGGGAATAACATGTCAGCATCTGGCCGAGTTCTGCATGAAAAGTGAGCAGGGCAGCCATCCTGTTGAAGCCACAGTGTTAATCTCAGAGCAAGATGGACATCTTCGATTAGATTATAGAAAATATTATTTTGGAAGTCTGCATATTCAAATGGCATTAAAAAAAATACGGTCCTATGACGCGATGTCCGTGAAGACCACACCAAGTATTAAGGTGCCACTCATGCTGGTTATCCACTTCACAGAGCCAATGTGGGTTGACTGCAGATCTAGAAAGGTGCATTATGTATGTTAACATCACCATTACTCTTGAATGTGGCCTCATCAGTTTACAAAATGCTGCGATGGAAAGTACGGTCCTTGCCCAGGTACTAGTTGTAGAAATCAATGTGCTTAGGAAAGTCACTATTCCCATCCCGCCCCCTCTCTACTTGTGTTTTCTCTACCCACTTATAAAAAGCATGGTTCCTACCTATTTGTCTCCTTTAGCATTTTCTGTTAATGCATGCAACAATTATTTAATAGTTTCCTGTTGAAATGATTTTTTTATGTCCATTCCGGTTTTTCCCTTTCTCTTCTTAGTTAAAGTAGTTTAGCTATAAGTACAGTAAGGGAGGTTGACATGGCCGAACGAGGCCATGACAAAAAAATCCCTTGCTGGCACGATGCATGTCTCCTTGCATGATTTCCTTCCCTTTTAGGCATATGGGGCCTAGACCTGAGACGAGCTTAACTCCCGTCTCTACCGCAGGCTCACACCTACACACTAAGTTTGAGAGTAGGTAAGTCATTTTTACCAAGTTCTTGGTGAAGCTGTACATGATAAGGATGTAAACGATTATCAGCGAAGATTATCCACACTGCACTTTGAGACAATCCTGTGTCTCGGGCAATCCTCTGTGTTGAATGATGAGGATTAACTACCACGGCAGCAAGTATATCAACATCCCTCTCGTCTCTCTTAGGTCACCTGATGCGACGACGTTTGTTGCATGTCGGTTGCACTAGTCCGGTTGTGCGCACGTGACATGCAAGATGCTGGATAACATTGAATGAGTGATGGACGTGCTGTGGTTATCTCTCTGCAGTTCCGACGACATTATCCTAGTATAATCAGCATATCAGATGATTCTTCGTTTGTAAACGGCATTCCATTCTAAAAGAAACACCGCAGACAGACAATGTCTGACACTGAAACAACACACACGATTAATGGTTGCAATGTAAAACAAATGACTGTCTGAATCAACGACCTTTCGATTGTCAATTAACTTGCATGCAAAGCCTGCAGTTCGTGTAACTGGTAGATAGCTTATCTGCTTCCTTTGAAGTGAAGCATTATTCTCCGCTTTAGCTCGTAAGCAGTCTAATACTTACTGCACGAGTCCATTTAGTAAGGCACACAGGTCATTGCTAGTATCAAAGCGAGTCTCACACTCCAACCGGCAATACCGTAATGGCGCACATTGTGTATCTGATGTGCATAGTTTACGCACAACCAATGATAAATGGATACATTTAACTTTTATTATTAGACTGTTTCCGAACAAACGCGGAGAATAAGGCTGGACTAAGCAGCGAGCAGATAAGCCATCTACGACTTGCAGGAACTGCAGGTTTTGATTGCAAGTTAACTGACAATCGAATGTTCGTTCATTCAAACAGTCATTGGTTTTACATTGCATGAATGACAGCATCAGAGCGGCATGTGGATCTGCCATCAGTGCTGAGGTCCGTCGAGCATCAGCGAATGTAAGAAGGAGAGCAGAGTNAGTTTACGCACAACCAATGATAAATGGATACATTTAACTTTTATTATTAGACTGTTTCCGAACAAACGCGGAGAACAAGGCTGCACTAAGCCGCGAGCAGATAAGCCATCTACCACTTGCAGGAACTGCAGGTTTTGATTGCTAGTTAACTGACAATCGAATGTTCGTTCATTCAAACAGTCATTGGTTTTACATTGCATGAATGACAGAATCAGAGCGGCATGTGGATCTGCCATCAGTGCTGAGGTCCGTCGAGCATCAGCGAATGTAAGAAGGAGAGCAGAGTNATCAGAGCGGCATGTGGATCTGCCATCAGTGCTGAGGTCCGTCGAGCATCAGCGAATGTAAGAAGGAGAGCAGAGTCGCCTATGATACAGGCTGTTCAACTTATAGAGCACTTGAAGAGTTCTGTGTGCGAATTAGTGTTCACAGTTCCCAGATCATGGTAGTTCTCTCACACCATACCGGTAATTAAAGTTCACCCGACGTCCTTTTGATTGTACGTTCACTTGGTATGCACGCCAGAAAACTGACATGTTTCGTTAATTTCCTTTTCTTTGTAGTTAGTAAACCACATTTGCGATTAATTTTCTTTGTGCGTAAACCACCTATGTCACAAACCGTATGCTAAGATGATTTATTTTATTGCATGTAAACTATGCATATCAGCAAAAAAATTGTCTTTATAAATGTTATTTACTTTTTGTCTATATATCTAACTATACCTTATACCACCCACATTCCCATTTGCAATTTCAAAGCTCAACCTCCATACTCCTACCTCCGGTAGGTTCGGGGGATGGGATTACTACCAATCAATGACTCATACAGGTTACAGTTATCAAACTTTTTTTCGCGAATCCCCGGTGTCGTGTTGTTTCCGAGAACAAGGAGTGATGCGGGTGGTGTGAATCAACCTGTATATATATATATATATACACACACCGTTTTATAAATGTCTTCGTCTGATTCACTTTTGAGTGGGCAGTGACAATGTTCAACTTGAAGGTAAATTCAGCTTATTGTTGTTCTCAAAAAAATTTCATGTGTAACAATTTTAAAACAATAAATTGTTAGAAATGTTCTATGTTTACAGTAAAATGGTTTGAAAGTGAGCAAATATTAAAAAAGCCCATATGTAAAGGCTTCCTTTTTGCACTACAGATATTGGTGATAAGTTGGAGTAGTATGCAATGACTGAATAATTATTTAATGTAACACTTTGTTAGTCCTATATTAGATTCTTCGCCCCTCTGAAATATTTGCACATTCATAGAACCACAATATATTTAAGGCCTTGAAAGTTCGTAAATACAGTTAAATAAATAACATAAAACTTACCTTATATAGGGATGTTGAAATGACACTTAATATGCAATGCCATGTATTTAATATTTTTTTCAGCCGAATTCGGAAGCAGACGAGGTTAGTTGCCATTTTATAAATTTCAATTCTTGCTACTTTCTTATTTCATATTAGAGCAGGTGACATTTAATTTTCAGTTTTTTTTGTAAATGTTTGCTTTTAGTGAGTGTATTTGTTTGTGCTTTACGCTTGCACGCAGTAAAATTATGCAGTAGAGACAATAGTAACACCAGTAATCGTTTTGCATAATTTAGTATCATTTTGTATGATTGTATTAATTGCANTATAATTTAGTATCATTTTGTATGATTGTATTAATTGCACATAAAGTAAATCGAGAATTAATCTAAAATGAGTCTTATAAAGTTTTGTTAAGCACCTCTTTTTCAGTAGATGCCTTTCTACAAGACCATAACAGCATTAATTATTTTGTCAGTATAATAATTTTTTGTATAAAATTTCAAAGAAATATGTGTTTATAAAATGCGCATCTGTAGTGCATCAAATGTGTTATTAATTNATTTTTTGTATAAAATTTCAAAGAAATATGTGTTTATAAAATGCGCATCTGTAGTGCATCAAATGTGTTATTAATTGTGACTGATTGATAACCGTTTAAATGCTTGTACCAAAAATAATTGACTTCTTAACATATCGTACAGAAAAATGCGCGAAACTTCAAAACTTGATTAGTGTCATAAAACTAAGGACCATTTAAAGATTGTAAGTAAATAAAATAGAGTGAGTTTAGTTAATATGGCAAAATAATCATCTGCATATAAAAACGTGTACTCAATTTTCTGTATTATGACGATCGATTATATTTCGCGTAACCTGTAAAAGTAATTCAGTAACCTGAAAGTTTCAAACATCCGTATCAAATGTTGATATTCAAACTGTTATAGTACCATTCCATGAAGCATGTACAAATTTTGTACGACGGTGCTGCCACAGCACTTCGCGTATCATATATGTACTAACAGTCGTCAGAACATATAATGTAGTGTGACTCAAATTATGATGGTTAGGAGTAGTTAATGAGAATTAGGCATACCAGGAATATGCACTTGACAGCCGTACGAATAATTAGCGCAGATTGAGAAAAGCTAATACATAAAAGGGATATCAGTGGCACATTGGATGGCTAGCTAAATTTCCAGTCATTTGGAGCATTCGGGCTTCGCAGTCATACTGCGTTGACAGCAATGGACGTGTGAGGGTAACCATACATNACTGCGTTGACAGCAATGGACGTGTGAGGGTAACCATACATGATAGACATATGGGGATAGCCATACATGGTAGACCGATTCTAGACGAACACGACAGGTCACTAGACAGGACGATATTTTTATTTACAAACATGCTCAAATCGAGGCGGTAGATTTTTTGTCCTGTATCCTACGGCATATACCAGAAAGCCATATATCTGCAAAAAGCATTTCAAGATGTGTAGCACAGTCAAAACTTTGATCCCGAACACCTGTGTGTGACCGAGCGAGGTGGCGCAGTGGTATCTCACTCGACTCGCATTCGGGAGGACCCGGGTTCAATCCCCGGTCCAGCCATGCTGATTTCGGTTTTCCATGGTTTTCCGAAATCACTCCAGGTGAATCCTAGGAAGGGTCCCTAACAAAGGCCATGGCCGAATCCACCCCATTCCTTACCCAATATCTCTTCCCGGTGCAACTTGCGATGTCTCTAATGACCTCTCGGTCGACGAGACCTTAAGCCCAACTACCTACCTGTGTGTGTCCTACTATTAGTAGATATCAATTGGAATGTTTTGGACTGGCGACTTATCGTCTCTAGTGAAGAATAATTCTTTTCATAACAAAATTATAAACCTTCATGTCAGAGTTTTGATGACTGTAAGTAAGGAGTATATTCTGTCATAATTTTATGGGGGCATCTTCATTACTAGCATGATGATTTAAGGATGCGACATAATTTGCCACTGGTACGAGGGTGATTGAATGCACCATAATTTGTTTAAGATGTCGTGAGGCCACAAGTCCTATATTAACTAGACGAATGCACATGAACCAGTGTCCAGCAAGCTAACACTCGACGCATAAAATTCTGGTTTCCTGTTGGTGTTTTAAGTCATGTTTTATCAGCTGCATGGCTTGCCCGATAACCTGATTTTCTGCCTATTGACTATATTTGGAAACAGGAAGTATGACATTTTCCTCAGTTTCAAAGTTATCATGATGTGGAGTAAATTTTACTAATGTAGACGAATCTGCCGCAAGGTAGAGTATGGCGTGTTTTGAGTCCATGCTTTATTTTACTAACGCATGCATCCATGTACAATATGATCTGACGATTTACTGAATCTGCCTTTCTTTGCCGCAGGTGGACGGGACATTGAATTCGTACAGTAAACACTGCATTATTTTAACTGTACGAATAATATTTCGTTTGAATTCAACTATTTAATCTCGTTGTATATATATTTATTACAATGACTAGGTGATTTGTATCATCACACGATTAAAAGGTTGCTCAAAAAGTCAAAATAGTAGCATCGGAAATATGTGTATAACGGTTAAAAGGCACCCGGCACATTTCTTCAATAATTATTCATTCATAAATAGAGTATATGACTATAAGAAAAGTGAAATATTTTTGGTAGTAATGAAAGGGATCACAAGTGTTTTTGTTCCCAAAAACTTTGATGAAATGCCTTTAAAAGACACACCGCTTATACAATACATAATTATTTATTAATATAATTAAACAAAAGAGTTCAAAATTATCACCAACCTCCAGAGATGTTATACCTATCAAATCAATCCGCAACACAGTGTGTTTTTCAGAGCATTTCCTTTAGGGCATAGACTTAATTAATTGTTTCTTTTTATTTTCGAAAACAGTGGTGAAGTTTATATACACACTTCTTTGCTTTCAATTTGAGTGAGGAAACGAACATAGATTTGCATGCAGTATGGCTGAACTTAATTGGCATTGCAATAAGCTAATTAAATACATTACTTTCTTTAGCTGAATATTAAAATCATATCGATTGTATAATTATTATTTTAATAAATTAGTTAAATTAACACATGTAACTAAATAATAATTTTCTTGAATACTTTGAATGTATTTGTGTAGCTTTTATTGCCATCATTTTCTAATCAACATGTAACTAATATAAGGTCTAAAAACTTTTAAAAAAATTTAACATTTACTGTATATCTCTAACACAGGAAACATTTTAATTCGTGAGTTATGCATGTTGTCATACTTTATCTGACAGGGTGCCATATATTATGGCCAATTTTCAATAATATCTTGCCAAAATTATTTTGATATACTTTTTATGACATAAACCAATGAAGAATCTGGAAAGAATGGTCTTAGTTGTATGTAATTCAGTATGCATATATACCATGGCTGAGTGCATTAAATCCGATGTTAAAGTAGCCCTTCCTTGGAACCAAATGGCATCTGAGGGCATCCATTCACGTCGTCAAGTTTCATAACCGACCAAAACAGACCAAACCGAGAGAAGATTGCCGCATTGTGTACCAAGCATTCCACGATCCCATGGCATCAGCAAGTTCAATCAAGACACCGTTGCTGGACACTACAACACCCTGAACTATCCAGCACATGTATAGCTCAATGGAATCAGATGGACTGCACGTTCAGCTTATTAACACCAGAGCATAGATGCAAGCATTTAGAGTGGTGCTGTAAGCAGGAGACATGGGTTAATGACGAGTGACATCGCATTTTGTTCCGCATTACCAGGGATGACTGTCGTGTGCGAGTTTGTTGATGCTGAGGGGAGAGGACACATCATGCCAAAATTTTATGAGACACACCGGAGTTACTCCTGGCGTCATGGTGTGTATGCCATAGTGAAGGATTACAGGCTACCCACCTCTGATTACATTTCGAGGGATCCTGATGGCACAGAAGTATGTCTGTGACATCCTGCATCCTCGTATATTACTCACATTATAGAGCACTGTTGTACATTATTTAAATAAGATAATGCTCATCTACATATGGTGCATGTGCCTGGAATGCATGTGTCGTGTTGAGATACTCTCGTCGCCAACATATAGGACGCTAAACAGGGGCGACAAGCATGTGTAGGATAGTTTGGACGTCAACTCTTACTCAGTGCCGATCTGCCGGCTAGCGAGGGCCAGTTACAACAGTTGTTGATCGACTTGCTTCCATATGTAATCAGCACATGTATTCATACACGATTTGGTATTGCATCTGACTAACAAAGGACGAGCAGTATGCCCGTACCACCAACTATTTTCCATGTGATCTGATGTAATTATCGCAATAAAGTCACATTATCTTTCAACATACGCATTTTTATTTCATTTTCATCATTCCTCCTAGGGTAATTTTTTGGTCCATGAGTAAAATTTCATATTAGTTACAGCAGTCAGTTAATGTTATGAATTAATAAGCTGTACTTGGTTTACAGAAAGTATTCTTTTTCTAATTGGAAACTCTATTATGAGAAAGAGGAGCAAAGCAAGTGAAACAAACAGACTTCTGTTTCATGTCTGGTTAATGCTCCAGTTCTGTCGTTATGTACTTATCCAGTCATGAGACATGGTGTGCTAGAAGTGCCAGTCGGGTTTATTAAGTATGGTATGTACGGTGTTGTCACACTATATATGTAAGCAGTTAATATCTTTGAGTTATATACAGGATGATTCTAAAATCATGGGACAAATATTGAGGGGTAGTAGACCTCACTAAAACAAACAATTATTGTAAAGGAATATATGGGCGGAAGTGTGGCGTTGAGGCACAAACACAAAAACATAACACATTAAAGGAAACATAAAATGTTCATTAGCAGCATACTTAACTAGTGATTCCGTACAGAAAATGTTAAAACAGTTGCTGGAAATGCATCCACCAACAGTCACGCATGCTTGGCAACCTCTACATTTGGCATGATTGGCTGACAATGGTGGCGTGCGTGAAATACCCGGCGTATTTGAATCTGTTCGCCAATCACTCTACTGACGCTACCAAGCTTGCATTGCTGGCGGTGGTAGCAATTTTGAGCAATTATTATAAACATTGCTGTAAAAGGGTATTTAGGGGCGACGTTGTAAATAAAAAATGTGTTGCATTTAATTTGTTATTTTTTTGTTTGTGCCTCAACGCGTCACTCCCGCCCATATATTCCTATACAATAATTGTTTGTTTTAGTGAGCTCTACCCCCTCAATGTTTGTCCCATGATTTTAGAATCAACCTTTATAAGTAGGCATGTATATGCGGAACTGTCGCATATCTGTCGTTGAGGATACACACTGATGAAGACAGAATTAATCTACATCATCCTNGTTGAGGATACACACTGATGAAGACAGAATTAATCTACATCATCCTGTTGGTCCTTAGATATAGAAATAGTGGTAATTTTAATAAAATAATTATTTTAATTATTACAGAAGAGTGATTCTGAACTGTTATAAAAACTTATCTTTTCATCAATGCACTGAATAATGATAACTGATTTTTGTTTTAATCAATACGCCGAGATTTACGATGCATTAAACTTAATCGGCGAAATAATGAGGTTAAATACAAGAACTGTAAAGGATTTACCTGAAATAGGGATGGTAAANTGATAGACATATGGGGATAGCCATACATGGTAGACCGATTCTAGACGAACACGACAGGTCACTAGACAGGACGATCTTTTTATTTCCAAACATGCTCAAATCGAGGCGGTAGATTTTTTGTCCTGTATCCTACGGCATATACCAGAAAGCCATATCTCTGCAAAAAGCATTTCAAGATGTGTAGCACAGTCAAAACTTTGATCCCGAACACCTGTGTGTGACCGAGCGAGGTGGCGCAGTGGTATCTCACTCGACTCGCATTCGGGAGGACCCGGGTTCAATCCCCGGTCCAGCCATGCTGATTTCGGTTTTCCATGGTTTTCCGAAATCACTCCAGGTGAATCCTAGGAAGGGTCCCTAACAAAGGCCATGGCCGAATCCACCCCATTCCTTACCCAATCTCTCTTCCCGGTGCAACTTGCGATGTCTCTAATGACCTCTCGGTCGACGAGACCTTAAGCCCAACTACCTACCTGTGTGTGTCCTACTATTAGTAGATATCAATTGGAATGTTTTGGACTGGCGACTTATCGTCTCTAGTGAAGAATAATTCTTTTCATAACAAAATTATAAACCTTCATGTCAGAGTTTTGATGACTGTAAGTAAGGAGTATATTCTGTCATAATTTTATGGGGGCATCTTCATTACTAGCATGATGATTTAAGGATGCGACATAATTTGCCACTGGTACGAGGGTGATTGAATGCACCATAATTTGTTTAAGATGTCGTGAGGCCACAAGTCCTATATTAACTAGACGAATGCACATGAACCAGTGTCCAGCAAGCTAACACTCGACGCATAAAATTCTGGTTTCCTGCTGGTGTTTTAAGTCATGTTTTATCAGCTGCATGGCTTGCCCGATAACCTGATTTTCTGCCCATTGACTATTTTTGGAAACAGGAAGTATGACATTTTCCTCAGTTTCAAAGTTATCATGATGTGGAGTAAATTTTACTAATGTAGACGAATCTGCCGCAAGGTAGAGTATGGCGTGTTTTGAGTCCATGCTTTATTTTACTAACGCATGCATCCATGTACAATATGATCTGACGATTTACTGAATCTGCCTTTCTTTGCCGCAGGTGGACGGGACATTGAATTCGTACAGTAAACACTGCATTATTTTAACTGTACGAATAATATTTCGTTTGAATTCAACTATTTAATCTCGTTGTATATATATTTATTACAATGACTAGGTGATTTGTATCATCACACGATTAAAAGGTTGCTCAAAAAGTCAAAATAGTAGCATCGGAAATATGTGTATAACGGTTAAAAGGCACCCGGCACATTTCTTCAATAATTATTCATTCATAAATAGAGTATATGACTATAAGAAAAGTGAAATATTTTTGGTAGTAATGAAAGGGATCACAAGTGTTTTTGTTCCCAAAAACTTTGATGAAATGCCTTTAAAAGACACACCGCTTATACAATACATAATTATTTATTAATATAATTAAACAAAAGAGTTCAAAATTATCACCAACCTCCAGAGATGTTATACCTATCAAATCAATCCGCAACACAGTGTGTTTTTCAGAGCATTTCCTTTAGGGCATAGACTTAATTAATTGTTTCTTTTTATTTTCGAAAACAGTGGTGAAGTTTATATACACACTCCTTTGCTTTCAATTTGAGTGAGGAAACGAACATAGATTTGCATGCAGTATGGCTGAACTTAATTGGCATTGCAATAAGCTAATTAAATACATTACTTTCTTTAGCTGAATATTAAAATCATATTGATTGTATAATTATTATGTTAATAAATTAGTTAAATTATCACATGTAACTAAATAATAATTTTCTTGAATACTTTGAATGTATTTGTGTAGCTTTTATTGCCATCATTTTCTAATCAACATGTAACTAATATAAGGTCTAAAAACAAAAAAAAAATTTTACATTTACTGTATATCTCTAACACAGGAAACATTTTAATTCGTGAGTTATGCATGTTGTCATACTTTATCTGACAGGGTGCCATATATTATGGCCAATTTTCAATAATATCTTGCCAAAATTATTTTGATATACTTTTTATGACATAAACCAATGAAGCATCTGGAAAGAATGGTCTTAGTTGTATGTAATTCAGTATGCATATATACCATGGCTGAGTGCATTAAATCCGATGTTAAAGTAGCCCTTCCTTGGAACCAAATGGCATCTGAGGGCATCCATTCACGTCGTCAAGTTTCATAACCGACCAAAACAGACCAAACCGAGAGAAGATTGCCGCATTGTGTACCAAGCATTCCACGATCCCATGGCATCAGCAAGTTCAATCAAGACACCGTTGCTGGACACTACAACACCCTGAACTATCCAGCACATGTATAGCTCAATGGAATCAGATGGACTGCACGTTCAGCTTATTAACACCAGAGCATAGATGCAAGCATTTAGAGTGGTGCTGTAAGCAGGAGACATGGGATAATGACGAGTGACATCGCATTTTGTTCCGCATTACCAGGGATGACTGTCGTGTGCGAGTTTGTTGATGCTGAGGGGAGAGGACACATCATGCCAAAATTTTATGAGACACACCAGAGTTACTCCTGGCGTCATGGTGTGTATGCCATAGTGAAGGATTACAGGCTACCCACCTCTGATTACATTTCGAGGGATCCTGATGGCACAGAAGTATGTCTGTGACATCCTGCATCCTCGTCTATTACTCACATTATAGAGCACTGTTGTACATTATTTAAATAAGATAATGCTCGTCTACATATGGTACATGTGCCTGGAATGCATGTGTCGTGTTGAGATACTCTCGTCGCCAACAATATCCTGCGATTTGTCCCCGCTGTTGCATGTGTAGGATAGTTTGGACGTCAACTCTTACTCAGTGCCGATCTGCCGGCTAGCGAGGGCCAGTTACAACAGTTGTTGATCGACTTGCTTCCATATGTAACCAACACATGTATTCATACACGATTTGGTATTGCATCTGACTAACAAAGGACGAGCAGTATGCCCGTACCACCAACTATTTTCCATGTGATCTGATGTAATTATCGCAATAAAGTCACATTATCTTTCAACATACGCATTTTTATTTCATTTTCATCATTCCTCCTAGGGTAATTTTTTGGTCCGTGAGTAAAATTTCATATTAGTTAAAGCAGTCAGTTAATGTTATGAGTTAATAAGCTGTACTTGGTTTACAGAAATTATTCTTTTTCTAATTGGAAACTCTATTATGAGAAAGAGGAGCAAAGCAAGTGAAACAAACAGACTTCTGTTTCATGTCTGGTTAATGCTCCAGTTCTGTCGTTATGTACTTATCCAGTCATGAGACATGGTGTGCTAGAAGTGCCAGTCGGGTTTATTAAGTATGGTATGTACGGTGTTGTCACACTATATATGTAAGCAGTTAATATCTTTGAGTTATATACAGGATGATTCTAAAATCATGGGACAAACATTGAGGGGTAGTAGAGCTCACTAAAACAAACAATTATTGTTTAGGAATATATGGGCGGAAGTGAGGCGTTGAGGCACAAACACAAAAACATAACACATTAACGGAAACATAAAATGTTCATTAGCAGCATACTTAACTAGTGATTCCGTACAGAAAATCTTAAAACAGTTGCTGGAAATGCATCCACCAACAGTCACGCATGCTTGGCAACTTCTACATATGGCATGATTGGCTGACAATGGTGGCGTGCGTGAAATACCCGGCGTATTTGAATCTGTTCGCCAATCACTCTACTGACGCTACCAAGCTTGCATTGCTGGCGGTGGTAGCAATTTTGAGCAATTATTATAAACATTGCTGTAAAAGGGTATTTAGCGGCGCCGTTGTAAATAAACAATGTGTTGCATTTAATTTGTTATTTTTTTGTTTGTGCCTCAACGCGTCACTCCCGCCCATATATTCCTATACAATAATTGTTTGTTTTAGTGAGCTCTACCACCCCTCAATGTTTGTCCCATGATTTTAGAATCAACCTTTATAAGTAGGCATGTATATGCGGAACTGTCGCATATCTGTCTTTGAGGATACACACTGATGAAGACAGAATTAATCTACATCATCCTGTTGGTCCTTAGATATAGAAATAGTGGTAATTTTAATAAAATAATTATTTGAATTATTACAGAAGAGTGATTCTGAACTGTTATAAAAACTTATCTTTTCATTAATGCACTGAATAATGATAACTGATTTTTATTTTAATCAATACGCCGAGATTTACGATTCATTAAACTTAATCGGCGAAATAATGAGGTTAAATACAAGAACTGTAAAGGATTTACCTGAAATAGGGATGGTAAANCATTAAACTTAATCGGCGAAATAATGAGGTTAAATACAAGAACTGTAAAGGATTTACCTGAAATAGGGATGGTAAATTGGTTGGTGCCCGATGTACCTCGGATAATAATATCAAAATAGGCCTGACCTCATTCTTTCTTAAATTTTTGTTGTCCATGCTGAAAACAAGCAGGGTCATACTATATACCATTTTTGAGCATGATAAATTTCACCAGTAAGTCTGTAATGATCAAATTTAAATTATGTTATCCACACCCTAGTCACCATCCTTATACCTCTATGTTCCAGTTATGCTTAACTTTCACGAATATTATATATTTGTCAGAAAAATTATTTTCTATTTCAATTTACTGGTGTAAGGTGTAGTTCGAATCTACAATTGGCTGCAAGGACAGTTGCATGTATGTACACACTCTCCCTCTGACAGCAGTATCAGTGGACAGCTATGCAAGTTGTATTACTGCCGGCAGGGAGACCCTACCCAGGTTGACAAGAAGGCTATTTAGCCCAGCATAACTGTTATCTCTCGCTGGAAAGATATTAAAATCCCTAATGCGCCTGGACAAGGAAGTAGACAGCCAGTGCTAAGTACTCTGTCCGACATGACAGTTAGGTTTTCTTTTGGGCTCGGAACTGAGAAAAATACGTCAAAGCCTTTTTTCCTGACATTTTATTTATTCATTCACACTTACCTCCTTACGTTAGTAGTCTAATAGCTATACTGGTGACCTGGTATTATTTTTATTCAGAATGCGTGGCATAACATCACCACATTTCGTAATATAGCGAGCTGCTATAGCGAACATGCCGANTTATTTTTATTCAGAATGCGTGGCATAACATCACCACATTTCGTAATATAGCGAGCTGCTATAGCGAACATGCCGCGGCCAGATAACACGAAGCAATGAGCTCTCGCGAGTGTCATACCCACTAGTATGGGTACAAAATTCTGCGACTCTTAAATCCTCCACACAGTGTCGCACTTAGCAAATAGACGAAATCGNTTATTTTTATTCAGAATGCGTGGCATAACATCACCACATTTCGTAATATAGCGAGCTGCTATAGCGAACATGCCGAAGCCAGATAACACGAAGCAATGAGCTCTCGGGAGTGTCATATCCACTAGTATGGGTACAAAATTCTGCGACTCTTAAATCCTCCACACAGTGTCGCACTTAGCAAATAGACGAAATCGCGAGTAGGGAAATCTGAAGCCATTCTGCGACAGTTCTTTGGCCCGTGTCGGTATTCCACAAATTATCGCGCCTTCCCCCGAGGTGGTGTAAGACTGCCAGCTGTGTGGAACATTGCAACATTCATGGCAGACCCATTCTCCCGTCGTTATATGCCTCCATCAATAGCATTGCTGTTCGGATCCCACCATTATGGGATTCCATAAAGCATTCTGCCTCACTAGGATAAATTATCATAAAACTAAGTTTAATTATATGCGAAATAACTTAATCTTTATATATGCTACCGAACTTCACCATAATCATACCCGCCCAGACACTGGGAACAAATACGAATGGAACTGATAAACTGGCTCAGCGCTTCACAAGAAAGGAGAACAAAGTACTAACTATAAAACGAGAATATCTGGGACTGAAGGCCCTCGCAGTTTCAGCACTTCTGGAGCTTTCGAGGAACAGTAGTCCCTGATAACCCTTTCAAGTCGCCATTGCTGAGATGTTTACCACTTCCGGCACAAGCGATACTAGCGAACCAAATTTACTCTGTTTTGGACACTCTTGCAGGTGCCTTTTGCACTATGATATCACCACTTCCGCACCAAGAGTTGCCTACAGTGTGCTTATATATCTGATGCTTTGATAATAAAGCATATATATATATAACGCATTCGGTAATGCCTTGGGAACGAACAGAAGACTCTTAAAATGTGTCAAGTATCCCCTTGCAGAATACTTGTATCCACCTTCTTATCAAGGACAAAAATGGAAGCTCAAGGGAGTCCAATGGATGACACCCAGTGAAGTCGCTGTATCGTATACCTGGCCAATCGCGCTACATGCGGCCTGGCATTGTCGTGAGCTTTACGATTAACCAATGCAGGCTCCTTCTGCTTCAGTGCCTCTTGCATACATTCCAACTGCTGTGAGTATAAGTATACAGTGAGAGTTTGGCCTGTTGGTAGCAGCTTGTAGTGCAACACACAGTATTGATATAGTGGTTGTCTTGCAGTGTGTTGCACCGTGTTCTGTGGTGACAACCAATGCATGGCATGCTTGGGAGTGTCATACATAGAGACCTGAAAAATTCGCGAGTTCAATGACCTGCATGCTAGGTTCGACAGTCTTATGTACAAATATACCGATATCAACTCGACATTGGTTGTCTGCTGTCACAGTGGAAGGCGACAATTGGACACCATTCACCAGCAGGTGTCAAACACCGTGTGGACCAATGGCTAAACTTATATAAAAGCACGTGATTGGAATTCTAGCTTGTCCCAAAATTAATCCGCGAATTTTCAGGTCTTTAGTCATACAGGACCCACTTTTCGTCACTGGTGATAAATAGATCGAATATGGTGTGCTACAGTGCTGAGGAAGAAATGAGAAACAGGCTGTCACTTGTTGCATGTTGGCTTCCGATGGTGTATGGGGTACAAAGTTGCAAAATTTGAATTCCTATCCTATGTGTTGCAGGAGAAGTGTGAATGTTTTATCAGGCGCCTTGAAGCATTGGGCAACCTCACCATTTGTTTGGCTGCAGCCCTTTTGTATGACCATCTTCAATGTCTCGTCATCCAGAACCTGTGGCCGACCACTTCGGGGTCTATTACATAGGGACAGATCTCCCGACATTTACTTATGGAAACAATGCCTGGCAGTGTGTTCATTCACGTCGTTATCCCCGAACGCTTGAGGTATTCGGTGATTTGATGTGGATGAGGACAAGAAAATCTTAAAGTAAAAAAGCAGACCAACTTAAACAAGTTCATTTGACACCTTCATTTCTCGTCGTCACTGGTCAAGCTACGACTGCTCTGAGTACAAATTATGCTTGTATAGATCAAGGTAAATGCACCCACTGCCATGACGACCACTTTTTCAGCATTTAGTTCACATATTTCTGTATCAGTCTTCATTTTTTCCCTTTCTATTTTTCATATGGTAAGATTATATTTGGTTACCTTGTAATATTAATGGACTTCGCAATGCCGCTCAGATATTACAGAAGTTCACATAGACGTTCTAATTCCCACATTAGTGTATTATACATCGACGATATGGCTGCCATCGCATAATGAAGCCGAGCATGAGCAGCACCTGGAAGATTTATTCCAGAACATCAGTCAGTATCATCTCGTTTTCAGTATCTAAGAGTGCTTTTGGTGAGCCAAATGTAATATTCTTTTGGCAAAGGAGAGACTGTGATCATAAAATGTTCCAAATTACTTATTGTCGTCTTTGAACAGAGTTCAGATAGGTGCTCATCTTGTTACTTCTGTGAAAGTTACATAATTATCCATTTAATTACAGATATTCAGAAAATGTCATGGTCAGCCAAACGTGTTGCCGATGCAGTATATTGCATGGATTCACTGCAAATCTGGAATTTAAAGTTTCTGCTACATTACAGGCTGATAACGAATAGAACAAATTTTTCATAAGAATTCAACTGCACTTCTGAAGAACATATGGTTGCAAGTGATAAAAAACAAAATCTATTCTAATGACTTAACATTAATAACAAGATCTTTCAACACTGCTCCATTTCATCATGCTTATTTTGATGTTATCAACGAACTGGTCCACACAGGAATAGTGAAACTCTTGAGTTATTAGATATCATATTAGCCTTCTAAACCACTAAATCATTGATATTATTTTCTTCAGTTTTTTTTAATTTGAAAGAAAAATAATTCTTTATTATTTAAAAACATCAATTAAAGGAACCTTAAACATTAAAAACCCACAAATATTAAGTTTTGTAGTTCAAAAGAGCCTTCCTTTCATTTTATAAAACACTAGTTGTGCCCGCGGCTCCGCCTGCGTGGACTACAGAATTATTGTTTAGGTTTTTTTAAAAATGAAGTTGTATTTTACGTAGTGTTAATTTAGATATAAATAAACATTAGACAAATATTTTAAATTTAAATTTAATTTTTGTTTTTTACATTTTAATATTTTGCATGAAGTTAATTTTTTCTTTTTCTAATCTAAATACATATATTTTATCGCAGGGCCTCTTTGTACACAACATTTCTGTTTTTTTATTGGGCGCAAGTTCATACAAATTGCTACTGCAACTGACACGTGAACATGCGGCATATAATTATCCACGTCAAAAGCATGGATGTCGGAGGTCAACTCCAGCAACTTTAAGGGTTTGGCCTTGTGACTTATTTATAGTCATAGCTAAACAAACCCTAATCGGAAATTGGAGACGCTTAAACTGGAAAGGTAAATCCGTTGGATTCATGGGTATTCTGGGTATTAAGATTTTTTCGCCATTACCGGTGCCACTCATAACATAATCTCTCAAACGGTTTACTTGTAGACAAATGTCATTGAACAATTTTGGAGCATTTTATTTTCCGTAATAACATTATTGGTGCGTCAATTTTTACAGCAAGAACGTGAACAGGCAAACCTGATGGATTAAGGGAATTCAAGAATTCAATCGGATAGTGGACTGCGACTTCCTCTTCAACAACGGTGTCCACAGACGTGTGCGTTCGGGAGGGTGTTTCAATCATGTTCAGGATCGTTTTATTGCTGTTTTCGACGATTTCATTTTTTGATGTTAAGAGAGCACGGTCTTGGAACCATGTAAGAGGCTTGGTTGAGATTCTTTGGACGTCTGAGAAATTAAATCGTAAAAACGCTTATTAGTATTTTTCTGTTATATATAGATATATGCTACCGCGGAGTTTTTTTTTAGGTTTTTTTATTCTACACAATTCTTTACTACATGATAGTGTTCCATCTTTAACGATTTAGACAGCGTATTGCAAGAGAGCGCGCTGGCAGCAAACTTTTTTCCGTCTTGATTCACTATTATTGCCACTGCTTATTCCTTATGATACTTTACGTAACAAAATATATACTAAAACCTGGCCAGAGAACATTACTATGAATTTAAAAACACATTAATCGGATATGTGGTTCTCGAGTGATAAACTCACTAACAGACAGACAGAGAGACGTTAATTTTTATAATATGTATAGAAGATGTCAGTATCTACCAACTCAAATCGGTTATGGAACCAGTTATGATGTGGGGTAGGATTGTTGGAGATGGACCAAGTAGGTTTATCATCCTAATAACTGTTCCCAGTCTACATTTCATGGGTAGACGCACTGAAATACCTTCACCTAACGTCTTAATAAATAAATCACAAAGGAATTAATGATTGCACTCTTGTAAAATTATTACATCATAATGTTTTTCACCGAAGCCTTGAAAAGAGAACTTTCCCACACCGGGATAATATTTACGAGCTCCATACAAAATACGAATGCATTTTAACTATTTACAATACTGGGTCGTTCCCACAGGTACAGTGGCCTTTACTTATGAACGCTGCCAAAAACTATCCAGTCGTTATGCCACTCTGCTACCTGGATAAATAGGCAATAAAACTTACTTATACTAAAACATTATTTTATAATATAAATTTTTTTTTCAGTTCAATAATAAATAGTATTAAATTCCTTTTACAAATATAATAAATGGAAAAATTTTTGTATGATAAAGAACATTATGTAATACCTTATTTCTGTGTAAATCCGACACTTATAAGAAGAAGCTACTTATATAACTAATGAGACTACTTTCCTCTTCATGGTAACAAATCATTTTTTTAAGTTCTTGAAAGCTGAGTTGATAGGTAGGACTTGACGTGTCGTTGAAAGCAATACCATTAGAGATGAAACTATAAATATAAGCAATAGTACTGAGATAATTACAAATACACATCTGCCTTATCCAGGATTCGAACCCAGAAAACCTCGTATCCTAAGCTAGTGTGCAATCAACTGCATTACGGAGGTCGGATTCGGAGCATCAACTTCGGATTTAATTAGTCTAATATATCGAATTATAGGGTTTATTGACCTAAAGTACTTACAGGGTCGTTATTTAAAAAAAAAGTAAATGAGGTACTTAAAACATGTAAATTTACAATTTCCCCCTAACGCTACTTGTGTGAAAAATGTGGTGGAGATGTGTTAATTGGTCCCTGAGATATGGCATAGGAAACTTTATTTTCTTATTTGTAGTGTATCACACTAAGCTAAAATGATTTTATGGCTGCCATTCTGAAAATAAAATCTTTTACACTTACAGAATATATAGATTTGTATGGCCTATCACAGTACAACTTCTTCGCCAAATTTGGTAAGAATGAATTGATTGTTTCCTAAGATATGACATAAGACCGTTATTTAATTATGTGGTGTTATCATGCAAAATGGCGGACAAAATATGCTTCGTGTAGATGCATTTGATATTTGTAATATCTACTGCCAGCTTTCAAAGATAAGTAGATTTTTAAATCAAGGTTTTGACGATAAAGTGTTTTAAGATAAAGTGGCTATATGTACGTCATGTTGTAAAAAAAAGTGTCTGATGTACTTAAAAAACTTACCAGTTTACAACATCTCCAGCAGTACTGCTTGTTTTCCAATTTTGATAGGAATCCGCAATTGTTTTCCTGAGATATGACATAAAAACTTGATTTATTAATGTGTGGTGCTATTGTACAAAATGGTGGACAAAATATGCTTCGTGTAAATACAGTTTATAGTTGTTATATCTACTACCAGCATACACAGTTAAGNATTCACTGCAAATCTGGAATTTAAAGTTTCTGCTACATTACAGGCTGATAACGAATAGAACAAATTTTTCATAAGAATTCAACTGCACTTCTGAAGAACATATGGTTGCAAGTGATAAAAAACAAAATCTATTCTAATGACTTAAGATTAATAACAAGATCTTTCAACACTGCTCCATTTCATCATGCTTATTTTGATGTTATCAACGAACTGGTCCACACAGGAATAGTGAAACTCTTGAGTTATTAGATATCATATTAGCCTTCTAAACCACTAAATCATTGATATTATTTTCTTCAGTTTTTTTTAATTTGAAAGAAAAATAATTCTTTCTTATATAAAAACATCAATTAAAGGAATCTTAAACATTAAAAACCCACAAATATTAAGTTTTGTAGTTCAAAAGAGCCCTCCTTTCATTTTATAAAACACTAGTTGTGCCCGCGGCTCCGCCTGCGTGGACTACAGAATTATTGTTTAGGTTTTTTTAAAAATGAAGTTGTATTTTACGTAGTGTTAATTTAGATATAAATAAACATTAGACAAATATTTTAAATTTAAATTTAATTTTTGTTTTTTACATTTTAATATTTTGCGTGAAGTTAATTTTTTCTTTTTCTAATCTAAATACATAAATTTTATCGCAGGGCCTCTTTGTACACAACATTTCTGTTTTTTTATTGGGCGCAAGTTCATACAAATTGCTACTGCAACTGACACGTGAACATGCGGCATATAATTATACACGTCAAAAGCATGGATGTCGGAGGTCAACTCCAGCAACTTTAAGGGTTTGGCCTTGTGACTTATTTATAGTCATAGCTAAACAAACCCTAATCGGAAATTGGAGACGCTTAAACTGGAAAGGTAAATCCGTTGGATTCATGGGTATTCTGGGTATTAAGATTTTTTCGCCATTACCGGTGCCACTCATAACATAATCTCTCAAACGGTTTACTTGTAGACGAATGTCATTGAACAATTTTGGAGCATTTTATTTTCCGTAATAACATTATTGGTGCGCCAATTTTTACAGCAAGAACGTGAACAGGCAAACCTGATGGATTAAGGGAATTCAAGAATTCAATCGGATAGTGGACTGCGACTTCCTCTTCAACAACGGTGTCCACAGACGTGTGCGTTCGGGAGGGTGTTTCAATCATGTTCAGGATCGTTTTATTGCTGTTTTCGACGATTTCATTTTTTGATGTTAAGAGAGCACGGTCTTGGAACCATGTAAGAGGCTTGGTTGAGATTCTTTGGACGTCTGAGAAATTAAATCTTAAAAACGCTTATTAGTATTTTTCTGTTATATATAGATATATGCTACCGCGGAGTTTTTTTTAGGTTTTTTTATTCTACACAATTCTTTACTACATGATAGTGTTCCATCTTTAACGATTTAGACAGCGTATTGCAAGAGAGCGCGCTGGCAGCAAACTTTTTTCCGTCTTGATTCACTATTACTGCCACTGCTTATTCCTTATGATACTTTACGTAACAAAATATATACTAAAACCTGGCCAGAGAACATTACTATGCATTTAAAAACACATAAATCGGATATGTGGTTCTCGAGTGATAAACTCACTAACAGACAGACAGAGAGACGTTAATTTTTATAATATGTATANAATCGGATATGTGGTTCTCGAGTGATAAACTCACTAACAGACAGACAGAGAGACGTTAATTTTTATAATATGTATAGAAGATGTCAGTATCTACCAACTCAAATCGGTTATGGAACCAGTTATGATGTGGGGTAGGATTGTTGGAGATGGACCAAGTAGGTTTATCATCCTAATAACTGTTCCCAGTCTACATTTCATGGGTAGACGCACTGAAACACCTTCACCTAACGTCTTAATAAATAAATCACAAAGGAATTAATGATTGCACTCTTGTAAAATTATTACATCATAATGTTTTTCACCGAAGCCTTGAAAAGAGAACTTTCCCACACCGGGATAATATTTACGAGCTCCATACAAAATACGAATGCATTTTAACTATTTACAATACTGGGTCGTTCCCACAGGTACAGTGGCCTTTACTTATGAACGCTGCCAAAAACTATCCAGTCGTTATGCCACTCTGCTACCTGGATAAATAGGCAATAAAACTTACTTATACTAAAACATTATTTTATAATATAAATTTTTTTTNCCACTCTGCTACCTGGATAAATAGGCAATAAAACTTACTTATACTAAAACATTATTTTATAATATAAATTTTTTTTCAGTTCAATAATAAATAGTATTAAATTCCTTTTACAAATATAATACATGGAAAAATTTTTGTATGATAAAGAACATTATATAATACCTTATTTCTGTGTAAATCCGACACTTATAAGAAGAAGCTACTTATATAACTAATGAGACTACTTTCCTCTNTTATTTCTGTGTAAATCCGACACTTATAAGAAGAAGCTACTTATATAACTAATGAGACTACTTTCCTCTTCATGGGAACAAATAATTTTTTTAAGTTCTTGAAAGCTGAGTTGATAGGTAGGACTTGACGTGTCGTTGAAAGCAATACCATTAGAGATGAAACTATAAATACAAGCAATAGTACTGAGATAATTACAAATACACATCTGCCTTATCCAGGATTCGAACCCAGAAAACCTCGTATCCTAAGCTAGTGTGCAATCAACTGCATTACGGAGGTCGGATTCGGAGCATCAACTTCGGATTTAATTAGTCTAATGTATCGAATTATAGGGTTTATTGACCTAAAATATTTACAGGGTCGTTATTTAAAAAAAGAGTAAATGAGGTACTTAAAACATGTAAATTTACAATTTCCCCCTAACGCTACTTGTGTGAAAAATGTGGTGGAGATGTGTTAATTGGTCCCTGAGATATGGCATAGGAAACTTTATTTTCTTATTTGTAGTGTATCACACTAAGCTAAAATGATTTTATGGCTGCCATTCTGAAAATAAAATCTTTTACACTTACAGAATATATAGATTTGTATGGCCTATCACAGTACAACTTCTTCGCCAAATTTGGTAAGAATGAATTGATTGTTTCCTAAGATATGACATAAGACCGTTATTTAATTATGTGGTGTTATCATGCAAAATGGCGGACAAAATATGCTTCGTGTAGATGCATTTGATATTTGTAATATCTACTGCCAGCTTTCAAAGATAAGTAGATTTTTAAATCAAGGTTTTGACGATAAAGTGTTTTAAGATAAAGTGGCTATATGTACGTCATGTTGTAAAAAAAAAGTGTCTGATGTACTTAAAAAACTTACCAGTTTAGAACATCTGCAGCAGTACTGCTTGTTTTCCAATTTTGATAGGAATCCGCAATTGTTTTCCTGAGATATGACATAAAAACTTGATTTATTAATGTGTGGTGCTATTGTTTAAAATGGTGGACAAAATATGCTTCGTGTAAATACAGTTTATAGTTGTTATATCTACTACCAGCATACACAGTTAAGNAAAATGGTGGACAAAATATGCTTCGTGTAAATACAGTTTATAGTTGTTATATCTACTACCAGCATACACAGTTAAGTTTGAAATAATTTCTTGGTTTCGACGAAATATCATTGTAAGCTATAATGGATATATTGCTAAATTTGAGAAAAATCAGTGTCTGGCGTACTTGAAACATGCTATTTAACATTACCTGCCGCAGAACTACTTTTTTGCCATATTTTGTAGGAATCGATTAATTGTTTCCAGAGATATTACATAAAATGTTATTTATTCATGTGACACTATGTTACAAAAGGGGCACTAAAGATGCATACGAAGATAGGTTGGAATTGATTAAATGTTTCGATGATATAACATAGTAAGATAAGATGCCTATACGACCACTATTTTTAAAATAATTGTCTGACATATTTAAAACACCATAATGAACATTATTGCCGAATTTGGTAGGAATCAGTTAGTTGTTTCTGGAGATATGACATAAAAACCTTATTTATTCGTGTGGTGCTATATATACTAAATAAACCGAAGCAGTTTATATGTCAGCTATTTTTAATATAAGTACCTTATCATGTTTATTCACTATCGTTTACCTAGCCAACCATAGTATTACTTACGGGCCAAATTGGGTAAGAATTGGTTTTATAGTTTTCAAGATAAAACGTTAAATCTTAATTTTTTCATATGGTGCTATTTTCCAAAATAGTGTGCCAACAACATCCATCACAAAATTTAATTCTTACATGATCCTTTGCAAGAATACAAATTTTGGTTAAATCCGTTGAATGGTTTCCGAGCTATGACGTATCACCCTAAACATAAAAATAACCGTTATTGAAAATAAGTTCCCGGGGTGGTCAAAAACTATAAATGTCAGCTGTCGTTATTAAGTACTTTATGTGTACCGNGGGGGGGGGGGAGCAGGCACACACACGCACAAACACACAGAGGCACACACATGCACAGCCAGGAAAGTGATCTCTCCTTAGGAATGTTGGCTAAAGTGTTGTAAACTAAACTTATGTAAGGTTTAAATGGAAATATTTTGGAATTAATAAAAATTATCACACAAAAAATTTCAAATAAATAAAACAAGAAGCTACTGAAATAACTACAAGCCTACTTTGCTTAACATGTGTGCATAATATTTTTATTAAGTTCTTGAAAGTTAAAATATTATATAGGTCTTAATGTCTTGTTGACAGCAATATTATTAACCATAAATGTACGCAACAGTACCGAGAAAATTACATACACACACGTGCGTTACTCCGGACCCGAACCCAGAAAACCTTATAAAGAAAGCTACAGAGTAATCAACTGCATCACGGGGATACGATTCGGAGCATAAACTTCGAGTGTAATCAGAATAAATTTTGAACGATAGGGTTCACTAACTTGAGATATTTACACGGCCATCATTTTGAAAATAATTGTGTGAAGCACTTGTAACACAAAAGTTTACGTAGCCTTCCATACCGCAACTTACTTATGTGTAGTATTTGGTGAAAATCGGTTGATTGATGCATGTAATAAAGTATAAAAATCTTATTTTCTTAATCCGTGCGATCTTACAAAATTACCTAAAAAAAGTTTCTGCCGTCGGGAGGTGTGCGCCCAGCGCGCGGGGAGGCGCGTCGAGTGAGCCCTGCGGCTGCGCGATCCCGAATGCGTCCATTAAGTTTTATTAAACTCTCTTCATTTTCGTCCGGGACCAGTACGAAAATTCGGCCGGGCCGGGTGGGCTCGTTTTTCGGTTTTTGAATAATTCTCTTCTGTCAGGTATTTATTGTGTGTTGGAGGCGGGTTTCTTCCCGCCTGCGTGCATTTTTGGTCCGCATGGTGTCCCCGGCACCTCCAGTGCACTTTCTTGTTCATGTTAGTGTATTCGTGTGCGTTTTAGGAACGTCATTTAGCGGCTGTCTCGGGTGTGAGGCGCCGTTTCGGGGTTTGACTCGTATTAATGTCAATATTTATTCTCAGAGTAACTGGGTTTATTTCTGCTTGTTGCCGGGCGTGTTTCCACGGTTTTTAGGTTATTTTTTAAATTCAGTTCATTTGTTTGTTTCTGGACTTGGGCTGTTTCCCTTGGTTCCTTAATCCAGTATTATTTCCCTACAGTGTTCATGTTTCCCGGTTATTGGGTTTCATTTTTCAAGTTTTTCTCTCACTTCCGTTAATTTATTATTTTAATTCTATTTCGTACGCTTCCTTATATCCGTTAATACATTTACACCTATGATTGTGCGGGTGCCTTAGCCCTGCAGTATACTACATTAACATTGTTTTTCCCCTTTTCTATAATAACTTAGTATAGTAGTACTCATTTCACACTTACACCTTTGGTTATGCGGACGTCTAAGCCCCGCAGTCTACAACGCTGATATTTAATTTTTAGGTTATTTTCCCGGTTTTAAATATTCAGCATTTCTTTCTTTTACATTCCATTTACATATATGATTGTGCGGGCGCCTATGTCCTGCAGTGTTCAACACCAATATTTAGTTTCTAGGGTTTTTTTCCCCTTTTCTAAATTCCGCATTTATTTATTTTCGATTTTACTTGCTTCTATGGTTGTACGGGCGCCCATGTCCCTCAGTATACAACATCTTCATTTTAGTTCCTTCTTTACTTGCTTAGTTTCCTTTTAACCTCATATTGCGTCATTTACCTTCCTTTCCTTTGTGGCAGTCATCTTCCACTCACACTTCCGTTTCTATAGAAGGGGTTTTCATTCCACTTGGTTCTGCCTTCGGCTGTCGAGTTTCCGACTAGTTTCTGTAATTTTTCCTTTTTTATTTTCCTTTCCGCATTACCATTCTGGGGTTTTTCCATATTTTTTTCCCTATCTGTCACTAATCCTGGTTTATTTTTTTACAGTGTTCATTTGGTGTTCTACCTCCACCCGCTTCTGTGGAAGAGCGCCTTTTCGGCGCTGGTGCACATCATTTCACTTTTAAATGTTCCTAATATGTCTATTTCTGTACAGAGTCCACGTGTGTGTGTAATAAAAAACATATTAAATCAAATCAAATCATATCAGTTAAAGTACTGACATAATTGCGGAAATCCGTTCAGTCATACATCATCTGTCAACATGTACACTAATGTACAGGGGTTCCCTTCTCCTCNATTGCGGAAATCCGTTCAGTCATACATCATCTGTCAACATGTACACTAATGTACAGGGGTTCCCTTCTCCTCTCGTACTCATCATCGAAGAAAAATGTATTGTGTATACGGATGGAAGAACAAGTTCCGGCAAATTCTTACCGCTATTTACTTGGCAGCTGCTCGACAATAGGAGTACAATCACGAGTCAAAGGTTAACAAATCACTACAATGGGCTAACATAGCAAGATGGCGAAACATAATATGAAAGAATAAGCAGCATACTCTGCAGCATACGACTTGTCTGTTGAGATGGATGGAGTGTTGTTTGTAGCAGGTCCAGAACCAAAGCGATTTGTAAGTATTTATTGCAATAACTAACATAACAATTTATGATCTGCAAACTAATTATAATTGTCCATCATTGAGGAAAATTTAAATTATACTACACAAACATTAAGCATAATTAAAATTCATGTGAGCCATATTGTGTATGTCATTGCAGCAACACACTCGTCTTACGGAGGTGGGCCATGGACGGTGATGATCANTTATTCTCAGAGTAACTGGGTTTATTTCTGCTTGTTGCCGGGCGTGTTTCCACGGTTTTTAGGTTATTTTTTAAAATCAGTTCATTTGTTTGTTTCTGGACTTGGCCTGTTTCCCTTGGTTCCTTAATCCAGTATTATTTCCCTAGTGTTCATGTTTCCCGGTTATTGGGTTTCATTTTTCAAGTTTTTCTCTCACTTCCGTTAATTTATTATTTTAATTCTATTTCGTACGCTTCCTTATATCCTTTAAAACATTTACACCTATGGTTGTGCGGGTGCCTTAGCCCTGCAGTATACTACATTAACATTGTTTTTCCCCTTTTCTATAATAATTTAGTATAGTAGTACTCTTTACACACTTACACCTTTGGTTATGCGGACGTCTAAGCCCCGCAGTCTACAACGCCAATATTTAATTTTTAGGTTATTTTCCCGGTTTTAAATATTCAGCATTTCTTTCTTTTACATTCCATTTACATCTATGATTGTGCGGGCGCCTATGTCCTGCAGTGTTCAACACCAATGTTTAGTTTCTAGGTTTTTTTTCCCCCTTTTCTAAATTCCGCATTTATTTATTTTCCATTTTACTTGCTTCTATGGTTGTACGGGCGCCTATGTCCCTCAGTATACAACATCTTCATTTTAGTTCCTTCTTTACTTGCTTAGTTTCCTTTTAACCTCATATTGCGTCATTTACCTTCCTTTCCTTTTTGGCAGTCATCTTCCACTCACACTTCCGTTTCTATAGAAGGGGTTTTCATTCCACTTGGTTCTGCCTTCGGCTGTCGAGTTTCCGACTAATTTCTGTAATTTTTCCTTTTTTATTTTCCTTTCCGCATTACCATTCTGGGGTTTTTCCATATTTTTTCCCCTATCTGTCACTAATCCTGGTTTATTTTTTTACAGTGTTCATTTGGTGTTCTACCTCCACCCGCTTCTGTGGAAGAGCGCCTTTTCGGCGCTGGTGCACATCATTTCACTTTTCAATGTACCTAATATGTCTATTTCTGTACAGTGTCCATGTGTGTGTGTAATAAAAAACATATAAAATCAAATCAAATCATATCAGTTAAAGTACTGGCATAATTGCGGAAATCCGTTCAGTCATACATCATCTGTCAACATGTACACTAATGTACAGGGGTTCCCTTCTCCTCTCGGACTCATCATCGAAGAAGAATGTATTATGTATACGGATGGAAGAACAAGTTCCTGCAATTTCTTACCGCTATTTACTTGGCAGCTGCTCGACAATAGGAGTAAAATCACGAGTCAAAGGTTAACAAATCACTACAATGGGCTAACATTGCTAGATGGCGAAACATAATATGAAAAAATAAGCAGCATACTCTGCAGCATACGACTTGTCTGTTGAGATGGATGGAGTGTTGTTTGCAGCAGGTCCAGAACCAAAGCGATTTGTAAGTATTTATTGCAATAGCTAACATAACAATTTATGACCTGCAAACTAATTATAATTGTCCATCATTGAGGAAAATTCAAAGTATACTACACAAACATTAAGCATACTTAAAATGCATGTGAGCCATATTGTGTATGTCATTGCAGCAACACACTCGTCTTACGGAGGTGGGCCATGGACGGTGATGATCATAATGTCCAAATGCCAGAAAAAGAAAATACACACGCAAATGAGATCAGGCACCGAGAGGCATACAGAAATATCGGTNATAATGTCAAAATGCCAGAAAAAGAAAATACACACGCAAATGAGATCAGGCACCGAGAGGCATACAGAAATATCGGTACTGGAAGACAAACATGTAGATGAGGTCAATTGGCACTAAATATGAAGTGAAAAGATAGCTGTGGTAAAAAATAGCAGTTGAACTACAGCTTCCCTGCGCGTAAGACGTGTCACAGTAGGTCATTATAAAATAACATATATAGGCTTTTCGTAATAAAATGAGTACTTTTGAGTTCCTAGCAACTTTTTCCTTTCAGCCATTTTTTTAAACTTTATAACACCTTTTAAATTAATTTTGCCACATATATGATACACAGTCTGTATATTCCACCACATTCGAATGTTACATCTAAGGCCAAAATGACATATATTTATTGACTATTATTCAAAATGAGATGGTTATCAAAAATGCTCACTTTACAGTGCCTATAGAAAAATTGAATCGTGCAGCTCAGTATAAGAAACTTTCTGACATGAAGATCGGGCAGATATACATCGCGTCAGATTTCCAGGAATTGATACGGTCTACGGAAAGAGCATTACGTGATAATTATTGAATGAGTTTAGAGTGCATTTGCCGAAATGTTATGCTCAAAATATTCAGCAGAGCGATATTGAAGATCTTAAAAAAACCCTGGTGCATGTAACTTACAATGGCATGACGCCTATTTGTAATGAAAAAAAAAGNGCATTTGCCGAAATGTTATGCTCAAAATATTCAGCAGAGTGATATTGAAGATCTTAAAAAAACCCTGGTGCATGTAACTTACAATGGCATGACGCCTATTGGTAATGAAAAAAAAAGCACATATCTTAGACTTTTAGTGGAGAGTATGTACAGTCGTGGACTTTTGAAGATACAGTGAAATCCCNAGCACAAATCTTAGACTTTTAGTGGAGAGTATGTACAGTCGTGGACTTTTGAAGATACAGTGAAATCCCGATATTTCGCATCCCGATTACTCGTAAATCCCGCTAATTCGTGCAAATATGCCGGTCCCTTGAGAAAATCCCTTTAATTCGTAAAAAAACAATGCATTCCGGTCCCCTAGATAATTCGTATTTATTTTGGTGCTTGAGCTCAATTAAAACGTCTTATAATTCTTATTTACAACTAAAAAATATCGTTAACTCGTAATGTTTTTAACCCTAGACTGTACACCAGCTCTAGATTTATGCAATTCAGGCAGGGTAAAAAAGACCGGAAGTGTACTGAGGGACGTAGGAGGGTTTGAAGGGAAGGTAATGACGCCGAGTAGGCTGTGAGGCGATGTGTCAGTGATCCTCAGAACTAAGAGGCGTCTTGCTGTCCGGTATACGGTTATGAGAGGGTAGGAAGGAGCAGAGCGAGTGAAAAGTTAGTCAGTTCGGTCTTATCCATGCCTCCGAAAAGAGCTAATAAGTGTCTTTCCATTAAAGAAAAAAAAATCATTAACGCCGTGGCCCGTGGTGATAAACAAATTGACGTGTCCAAACGTTATAACGCTCCTCCTTCCACAATAACATCAATTCTGAAGAACAAGGACAAAATCGCCTCCCAGACATCAGACAGCAAAGTAAAGCGATTTAAGACTAGTGAGTATCCACAACTAAAAGAGAATTTTAAAAAGTGGTTTGCGCAGGCACGGAATTCGAATGTACCAGTTCGAGGAAACATTTTAAGAGAAAAAGTAAAAGTTTTCGCTGAAAAAATGGGAATTAAAGACTTTCATGCGAGCGATGGTTGGTTTGATAGGTTTAAAAAAAGGCACAGCATAAAATTTAAGAAGTTTAGTGTTCAAAGTGCGAGTGTATCGGCCGACGTTTGTTCTGAGTGGAAAGACGAATTGGAAGAAATAATCGATTATTATGAGCCCAATAACATTTTTAATGCCGATAAGACGGGGTTATTATATAAGTGTCTCCCCGACCGATCAATGTGTTTTAAAAAAGAGAAGTGTCATGGCGAAAAAAAAAAATAAAGAACGTGTAACCATATTGTTTGTCGCCAACATTGATGGATATGAGAAATTAAGACCGCTCATGATAGGAAAATCTGCCAAGCTAAGATGTTTTAAAAACATAAAAACGTTTCCGATGACCTATCGTGCAAACAAAAAAACGTGGATGACAAGGAATGGATACGATCAGTGAATGCTGATATGGAGAAAAGGCAGCGAAAAATTCTACATTTCATGGATAATTTTACAGCCCATAGCAATATCCCACCGCTCAGTCATGTTAATGTTGTGTTTTTGCCTGCCAACAGACTTTCTAAGCTGCAGCCTCTAGACCAGGGCATAATTAAAACATTAAAAACCTTTTACTGCAAGGAAGTAGTGATGCAACTCCTTGACAGCATCGAGGATGGGAAGGATCATAAAATCACCTTATTTTCAGCCATGAACATTGCTCACAAGGCATGGCAAAGTGTTAGCGAAAGCACAATAAAAAACTGTTTTCGTGCTTGTGGATTCACGAAGGTGGAACTTTCATCAGCAGTTACTGAACAGACTTAGAATGCCCTGTGAATTGGAATCGTCTTCCTCAAAATGAAGGAAATTCTATAATGTTTGAAGATTTCGTCCATTTTGAAGATGGCCTAGCGGTAGCGGGGATTCTAACTGATGACAAAATTTTGGCTCCATCTCAGGACATTGATGGTGAAGGTGATGACGAAGATGATNTTGGCTAAGCAATACATCAACGTGCGCCATTTCTTAGCGAAATCAGACATTGGCGATGAAGAATTTTCTGCTGTGAACATGCTTGACAAAGTCATCGACCATACCCGTCTGCAAGACTTGCCCCAAAAGAAAATTACAGATTTTTTTTAAACTTAAATTTTTAATGTGTTTTTTATTGATGTAATTATTGATTTATATATAAAGTACATATGTAAACGTAATATGTAGCCATGCGTTTATCATTACATATTAATGCAAATTTGCATAATCTCGTTATTATGTATTTTTTCTTTTTTTGCTCCCGATTATTGGTAATCCCTCTAATTTGAATATCTCGATAATTCCCATTTCACATTCAGTCCCTTGACAATACGAATTATCGGGATTCTACTGTATGTGCAAATACTATGTAGCATAATTCAGTACATTTTGAAATAAAACGTGTTTCACATTCATTGAGCATGTGATAAATCCTCACCACATCTCACCATCTCCTCTCATCACATTGTAAGATGTGTCCTTTGATGATAGGGAGATACTGTTCAAACTTTCCATAAACTGAATGGGGTCTAAGGGAAAAGAATTTCCTTAAGTGGAAAAAAATTTTGTATCTTCCAAAATCTCAGAATGGGCGTGTTTCAGCTAAGCTGAAGTAAGATTGCCAGCTACAGAGTTCAGGGAAGCATTCATGAAATGTCACCAAATTAGTAATTTTAATCTGAATTGTATGCATCCCTGCTTGTGTATGCTTCCCCTTGTGGGATAACATAGTTGTACATATATTTGTATAACTCTCTAGAGTGGTGCCGATTATTTTAATAACTCCTGGATTTTTATAGAATTTCTACCATTACACATGGTGAGATGATATGAGAAAATAACTATCATAATGCTTGCAACTTGTGAAATACAACAAGAAGCTTATTTGTCCGCAATATGTACAGCAAACTACATTTATTTTGTATTCTCGCTCTTACTTCACCTGTGAAATGGTAAAGGTCAACCATAAAATCTTTGCCAAGCAGTTTATTACAAATATGACAGCTTGTTTGTCCCAGCAGCCTGGTTTTATCTGCAATAGTCAGAGGTTTCTAAGGGACTATTTTGCTGTTTATGCCACAAGCCCACTTTGTAAAATCAACTTATTTTATACACTAATTAAACCTACATTGTTCACCCACAGAAACGTGATACTGAATCAAACTATAATCAAGTTCACACACAAGATGTATGCTTGTGGAGTACATCACATGTTTACTAATATCAGTAATTATCGATGCAACCTCTCGCGGCAAATACATGGAAATACATGTCCAAATGTGATACGAAACCCACTATTTGCTGATTTTCATTGTTACTGAACAACAGCTGTTTGTTTTCATTGTTAGGAATGTGTCTNTACAGCTATTTGTTTTCATTGTTAGGAATGTGTCTCTTACATCGTCATGTAGTTGGCATAATACATTGGTGTTTGCGAGATTCACCTCGTTCGAAAATAATTATATAGATATCTCGACAAATCTCTTTTATTGCATTTCTTAACAAACTGGCATTGAACAAGATGTTCCAGACCTTTATTCAGAGCAAAATGGAGTTGGGCGCTTGATATGGTAGTACGGATAGCATAAACGTTTACATGTTGCTTTCTTTTGCACACGAGAAAAATTACTGGGACAATATTGGCTTCCCTAGTGTTGTCAAACATCTCTTACACCATATCACCCTGCTTGTTCGCTAGCCAGTACACATTCACTCAAGTATTGGAAAGCTCCTTAAAATGTTTGATCTCAAGACGGGCGATAGGGAACAACAAACTATATGTATCCACAACCATACATTGTTCTGGGTACGAACTTGGTTTGTTTAGATTTGCTGTGTCGGGAAACATATTTTATAGCACTGAATCTTTCCTTTTGGCAAAGCAATTAGAGACTTTTATGTGGGAGAGCACATTTACTGTCCCAACAAGAAAATTCTGTTATATTATTTCCGACTGCAAGGAGAAATGTTTTATCATATTTTTCACCAACATCAGTTGAGTGGACAAGTTTCCTAGTGTAAGTAAGAAAACGTAAAATTTCTGTGGCCTTTTTCTTCTCCAATGAACTTTGCAGCCATAGAAACATAAAATCTGATTTGTATTATGCTGATTAATTAGAGCCTGGTAATGTTCTCTACGTCGAATAAAAACCGTTCTAAATCCGCATACTTTTATAATTTATCGTTATGGATAAATGTGTTAAATCCTTTATCAAGAATTAGGAAAATGCAATCCCGATGACTGCAAACATATGTTGATCTTTGAACCTAACGATGCTATCTCGTCCCCAGGTTCACTTGAAAAATTCCCAAATTTTGTAGGGGGATAAGATGTCACGTGTTTGGCACTCGCCTTGCTATCAATCACCAAGAGAANCCTTCTCCAATGAACTTTGCAGCCATAGAAACATAAAATTGGATTTGTATTATTGCTTATTAATTAGAGCTTGGTAATGTTCTCTACATCGAATAAAAACCGTTCTAAATCCGCATACTTTTATAATTTATCGTTATGGATAAATGTGTTAAATCCTTTATCAAGAATTAGGAAAATGCAATCCCGATGACTGCAAACATATGTTGATCTTTGAACCTAACGATGCTATCTCGTCCCCAGGTTCACCTGAAAAATTCCCAAATTTTGTAGGGGGATAAGATGTCACGTGTTTGGCACTCGCCTTGCTATCAATCACCAAGAGAAGAAAATTAAACTGGAAAAAATTTGGTAAATATGAAACAGAAGAATTGTACACGATATTTAAGGCCCACATTGATGAATAATAATACCAATTATAAACGTGAAAAATATTTCTCTTAAAAGAAAACATTGCACTTAAAAGTACAGTGTCCAAGCATTTAAGTAAGCAGTTCTGTTGTGTTACGATTAGGCAATTACAAAACAGGATTATGTGATTTACAAATATTATATCTGACACAGCTAATGCATCTACTCAGACATAATTTTCATACATCGAAATAATTTTGGATTAACCGTACGTAACACTAGCGATTTTGAAATCATATGCAATTACTGTGTCGAAAGTTTGTATAACAATAATATACATAACATTTCGTGCATGTATATTTATGCAAGATGAGATACATTCTTAAACCTCTAGCAGNACCAATTATAAACGTGAAAAATATTTCTCTTAAAAGAAAACATTGCACTTAAAAGTACAGTGTCCAAGCATTTAAGTAAGCAGTTCTGTTGTGTTACGATTAGGCAATTACAAAACAGTATTATGTTATTTACAAATATTATATCTGACACAGCTAATGCATCTACTCAGACATAATTTTCATACTTCGAAATAATGTTGGATTAACCGTACGTAACACTAGCGATTTTGAAATCATATGCAATTACTGTGTCGAAAGTATGTATAACAATAATATACATAACATTTCGTGCATGTATATTTATGCAAGATGAGATACATTCTTAAACCTCTAGCAGTCACTTCCAGGTACATCCAAAGTGCAACATCGCTTACACCATTGGCTAAGCTACCGGGAAGTCCACACTAACACAAACACTTAAGAAACCATGATAAAAGCTACGTTTCAAAGACAGTACTTATTCTTGGCGATGTACTGAACGTGATGCTTGACAACACCGTGCATCTCTGAAGTGCATCGTGTGAAACCATCGATCAACTGTATCGCGTGTTGTGTAACACCATCTGCAGTGTACACCTGTGCTATGCATGACACCCTTTGTCCAAATAAAATTTCGTAACATTGCCAAACAGTTATGCTGCAAATGTCATTGATCACTGACGATCTATGCAGTGCATTTTACTGAAGTGATAGAGCGATGTTACTTTTTGTGTATACAGAGATGCATTGGGAAAAATTGTCTGTGTTCTCAGTCATTGTATAGTTCTGGTGGAATATGACTCAAGAGGAGGTGGGTGTAAGAGTAACATAGTAATATTTTTCCGTTAGTTTCAATAACTAGTTTTTTTACGAAAGGAAAGGGAGGTTATTTGAATGGTGTATTATTTCTCTGTATTTTATCGGCATAGCTTAGATACACTGTATTTGGTTTTAGATAGAGCATTTAATCCTCTTTTACCATTATGTGCATGTTTTTTCCCCCGTCAGCGCCTCAAGAGACAATAAGTGCTGCTTTCCCATGAAATCCCACATGTACAAAAATGGGTGAAAAATACCTATATTTGATATGTTCTTTGTNACCATTATGTGCATGTTTTTCCCCCCGTCAGCGCCTCAAGAGACAATAAGTGCTGCTTTCCCATGAAATCCCACATGTACAAAAATGGGTCAAAAATACCTATATTTGATATGTTCTTTGTTTCCTCTCGTAATATGTTTGTGAAGGAAACTCCTTGTTCTGAAATTTTTGTCATGAAATGTAAGAGGGTAAGCAATGTCCCCGTTGACCCACTTAGTCTCGCCAGGTGCCAAATAAATCGTAAAAAAAAAAAAAATTCTTTACCCTCATGTTTTGCACCTAGAGGGTTTACAGCGACTTCTCAGAACAATTCCTTTCCGAACACACAAAGACGTCGTATTTGAATACAGATAAGAACAATTTCATTCCTCTCAATTTAATAAATTTCCTGCAGTTATGTTATTAACCACCAACACATTATTTTAATTTAAAGTTTATTGCATACTTATATACGCAAACACAAATGTTTGAGTCTTTGTTTGTAACACCATATTATTCTTTAAAATTTACTGAACGGTCCAATTGATCTTTGAATTATTTGAAGATAGCTGGTCAACACATTTAATTTTCCCTGGCTGTGAAGAAGCGGACTACTTTGGAAACTGCTATATTAAAACCGCAAAGCTAACATTTGCTCACAAACATAAAAATGGTTGTTCCGCCAGTGGAAAATTCATCAGCCAATGTTAAATTCACATGTTTGTGTTTTGAAAAAGTACTTATAAAATACATATCAGTAAATTCATTTCTCGTGTTATAGATTTTATGAAGAAACGAAATTGTCAAGATTAATTTTAATTTTTCTAATGACAATTTAGTATTTTCACTAGACATGCTGCGTGCTTGGAACGGCCACTAAATTGCAAGAAGGTTTAATTTAGTGCTGGCTGTTTGTAATTACTATGTTAAAATGTAATATAACCTAGTTGTTTTAATATCATAAAACTGAATCATTTTTTAAAGGTTTGCCCTCCTCTCCCCATCACCGTACCCTCCGCACGTCTATGTGTAACAATATGCAGTCCGGTTTCCACATAATGATATTTAATTTTGGAGCCTAAATGCACTAGAGTTAGAAGTAGAGGTTCCAGGAGACTGTTAACGTAGCGGAGAATCACAGAGCTGGCTCAGCATTTGCAACATCACAATCCTACACATTGCATGTTGTTTGAAAATATGCTTCCCATTGCTGGCAGATGTGCATATGTATGTCCCCGTCACAAAGTTACTTCCAACGATGCATTACACATGTACCCCGTCAATGTAGTTCACAGTTTATCTAATACTTTTCACGTTTCTCATGAATCTCTTCATTGACACTGGCTGATATTAAGTAATAAATTCGCTGTCTGGACATTTATGGTAATCGGTGCAAGTAGTAACAACGCACGACACTCCAATCAACACCCTAACTTCGAATCTTACGTATAGCATCATATTATATATCTCATTGCAAACATGTGTTTAAAAATCATCAATAAAAAGTTTAAACCACTTTTATAACTGACATGCACAGTTTCCTATTGGTTCTGAGTATCGAAACTACATGCCATGCTTTCATAATAAACTTAATATCTGGAATTACAAGATAAGATTTTTATGTCCGCCTGCCTAATAGGATTGCCCGACATCTTGGTTTTTAACTAGCTAGCAACACACAGTTCTTCTTTTTAGAATTTGCGAATTTTCAGATTTAAATCCCGCGGGGTGAAATATGTGTGCTACTTTAATTTTGAATATAAGTAGTATGGTTTCACATGTTTCTGTCCATATTACAGGAATATCACAACGATCGCTCGCTATGGAGCATGTAATTTATTTAACCGTCTGCGTAGTTTTGGCAAATCTCTCCGACTAAACTGTCAGATAATTTTTTTATGCTCTATGGCAGTACAGTGTCAGGATACTAAATAAAAATGGTGCATGTATGCACGTAACATGGATTAACCTCTTCGTGGTTTATAGTTAGAGCTAATGATGGCGAAATTCCAAAGCTCACTTCCGTCAAGTAGTTGTATCTGTATATAGATTTAACGCTCATGCAGAAGTATACTTTCCTATAGTCAGTGAGGATATTCACCTTCTCTCTTTGCGGACCGATTAGATTGATCATGATGTTTGCGAAACTGGAATATTTCCTGCAATAAAAACTGTACTAATACCAAAAACGCCCTCCAACTTGTTTTTTTATGTGCATACCATGCTTATAATTGTATGTTGGTATGCTCCACATAAAGAGAGGTTTAAAAACAAAACGTTACGTGTTGTAAAACTCAGTATGACCAATTATTTTATTATGAATCAATGTTTTGTCTGTAATTTACTAACGACCATTTATGCTATAGTTAAGCAAGTTAACTTGCATAAATGAAATTCGTTAAAATAAAAACCACACGTTTTAGCTTACTTTCCTGAGGTAAGAAAGGCATATGAGATCACTTTCCGGTCTGTGTGTGTGTGACTGTCTATATGTGTGTGGGTACCCTCCTTTAAAATTTTTGTATGCGTTAACCGAATTTCACGAAACTTTGTATATATATATATATATTACTTCGTTAGTTTACCTCACATTTATAGTTTTCGACCACGCTGGGCACATACTATCAAAATAGCGGCCATTTTAATATTTCGGATGCAGTGTAATATCTCGGGAACGATATAAACGATTAAAACCAAATATTGAATGCTAACAGAGCATTGTGTATGCATTGAATTTGAAGTTGATATTGTTGCTAGTCTACCATTTTGGAAGATAGCACCCAATGAAAAATTAAAGATTTTACAATATATCTCGAAAATTAATTATCATCCAATTTAACGTCTAAGTAATAGTATTAAAGGCCAGGTAAACATTAGTAATAGAACATGATTATGTACTTATTTTAATAATGGCGCAAATACAAATATTTTAGGTTTATTTCCTATATCTACTGTATTATTTAACCAATTTGGACCACCTTTTGTATGCTGAAAGTATATATTATAAGCATAATATATGCACACACATACCTACTTCTGTCAGTCATTTTGTAAGATAGCGCTACACGAATAAATAAAGTTTTTATTTTATATCTCGATAAAAACGAACTTATTCCTACCAAATTTGGCAAACAAGTAGTACTCAGGCAGATTATTTTAAATTATATGTTTAAGGTATGTTAGACACTAGTTTTTTTAAATGGCGACCACATAGTCATCTTAGCATATCATTTTACCCAGTCGAAAACATGCACTGAAGAGCCAAAAAAAACTGGTACACCTGCCTAAAATCGTATAGGTCCCCGCGAGCACGCAGAAGTGCTGCAAGACGACATGTCTGAAGGTATGCAGGAGACAATTCGCACCATGAATCCTGCAGGGTAGTCCACAAATCCATAGGAGTGCAAGGCTGTGGTGATCTCTTCTGAATAGGATGTTGTAAGGTATCACAGATTTGCTCAATAATGTTCATGACTGGTTATTTAGGTGGCCAATGGAAGTGTCTAAAGTCAGAAGAGTGTTCCTGGTGCCACTCGGTAGCAACTCTCGACGTGTGGGGTGTCGCTTTGTCCTGCTGGAATTGTCCATGTCCGTCGGAATGCACAATTGACATGAATGTGCGCAGGTGATCGGAGAGGGTGATTACGTATCTGTCACCTGTCAGAGTCGTATCTAGACGTATCAGGGGTCCCATTTCACACCAACTGCACACGCCCCATACCATGTCAGAACCTCCACCAGCTGTAACAATACCCTGTTGATATGTACGATCGTAGGATTCATGAGGATATCTCCATATCCGTACACGTCCATCCGCCCGATACAATTCAAAACGAGACTCGTCAGAAAAGGCAACTTGTTTCCAGTCATCAACAGTCCAATGGCGGTGTTGTCGGACCCAGGCGAGGCGTAAAGTTTTGTGTAGTGCAGTCAACAACGGTACACGAGGGGGCCTTCGGCTCCGAAAGCCCATATCAATGGTGGTCCGTTGAATAGTTCGCACGCTGGCACTTGTTGATGACCCAGCATTGAAATCTGCGCCAATTTGAGAAAGGGTTGCACGTCTGTCACGTTTAATGATTCTCGTCAGTCGTCGTTTGTCCCATTCGTTCACGATCTTTCTCCAGCCGCAGCGATGTCGAAGATTTTATGTTTTACCGGATTCCCGATATTCAAGGTACACTCGTGAAATGGACGTACGCGAAAATTCAAATTTTATCGCTACCTCAGAGATGCTATGTCCCATATCTCGTGCGCCGACTATAACACCATGTTCAAACTCATTGAAATCTTGATAACCTGCCACTGTAACAGCAGTAACCGATCTAGCAACTTTGCCAGATGCTTGTTGTCTTATATAGGCAATGCCGACCTCATCGCGTTACTCTGATTGGTTCCATACCTCTGTAATTTGCATACACACGCCTATTAAATTTTTTTTTGGCTTTCCATTGTATAATATATTCCAACTTAACTTTGTATACTAACAGTATATTCTACAGCATAAACTGTATTCGCACGAAACATAATTTCTTCGCCATTTTGTAAGATAGAATCACATTATTAAATACATTTTTTTTTATATATCTGGGTAAACAATGAAACGATTGCTACCAAAGTTGATAAACAAGTAGTACTGCGGCATATGATGTTAAACGATGAGTTTTTAGGAATGCCAGACACTTATTTTGAAAAAGGCGTATAGATTATGCATCTTAGCTTAGAATACTTTATCGTGGGAACTATTTAATCGTTTCTGAATTAATTTTGTATGTTCGCATTATATATTACAACTATAATATATATGTACGCCTATCATCTTTTGTCCGCCATTTTGTAAGATATGCCACATTAAAGAATAATGTTTTTCTTTAATATCTCGGGAAACCATTGACAGATAACTACCGAATTTGGCAAACAATTTGCATTACAGCAGGTAGTGTAAATTGCTATGTTTTAAGAAGTCAGGCACTTAGTTTCAAAATGTTGGCCATATAAATATTTGAGGTTAGTATATTTTTTAAGGAAACAAATTCAAACTCAACTTTGTATGCTGGCAGTATCAATCACAACCATGAATTTTGTCTATACAGAGCCTCATTTCTCAGCTATTTTATGAGTTATTTCCTAATTAAATCTTTGGTTTTCTTGTCATATCTCGGGAAAACAATCAAACAGTTAATACGACATTTTCCGAAGAAGTTGTACTGTGGTAGGCTATATAACTGTATGTATTTTTTAAGTGTGCCAGACAATTATTTTCAGAATGGCAGCTACAAAATAATTTTTTTTAAGTGTGCTATATCTACGAAACTTTGTAATCTATTTTATCTAAACATTGTATAGTGGCAGTATACAATCATCCAATGTGCTAATACATACATTTTTGACCTCGATTTATGAAGGTAGTTGGATGAAATATATTAAGGTTTTATGCCATAACTCAGGGATCACTTAAGCGAGTTTCACTTAATTTTTTCACACAAGTAGCACTGTGGTAGGATATGTTAACTTTCTAATTTTAAGTTGCTAAGTCACTTATTTTCAATATGTTTGTTATGGAATCCCTATTATTAGAAACAGAGTACTGATTAATTTCGAAGTTGATGCTCGAATCCAACATGTAATCCAAGTGATTGCACACTACCTTATGGTATGGTTTTTTTTCTGGTTTCGAGTCCTGGGTAAGGCATGTGTGTGTTTGTAATTATCTCACTACTGTTGCATATGTTTCTGGTTTCATCTCTAATGATATTGGTTTCAACGAGATGACAAGTAAACCCACCAAGTGAAGTTTTAAGAAATAATTTTTAAAAATAACTGCATCTTTGTTGAGAACAGAAGGCTCAATAGTTACATCAGTTACATCTTGTTTAAATGACTGGCACTTATATTCAATTTCCATATCGATCTCATTTCTGACCATATCCTACTTGAAACATGTTTTTGATCTATATCTGGCGCATAAATTCAGTTCTCTTGCATGTACATATTACAAATAATCGGAAGATATTAGTCATTTAGGTACCTGTTCCCAATTTATTAGCATGTTTATACGTATTTGGATGAGTTTGTTCAACCGGGAGAGAGGTACAAAAATATACTATATTGTGTTGTTGTTGAGGTATGCTGGCCTCACAGTTGAAGACAAATTAACTTGACGTGGGCTTGTCTAGGCCCCACAGTTGTGCGCCAAATTAACTTGAGGTATGTACGCCACTGTAAAAGACAAGGCGGCTTATACGGTCAAAGTTAATGCCCCTCCAGGCCCTGACTATTAGGTGCGTGGAGGGTAGGTTGCCGGTTTAGTAATAATGTTGGCTAAGACTGTGGTATTTGGAAGTACGAATATATATTGTCTCATATGTCTTTTCACAAATACACAATATCGGAACTTCTGAGGTGCGGTACTGTCATAGTGTGTCTACTCGAATGTACTGGGTGAATTACTTCGTGAGGGCGGGGGCTTCTGTGGCGGCGATTTGCATACTTAACTCAGCGGTGATTGCGAGTAGGCCGTCATCTGGGTTGGCGTTCCGTTGGTGCTGATTCTCCCTGGACTGCAGTTCGGACTCGTGGAGACGTCTTCTCGCGATCTCTTCCCTTGGCTCGGCGATCGTCAACGTACTGACCCGGACGATAGTAATCTACTGATCCCCCTTAAAGATGCGGCTGACGGATGTGGCCAGGTTCCGAGATCCCGGCCTTAGTAACTATTCTCTGACTTACTCTTTCGGCGCGGTAGCAATCGACAGAACCTGTGACGACCGATAATACTGACGAGTGATTACGGACTCACGACTGATTACTGACTGACCGACTGACTGACTGACTGATTACGGACTGACGACTGATTACTGACTGACCCCCTCCCATTCTTGGAAAGGGGTTTTTATACACGCCCGCNAGGTGCGGTACTGTCATAGTGTGTCTACTCGAATGTACTGGGTGAATTACTTCGTGAGGGCGGGGGCTTCTGTGATGGCGATTTGCATACTTAACTCAGCGGTGATTGCGAGTAGGCCGTCATCTGGGTTGGCGTTCCGTCGGTGCTGATTCTCCCTGGACTGCAGTTCGGACTCGTGGAGACGTCTTCTCGCGATCTCTTCCCTTGGCTCGGCGATCGTCAACGTACTGACCCGGACGATAGTAATCTACTGATCCCCCTTAAGGATGCGGCTGACGGATGTGGCCGGGTTCCGAGATCCCGGCCTTAGTAACTATTCTCTGACTTACTCTCTCGGCGCGGTAGAAATCGACTGAACCTGTGACGACCGATAATACTCACGACTGATTACTGACTGACCCCCTCCCATTCTTGGAAAGGGGTTTTTATACACGCCCGCCTGTAAGCCTACATTCTCGGCACGTGGCGCCCTGGGTGGGAAGGGGGTGAGGGGAGGGGTGAAGTGGTGAGCTTTGAACAAAGGATTCTACCACACGTGTCCTCGTTCTGAAGGAACTTGGCGGGCGGGGGGGGGATAATACCTCGGCACAAATTACTGCGAGTCAGTATTCTTCTGCGATACGTACTTCTGCGTTCCGGCGAACTACGCCTGATAATTTTGGGTGATAACTCGAAAGCCCTGCACTCTCGACAGATCTGCTGGCGGGTTGGAGGCGTAGGTAGATGAAGGGGGTGTGGGGGGGGGGGGCCTCCGCTTCAGCTTCACGTGTCTGGAGATTTTCCATGCCACGTGCCTATTCGAAGGCGACAGCAAAGTGCGCTAAAGGTTGAAGGGGGTGGGGTAAGGGGGTGAGGGAAGTGAGCCAAAGGCGTGCTGTAATCCTCCAAACTGTCACGCGACATTGTAAATATCAGTTATGACCAATTATTTTATCATGAATCGATGTTTCATCTGAAACTCTAGTATATTACATAATATGCTGATGACAGGATGGTCACGTTAGTTACATGTTTATAGTATCATAATGTTTACTTACATGAAACACAAATTGTGGGGTTTTTATTCTGAATTTTTCTGGATCTTGTATAATTGATAGTTGTTATATTTAATAACTTTACTGGAATTATTTGTACATATTTTAGGCTACGAGAAGTTCACTATTCGTGTCTGTTTTCAGTCTGTTTAGGCTATTAGTTTGATTGAAATCATGGATATGTAATGTGGTTTTTTGTTACAAAATCCTTGATTTTACATTCTACACCACTTTTTTATGTTTCAGTTAATGCCAGAAACCTTTCTACGCACCAAGATCTGGAAGCATTGTCTAAATATTTCCCTTTTTCGATGTACTTCAGTAATTTAATGCACGCAGAAGTGTTTACTTCTATATTGTGGAATCATCCACTCTATTGAATATAACTAGAATTTAATACACTGCTTAAAACAATTAGAGGAACAAGATTTGGTTCACACATTGTTACACGAGATGTGTACACAGCGATATATTAGGTGTCAGATGACCATTCAAATATTTACCTAACAGTAGTATACATATTGTTCACGTGTTCATGCATACTTGGATGCTGCAAGTGGACATTAAACACTAAAACCAAAAACCAAATTTGATTAATCGTCCGATTCATGTGACATTTTTCTATAAGAAACCATTCAATATGTGGTATGGTCAGAATTTTCCCATATGACAGCATTAGAACTTCGAGGCGCACTAATGATCACTCGATGCAAATCTGCTTGTGTAATGTTCTTCTATTTGTCAACGAGCGAATCAGCAAGATGTTAATATTTCTGAGGAACCCTAGGATGTCAGACTCGTTGGTCTAGCTTTTCGCATAAGTGCTCAACGGGACTGAGTCAGGGACTCATAGTGGGCAATCTACATGGTTAAATCTGAAGTTCTTGTAGAGCATCTCTAGGGGTGCCTGCTGTATGCACTCTTGCATTGTTTTGTTGTAGCACAAAATGGGGTCTCATCCACGCTGAAATGGGCATTACATGATTGAGTGAAGTTTCCTCTGTGTACTTCACAGCAGTAGGTCCTTATCGTATCACTACACGGTCCATTCGGCCGTCGATAAAACATGTCCCGTTCCTGGAATGCTGCATCTGTATACTGCTCTCTCCAGCAACTATATACCCGCATACGTCCGTCACGCTGGATTACGCGAATGCGCGATTCATCTGTGTACAGCACATTGCACCATTGTCGGAGTTGCCAGTTTTCATGTGCCTGTGCAAGTCTTGTCACGAGGCACTAATCGTAGGCCTTTATGAGGACTTTGTGACCTTAAGCCTGTCCCCTGTCTATTGTGAATTGTTTTGTCATTGGAATATGCACCAGTGGCTGCCCTCATATAATTTTGTTCGTCCCGAGCAGTTGCACTGAGCTGCCTAAGTCCACAGTTGACCACATATCGGTCGTCTCTGGCCTATTATTTCATATTCCTACCCTAACCTGGTCTCCTAACATAAATTCCAATTTCTGTGAATCATTCCACAGCCTACAATCATTAATTTCTCCACATTGAGTATTGCAGCCATTGCACAAACAGTCCATCCTTCCTGCAATAGTGTAATTACACAAACATTTTCCGATTCCACTATGTAATGAATTTGGACTGACCGAATATACACAAGCTCAACGAATATTAGCTTTTCCCAATATAACAGAGGAAATATCTATGATGGTCAATTACATAGTATGTTTGTCTTTGGACAGCATGTCGGAACAAGAATAAACAACATTCATAGTTTAAACATTGCCTGGTTAAATGCTGCAGTTAAGCAAAATCATGTCCTCTAACAGTTTTGAGCAATGTATCTTCCTAATCATTAGCTATATCGTAAATAACATTAAGCCTACTGTTTCTGAGAAGAATTACCATCTCCTGCTTTGTGTTTTTCAATTTTTAATCTTCATCTAAACTGAGTAGCATGAATAATAATCATAAAATCACCTCATTATGAATTCTCCTTGTATTCAAAGTGACAAATATTAAAATGTGTCGACATCGTCATGGAGCGCGACCATTCATAGGTACATAATTTCGATTTCCGTTTTTGTAGCCACATGAACAATAAATTTAACGAATGGCTAGATGAGAGTGCTGTGTCACTTCCTAACACTACCCACTATACAATTTACCCACCCCTTCCACATACTCCATTAAACATGTTCAATGTGATGCTCTTGTTCCAATGAATCATTGACTACGTATTCGCCCCCTCCTACCATCGACCAGGCCTATACCCTACCCACAAGCCCTCGATACTGCTCATTGCAGAGCACTGGTAACGGAATTTTTCATCATCCACAAACCAGAGTGCACCCTTGTCAACCATTTCTCAAAATATAATATCCACAATATCCATCGTTGCCGCTTATTTTTACACCATGTACTTACCAGCGTATTAAAAGCCTCTGGGCCCGTTCTCCTATCTGCTACTCAAGTCGCTCATAATAATGTATACAATTATTTACTTGTCTGGTCGTTCCGCATCAGCAAGCACCACATGCTTGCATGCTGTCCCAGTGGGAAGATATTAATTTCGGCGATAGTCGTGAACAGGAGGCTTCGCTCACAGCTCTATAAACGGAAAACGAGCTCGCCTTACTGGCGAAAGAGTTCCTCCAAATGTACTCAAGCCAAGAATTTCGGTATGTGTACGAGAGACTAATGGCATTAATGCAGCAAGACGAATATATTCATCACTTCCTGCTGTGAGAAAAGAGTGCTTCAAGGGCTGTACTTCCTCTCTTACAGACTCACCACATTTACGCACTACGATGCAAAGCAGCACCTGCCCTTTTTCACAACCATCACTATTGTCAATTCATCGCTCTCCATAACCACCACCCGCCACACAATATCGGCTGCTGTAAAGACAGACGAGTGAGTCCCTATTCTTGAAGAAGACACCGCAACACAGTGAAAAGTTATGAATGACACTGCAGACCATGCAATTGCCGACCTCATGCAGTTTAATATATTTTTGTATCTGGTACAGCACCGACACCACCTGCTTGTGACCATACACTGCAGCTGTGTCCCAGCCATCAACATCGGCATGTTGACAGGCAGGTACCTCAATTGTTCGGCCCGCCAGGTACAAGGTGATGTAATATAGCTCCTTTGCAATATTTATGGATTTGGGGTAATCCCAATGCCATACCAGGGTTAAGGTGTGTAAAGTACTTGCTGGGCGACCCCATGCGAAGGAGAAGTCACGAAAAACATAGAAGTCTCTCACGATATGAATCACACTCACCTCTACTGTGACCTGGTGTCTACATAAAACACAGCTATAATCAATGCAGAGGGATATTCATAAGTATTTTTAATAGACAGCATCTAATGTAGTTGTCAAACATGCATAGTCTGCAACCTGAGACCAGGCATGATGTTGAATTGCAACAGCGAAGAACTATTAGAGCTCAACCAAGTCGAATCTATCGGCTTAAAAGAGATTTTCATCATAAGCATTACTCAATACGACAAGGGGAAAAAGGAAACAGTGCTGCCGTGCAGTAAAGAATGCGATGGTATTACCCATAGGCTCATTCCACAAAACGGTATTGACATATTTCTCTTCCTCTCTTTGACGACGTGTCACAGCATTCCATGCAAGGGGAAAACATATTCGTTGGATGAGGACGGCACTGTCGACGAGCCATGGATGTGAATTGAGTTGAGATGCTGAGTTGAGAAATTTGGGTGGCTCTTCTTTTCAATATCATGGAAATCCAATCTCAGGTAGGGTCCAATCACACGATTCCTACCTCCCCGTTTTAATCCAGTATTTGTGATTTTCTCGAATTTTTCAGTTTCAAGGTTAAGTTTATGGAAATTTAATATGGTGATCGAATTCATTACTTTAATATCTTTTCCAATATTTACCTATTTTAGGATTTTTGCAGTTTTCTTAATTCTTCGGGTTTAAAGTAAATCGGGTTCAAAACCAAGGCCATGGATATCTAAAATAATGGTCGGGTCACTATATTATTTTACTGTATTTTTATATTTTTACGATGTTTTATGATTTTGCTTGATTTTAGGGTTTAAGGTCTTCCCAAGGTCAGTGTCACAAGGTCAAGGTTACAGGCACATGGTCAATATCAAGGACATGGGGATCCAATATGGCAGTGAGGGGATGTCACAGCATTGCATCTGGTCGGCGCCTATTACCTCGGCTAGGTGCCAGTTTTGCCCCATTAAGAATACATTGTGCCACAGTTTACTAGCGAACTTACATCTGCTTCTTGGGACTGGTGAACATGGTGAGCTAAACATATTAAATCAGATTGGTGTCCAGTTCGTGCTTCATTTCGCATCCAGTCTCAAGATGTACAGTATTCTGGAAGTCTTCCAGATAAATTAATTGTGCTAAAGATTTGTGGAAAAAATCAACTTCCACGCAGAGTATGGCTGTCCTTCATTGCACAAGCTGACGAAGCTGTACATGACCAGTAGCGACAAACGTGCGAAAGATCTACACCCGACTGGGCCTGCACATGGAGGAATAAGCAGCTGCTGCGCAAGTGTTGTACCTCTTCCTTGGACCAATTATCGATGGTATACGACCTAACACGAAATCACCTGAATCGTCACAAGAAGTGAATTAAAAAACATTAGGTGTAAAATAGTTTAGTTTTTGTATGGTGGCACACTTGATTGACATCCATGGTATAAAAGTGGGAAAATTGACTTGCTCGGATAGTCACCACCAGGATGTTCGACCGTCATCTTGGTATCATTATATCCTACGAATATTTATGAGGATGCCAAACCCGAATACACTAGTGTGTAATCAGTTTCTTCGCACCGAGGCCTGCTAGGGAAGTGCTCAGCACTGGTGATTTATAAATTTTCCAACTGCATATGAATCATTGCAGTGTCAAGTGAACTGTCGGAACTCTCAGCCTGTGCCATTTTCCACATGACTCCGCAGACAAAACTGTCATGCACTGTGGACCAGTTCATATGCACATATCTGAAAGCCTGTCTCTTGATACAATCCATGAAACAGATTGTGTCAAGGAACTGCCTTAGGTGGGGCATGATCCATCTGTCTACTGATAGCATCCAGAGTCTAGCGAAGCCTCCATCCAAAAACTCCAGATGCCAACGAATGCACCATCTAAGCCTGACACTCGTGAGTACTTCTAAGACAGATTATGTTGTGCCTTCTGATATAAGTGCCTAAGGTTCTGTAGTCAAATTGGCACCCATATGCCGATGTCACTGCCATTAACATGTCTTCCAGGGGTTGACCGTGCTGCTTTTGTCACCAACATGCCAAATGCCATAATGCAAGAAGTCGCCAAACCAACTGTCAAAAAGGAGCCGTACTTACCGTGCAGCAACAACAGGACAGATGGTCAACTAGAGACCAATGGCCTGGCTGATCGAAACGATTATCATCACTACGATCCTGAGTCCTGAGTCTTAGTGCAGCCTTTCGCAAGATGCTGAAGTTTTCTTGATTTGCGAACTGCTTAGCCTTGCACATCATAAACCTTTATACTAGTGCACTGTACACTAAGAGACGAAAAACAGTGAACTTAATATGGACTCGCTAGAATTCTGAAAAAAAAACTTATAATTGTATTTCTGGACTGTAGTAACTGTGAAATAAATAGTGTATGGGAATACATTTGCCTATTATTACTCGTCCCCCACTCTAACAGACATTGCAATATAATCAGTCTTGTAATCCCATGTCGCAAGCATTTTGTATGTCGATTATAATAGCATGGATGTCATATGAAAGGAAAGGTAATAAGAAAGAAAAGCACAGGCCCCGAAAGCATCATTGCCAAAGTTTTAACTTACAGGTGGTATCGAATAGGCAGTCTTTGCGCATGTGCATTCATATGTGCTTTCATACTGTTCTCTCAGGTCGGCATATGCATAATATCAGGTAAACAGAGTCATTGATTTTATGTGTCCTCTTATATTTTGGGTGGCTCTTAACAGCGAGCTCTTGAGAGCCGATGAGGGTGAAGCGAGGTGAGCAGAGATCAGCGCCGTAATTAAGGGGCGGGGAAACCGGAGATCCCCGAGAAAACTGCCGGACTAGTGGCATCATCCGGCACGATTCCCATATGCGAAATTCCGTGAGAGACCCCGCAGGGAATCGAACCTAGTTCGCGTAGGTGGTAGGCGAGTAGTCTAAACTAAAAATTTTGTAAATGTTTTACTTCACTTTGATCAGTTGTTTAATGAAGTGAACTTCGGGATAATTCAATTGATCGAATATAACTAACATAATGATCCAGAATAATTTTTATTCTTTAAAGTCAAAATAAACTTTTTCTTTCCCTTCTAGCCTTTCTCATCTCGCCTCCAGCACTATTATATTTGAAGAGCTGCACAACATACTTCCATTTGTAAGGTGCATTTCTCTAATGTACATTACAAAATATCAAAAGTTGTAGGACCAGCAAAAGTTGTATCAATTACACAAGAAAATAAAACTAAATTATATTCCATGCACAAACAGAATTAGATATCAAAATGTCTTTTCTTGTAATGAACATTCGAATTTTATGAAAGCTTCCTACATCATATATGAAGTCACTCCATATATTTGTTTTGTCAGAAAACATACACACTATTACTATATTATTAACTAAGTATATTTTTTTCAGGAAAACCAAAACATGTAAATAGATTGCTTTTTATTTTAAAAATAATATTACCAAATATATGACAGCACAGTGGTTTAATATAAGCTATATATTTTTATTTCAGACCACTACTCTTATCGGGCTTCTCAAGACAGCGCGCCTTTTGCGGTTAGTGCGTGTGGCCCGCAAGATTGACCGCTACTCTGAATATGGTGCTGCAGTGTTACTACTTCTTATGGCAACATTTGCTCTCATTGCCCATTGGCTGGCTTGCATATGGTGAGTATAACAAAAGTGTATATATAATGTTTTATAGTATATTTTGTTTTACATAAATAGTTAATACTGCATCAACTCTGGCCGTAACTATATATTACAGTGTCATTCGTAAAAATTTTTACCTGTACTAAAAAAAATTATTATTCTTTTATGTACATTGATACCACCATAGAAACTTGTTTGTGCATGTTAATTACCACGTGCTGTTTGTCTCTAGAACACAAAACAAATCATTCTGAATGTTAATGTAGCTAATTAATCTTCTTTTATTTTTGTACTTGTCTTAAGTAGTAATAATAAACACATAATTTTTAACGTTAAGTACGAAAGACTAATGTAAATAATATATATTTTACATTTTTTGTGGTAAATAATGACTCACCATAGTTCTACGAACATTGCTCGTTAATTATTCCTGTATTTCAGATGGAAATGTATTTCTTTTTTCCTTGAAATATGTTGTCACAAAATAGTATATCTAATTCAAGAAAATATTTAAGGAATTACTTCACTTAGTAAGAAAATGGAATGGGCTGCGCATATGAAATATGAAGTTGATTTATAAAGAAAAAATTGAGAATCAGGTGGCTATATGGCATTCACGGTGTCTCTAAAGTAGTTCGACAAACTTCGGCTGCATGTCATTTACAAAAAAAGAATGCTAAAACATTTAAACTATTTATGGTCTAAAGTAAATCCCAAGGTTCTTTTGAATTGGACCTGAAACACTAGTTTATAACAAATATTCTAGAAAATTGTACTATGAAGTCTGGATAGTATGTAACTTAACAAATTTCTGTAAACAAGATAACACCTGTTTGTAGTAGTTATTAAATAATTCCCTGGAAATAATTGCGGCTAACCTTGTGTCGACTTAATCTCCATGACGCTCTAGCATTCTTCAGAATTAAAAGAAGGATTATCATCCGCATGTCACTATTATCTCCACACACTATCCAGAGTATTGGTGTTCTATCTCCAGTAACATACTAATATTATAAATGCGAAGGACTGTGTGTGTGTGTGTGTACGTGTTTTACCACTCAGCTCCATAATGGCTGAACGGCATATAATGCAATTTGGTATGTAGGTACTTTAGGTCCTGGAATAGGACATACAACAATTTTTTTCCTTTGAAATTGTACGGTTCCTGTGGAATAACAATAAAACCTAATTCTGCAATGGCTGGCAACGTGACCGAACGGCTAAACTGATTTTCAAGAAATTTGGTATGTATGTACATTAGGAATAGGACATATGATACTTTTTATCCCGGAAAATGGTACGGTTTCTGTGGAATAACAAAACCTAATTCTGCAACGGCTGGGAACGTGACCGAAATATTTTATTTCCTCAGGTGTAAGAGTTTATCAGGCCACCCAAGGACCTCTGAATTGGCTTGACGACTTCTTTCAATCGATAACAACCGGGACCGAATATTTAACGTGCCCTCCGAAGCCCGGAAGCGCTCAGACGTTATGCCACTAAACAGTCACCCATTCAAATGTGTGCCGCTGGGAAAGTTGCATAACTTTGGTGATCTATTAAGATCCCTTAGCCAAGCGCAAAATGGAGTACCTAGGTACACTTTTTTCTAAAGCTACAACTTGATGAAACTCGCGTTTTGAATTTCATACATCGACGCTGGAAAGCGGAAATGTGGTAACTACGTGATAGTTGCACAGATACACTCCAAAAACATTACCATACTTCTTTGTATCGGGTAAAAAATATTTCTTTCCTTTTGGGTTGAAGCATTCAGTTAAAAGCTAGGCCAACATAGTTAAATTTTATAATTATGTTTTAACATAAATGAATATTCATTTCCCTATTGTACCCGGGCGAAGCCAGGCCGGTTTCCTAGTTAGTAATAAACTAGTGTTTCAGGTCGTGAACGAATGGGACTGACGAAGACTGACAAAAATCATTAAACATGATAGACGTGTAACCCTTTCTCAAATTCGCGCAGATTTCAATGCTGGGGCATCAACAAGTGCCAACATGCGAACTATTCAACGGACCATCATTGATATGGGCTTTCGGAGCCGAAGGCCCCCTCGTTTACCGTTGTTGACTGCACGAAACAAAGCTTTACGCCTTGCCTGGGCCCGACAACACCGCCATTGGACTGATGATGACTGGAAACAAGTTGCCTGGTCTAACGAGTCTCGTTTCCAATTGTATCGGACGGATGGACGTGTACGGGTATGGAGACATTCTCAAGGATCCATGGACCCTACATGTCAACAGGGGACTGTTCAAGCTGGTGGAGGTTCTGTCATGGTATGGGGCGTGTGCAGTTGGCGTGAAATGGGACCCCTGATACGTCTAGATTTGACTTCGAGAGGTGACAGATACGTAAGCGTCTTCTACTATCACCTGCATCCATTCACGTCCATTGTGCATTCCGACGGACGTGGATAATTCCAGCAGGACAATGCGATACCCCACACGTCGAGAGTTGCTACCGAGTAGCTCCATGAACACTCTTCTGACTTTAGACACTTCCATTGGCCACCTAAATAACCAGACATGAACATTATTGAGCATGTCTGGGATGCCTTGCAACAAACTGTTCAGAAAAGATCGCCACCACCTCGCACTCCAATGGATTTGTGGACTGCCCTGCAGGATTCATGGTGTAAATTACTTCCTGCATACCTTCAGACCTTAGTCGAGTCCATGCCACGTCGTCTTGCAGCACTTCTGCGTGCTCGCGGGGGCCCCATACGATATTAGGCAGGTGTACCACTTTTTTTTGGATATTCAGTGTATATAGGCCCATGTTTTCACCTTGTTTCTTTGTGAATTGCCTGCAGCCGAAGCTTGTTCGATCCTTTTTAGATAAGCTCTATAAATAAATCTTTGAATGATCTCTTATGACACGTTAAAAGCTTTTCAGTAAGAAAATGTAGCTCACGTGGAGCAGAAAATATTTATTTTATTAATATATATATTTAGTGATCCTCGTACAACTGTGTATGACGAATATGTACCCTAACTTCCCAAACCGTAATACCAGTGGTAAAGAACATGTGCTTGTGCAAACTGAGCAGGGTTTGAGCGCTCAAGCATTAACTCTTCATCGTTGCACGATGGCCATCAGTAGAATAATTATCTGTATTCTGGACACAGGCACCAGCCGCCATACAGGCTCTGACATTCTGGTTGACTGGTGGCCATATTATCCGCCATGTTGGATGTCGGTGACATTGACATTAAAATTTGACCTTGACCTTGTGACCTTTGAAATTAAAAACCCTAAAAATCACCATCACTTATTAAAAAAATTATAATAACTTTAAAAAAATTATTTGAAATATTATTAAAACTTTCAAAAATGTATTTTAAATATTATTAAAATTTTACAAAAGCTGGCAAGCTCGGTGACTTTAGTGAACCGCCTTTAAAAAGAGTACCTTTACGCGCAACGAAGCATTACGACAACGGCCTAATACCATTTATGCAAACTGATACATTGAAGATTCACATCAAGAATTGCGACGATTTGTCTTTTGAGAGCCAGCAGGTGATGGCGTTAATACGAGCTGCTGCATCGGCGGGTACTAATTCGTCAGGCGATAATGATGACACAGTTAGTGCTAAATACAGAAAGAGTGCAGCAGAAGGGGTTTGTGTGGAATATACACTTGCAAGACATTCGCATGAAAATGATGAACTTAAAAATATACTATCCTTGGCTCTAAATACTGATGATAGTAGTATATATATGCCGGTTCTGCGCCACCTGGCTCCTGGCTCCTGGCAGGGGGCAAATGGCACTTCCTCCCCGCGGCAGCCGATGACATCACCACGGCGCGCGCGCTACGCAAGACGCCCGGCTCTACGCAAGGCTCTCATAGCTGATTGGCTACGCAAGGCTCTAAAAAAAGACGCGCGTCACTACGCGAGTCTCTCACAATTGGTTTCGAAAATGAATTTTTTTATTTTTTTTAAATTTTAATTTTTTTAAATTCAATTTTTTTTAACTTATTAACTACCCGAAGTTCTCGAAAATAGCAAGTCATGTTAGCTGAAGAATGTTAACAAATAGACATTTAAGCCCTATGCAAACTTATAAGCATAGTTGGCAGCCGTTTAAGATGTAATCGTCAAATTCGTATCATAAGCCTCGGAGGCAAGGATAATTACCAAATAACCATTTAAGCCCTATGCTAACTTATAAGCATAGTTTACCGTTTTTTCCGAACCGTTTATGATGTAGGCACCAAATTCATAACATAGGCCTCGACACAGACAAGGAGACTTACCAAATAACCATCTAAGCCCTATGCAAACTTATATGCATAGTTGGCAACCGTTTAAGATGTACTCGTCAAATTCGTATCATAAGCCTCGGAGACAACAAGAATAATTACCAAATAACCATTTAAGCCCTATGCTAACTTATAAGCATAGTTTACCGTTTTTTCCGAACTGTTTATGATGTAGGCACCAAATTCATTACATAGACCAAGACACCAACAAGTATAGTTACCAAATAACCATTTAAGCCCTATGCTAACTTATAAGCACAGTTGGCCGTAATTTCCGAACCATTTATGATGTAGGTACCAAATTCGTAACATATACCAAGACACTAACAAGGGTAATTACTAAATATTCATTTAAGACCTCTGCTAAATTATAAGCACTGTTGGCCATAATTACCGAACCGTTTAAGATGTAGGCACCAAATTCACTCGTATCATAGGCCTCGACAAGACAAGGATGATTACCAAATAGTCATTTAAGCCATATGCTTACTTATAAGCATAGTTGACCATAATTTCCGAACCATTTATATTATAGGCGCCAAATTCGCAACATAGGCCTCGTCACCAACAAGGTTAATTACCAAAAAGTCATTTAGGCCCTATCTTAACTAATAAGCATAGTTGGACGTAATTTCCGAACCGTTTAAGATGTAGACACCAAATTCGTAACATAGACCTCAATGCAGACAAGTATAGTTACCAAATAGTCATTTAAGTCCTTTGCTAACTTATAAGCATAGATGACCGTAATTTCCGAACCGTTTAAGATGCACTTGTCAAATTCGTAACACAGACATCGACACAGACAAGGAAAATTAACACATGATCATTTAAGCCCTATACGAACCTATAAGCACAGTTGACGAACTGTTTAAGATGTAGGCACCAAATTCACAACATAAGCATCGGTGCCAACAAGGATAATTACCAAATAGTCATTTAAGCCCTTTGCCTACTTATAAGCTTAGTTGGCAGTAATTTCCGAACCATTTATGATGTAGGCGTCAAATTCACAACATAGGCCAAGGCGCCAACAAGGATAATTACCAAATAGTCATTTAAGCCCTATGCTAACTTATAAGCATAGATGGACATAATTCACGAACCGTTTAAGATGTACTCGTCAAATTCATATCATAGACATCGACACAGACAAGGAAAATTACCACATGATCATTTAAGCCCTATACGAACCTGTACAAATAGTTGGTCTTAATTCCCGAACCGCTTAAGATATGCTCCTCAAATTCACATCTTAGAAATCGATGCCGAAAAGGATAATTAGCAAATATACTTTTAAACCCTATGTGAACTTATTAGCATGCACCCTGACACAAAGGATGTTACCATATATATATACACACACATTCACTTACCCAAACATATACACATACAAACATGCACTCACCCAAACATATTCGCATACAAACATGCATTTACCCAAACATGTTCGCGCACAAACACACACTTACCCAAACCTGTTCGCACACAAACACTCACTTACGCAAACAGGTTCGCGCACACACGCTCACTCACCCAAACATGTTCGCGCACAAACAAGCACTTACCCAAACATATACGTACNGCAAACAGGTTCGCGCACACATGCTCACTCACCCAAACATGTTCGCGCACAAACAAGCACTTACCCAAACATATACGTACACACACACTCTCTAACACAAACATATACGGTCACAAACATACACTTACCCAAACATATACATGCACACACTCATGCACTCACCCAAAACATGCGAACACACACATACTTACCCAAACATATACGTACACAAACACACACTTATCCAAACATATATGCACACGCACATACACTTACCCAAACATTTACGAGCACAAACACGCACTTAACCAAACATTTTCGCACACAAACACATACTTACCCAAACATGTTTGCACACAAACATGCACTTACCCAAATTTGTTCGCACACAAACATGTACATACCCAAATCATGTTCGCGCACTTACCCAAACATGTTCGCACACCAACACATACTTACCCAAACATGTTCGCACACAAACACATACTTACCCAAAAATGTTTGCACACAAACATGCACTTACCCAAATATGTTCGCACACAAACACGCACTTACCCAAACATTTAAGAGCACAAACACGTACTGACCCAAACATATACATACACAAACCGCACTTACCCAATCATATACATGAACACATGTACTTACCCAAACATATACACACCCAAACATGCACTTACCCAAACATGTTCACACACAGACCTCACTTACCCAAGCATCTTCGCACACACACATGTACTTACCCAAACATGTTCGCACACAAACATGCACTTACCCAAACATGTTCGTGCACAAACACATACTTACCCAAACATGTTTGCACACAAACACGTACATACCCAAATCATGTTCGCGCACTTACCCAAACATGTTCGCACACAAACATGTACTCACCCAAACATGTTCACACAAAAACTCTCACATACCCAAGCATGTTCGCACACATACATGTACTTACCCAAACATGTTCGCACACAAACATGCACCTACCCAAACAGGTTAGCTCACGAACACTCACTTACCCAAACATGTTAGTGCACAAACATGTACTCACCCAAAACACATGCGCACACGCACACACTTACCCAAACATTTTCGCATACAAACATACACTTACCCAAACATGTTCGCGAACAAACACGCACTTACCCAAACATGTTCACACACATACATGCACTTACCCAAACTGGTTCGCTCACAAACATGCACTTACCTAAACATGTTCGCGAACAAACACGCACTTGCTCAAACATGTTCGCACACATACACGCACTTACCCAAACATGTTCACACACAAACTCTCACTTACCCAAGCGTGTATGCACACATACATGTAATTACCCAAACATGTTGGCACACAAACACGCACTTACCCAAACAGGTTCGTGCACAAACACTCACTTACCCAAATATGTTCGCGTACAAACATGCACTTACCCAAACAGGTTCGCGCACAAACATGCAGTTACCCAAACATGTTCGCACACATACACACACTTACCCAAACAGGTTCGTGCACAAACACTCACTTACCCAAATATGTTCGCGTACAAACATGCACTTACCCAAACATGTTCGCGCACGAACATGCAGTTACCCAAACATGTTCGCACACATACACACACTTACCCAAACAGGTTCGTGCACAAACACTCACTTACCCAAATATGTTCGCGTACAAACATGCACTTGCCCAAACATGTTCGCGCACAAACATGCACTTACCCAAACATGTTCGCACACAAACACGTACATACCCAAATCATGTTCGCGCTTATGCAAACATGTTCACACACAAACACACTCTTACCCACACATATGCGAACACACACATTCCTACCCAAACATATTCGTACAAAAACACACACTTATCCAAACATATACGCACATGCACATACACTTACCCAGACAACAGCCCGCACTTCTTGCAAATGACTAAATTTATGCAAATATACCGATGTATAGCTTACGATATCTGACACGAATAACATGAACTATAGTATGCTACCAGCCAGCATACTTTCCAAGATCAATATGATACACGAGAAATGAAAGCGCTTAACCCGAGGAGAGGAACTGTTTCCTGCTACACATCATGACCTCCCAAAGACGTCTGTCCCAATTATGCTTTATTATGTAAAATTATATCCAAAGGGGACAGTATGTATTGCATCGTCCAGGATCTTTCGCTTATCATCCATCCAAGAAAGGGCCAACTTACTTGTACATTCAGTATATTTTAAATCACGATGATGATATTCTGCATAGCACTTACAGACTTGACATAATACAAATACATAATCACATTTGATACATGCTCAACATTCTGTGTTCATTCGAGCGAAACCTTTATGTTGACTGATTTAGCAGAAGAACAATATCTTCTGTGAGCATTCCAGTGGCTCTTACTCGAATATACTGCACTGCAGTTATCACATGGGTAGGTCTGGTAGACGGTAGCAAATTTACAGTTGCTATCTTCATGTTGTTTGGTCCAGCTACGCTTCCTGAATTTCTTGCCGCACTACTTGCACTCGCTTCCTGATGAACGACGAACATAGCCTTTGCGTGTATTGCTATGTCTATACACACCATCACTTCGGGCAAACATGGCATCACAGGTATCACAGTGGAATGTTTTGTATGCCGGGCTGAACATGCAATGGAAACTTTCATGCCGACATGAATTATAACTTGTGTTAAAATTATTTCCACAGTAGTTACATTGGTGACGTATCGCTTGCATCGGCTCTTCAGGACCCCTTGCTGTTGGCTAGGTTTTAGACGGTAAATCTTCCGCTATTGGTTTCGTCCTCATATTATAGCAGGGTGACCGATTGTAGTAGTTACGATGATATCGTAATGCGTGTAGTGGCACTTCAGTGTACCTTGCTGTTGATGCCGATGTTGGCGATAGTGAGTCTTCATCCATTTATTCTGTGTTCAAATTGTTGTAAACAAGACTGCTTTTCACAACATCGCTCGGCAACGGAATGATCTTCATTTTACATGATGTTCGCTTATATATATATACTATACACATGTCAATTTGTATTGTGTGTCTCGGCTTTCCTCAGTGAATGACAGCCTCGCATAGCATGTTAGGTTCCTTTATGAGCTGTGGTGTTCTCACTTTGTCGTATGACGGTTTAGGAATTTTAGAGCGATGCTGGCCCACAACCACTCCCCCCCTCCTCCCCGAGTATAACCAGGCGACACGTGGCAAGAGGCAGGTGGTGGACCGCAGCCACGTGTCTTGCTGCGCGTCCTGCTGTGTAGGCATCCCTGCCACCCCCCTTCACCACCGTACGCCTCTAGCCTGCCGAGATATCAGCAAATTATCATGTGTATTTCGCCTAAACTCAAAATATACGCACCACGGAAGGAATAGCTGACGAGCTGGATTGGTGCCGAGAAAACACCCCCCTTAGCTAACCACAGAACAAGGTGGAAAAGACCCGAAAAAGTAGCTGACGAGAGTAAACTAGGGGCGAGGTACTACCNACGTGTTTTGAAAGGCATTGTTCTGCGTTCTACCACTCCACCCCCCTCACCTCCTCCAACACAAGGTGCCACATGCCGACAATTAAGACTGGAGGCTTGCAAGCATAAAAGCCTGTTTCGAGAGCAGTGAGGAACAGTTGATTATCACCGCGCTGAGGGAAGAGTTGCGTCAAGGAATCGCGAGAAGACGTGAGCACGAGTCCGAACCGCAGTCACGACTGCGAACATGCGTGCATGTGTGTGTGTATTCATATGTATATGTACGTATGTTGGGTGTGCTTGTGTGTTCGTGAATATATACATATGTATACATGTATACATATGTATACACATGTATGTTGGCTGTGCTTGTGTGTTCGTGTGTGTATACATATGTATACGCACATATGTTCGGTGTGCTCATGTGTTCGTGAGTGTATACATATGCATATGCACATATGTTGTCTGTGCTTGTATGTTCATGTGTGTATACATATGTATATGCATGTATGTTGGGTGTGCTCGTGTGCATGTGCTGGTGTATACATATGTAAACCTGTGTATGTTGGAAATGCTCGTGTGTGGGTGTGTGTATACACATATATACACATGTATGTTGGATGTGAATGTATGTGCATGTGTATGTATTCACATGTATATGAATGTGTGTGTTGGGTGTGTGCCTGAGCATGTGTATGTCTAAGTATGCATAATATATATGTGTACATGAATGTATGGCTCTGCTCGTGGACGTGTGCCTGGGTGTGCACTTTGTGTATGTGTGTGTGCGCTCGTGTGAGAGTGTGTGCAGGTGCGAGCCGACAACCCAGCCGCACGTCTCAACGAAGCGCTATGCAGAATATCATCATCGTGATTTAAAATATACTGAATGTACCAGCAAGTTGGCCCTTTCTTGGATGGATGATAAGCGAAAGATCCTGGGATGATGCAATACATACTGTCCCATATGGATATAATATTACATAATAAAGCATATATGGGACAGACGTCTATGGTAGGTCATGATGTGTAGCAGGAAACAGTTCCTCTCCTCGGGTTAAGTGCTTTCATTTCTCGTGTATCATATTGATCTTGGAAAGTATACTGGCTGGCAGCATACTATAGTTCATGTTATTCGTGTCAGATATCGTAAGCTATACATCGGTATATTTGCAAAAATTTAGTCATTTGCAAGAAGCGCGGGCTGTTGTCTGGGTAAGTGTATGTGCGTGTGCGTATATGTTTGGATAAGTGTGTGTTTTTGTACGAATATGTTTGGGTAGGAATGTGTGTGTTCTCATATGTTTGGGTAAGAGTGTGTTTGTGTGCAAATATGTTTGGGTAAGTGCGTGTTTGTGCTCGTAAATGTTTGGGTAAGTGTATGTGCATGTGCATATATGTTTGGGTAAGTACATGTGTGTTCGCATATGTTTGGGTGAGTGCATGTGTGTGTGCATGTACATGTTTGGGTAAGTGTATGTTTGTGACTGTATATGTGTCTGTTAGTGAGTGTGTGTATGTATATGTTTGGGTAAGTGCTTGTTTGTGCGCGAACATGTTTGGGTGAGTGAGTGTGTGTGCGCGAACCTGTTTGGGAAAGTGAGTGTGTGTGTGCGAACATGTTTGAGTAAGTGTGTGTTTGTGTGCGAACATGTTTGGGTAAGTGATTGTTTGTGTGCGAACATGTTTGGGTGTGTGCATGTTTGTACATGTATATGTTTGGGTAAGTGTATGTGTGTGTGTGTATATGGTGACATCCTTTGTGTCAGGGTGCATGCTAATAAGTTCACATAGGGTTTAAAAGTATATTTGCTAATTATCCTTTTCGGCATCGATTTCTAAGATGTGAATTTGAGTAGCATATCTTAAGCGGTTCGGGAATTAAGACCAACTATTTGTATAGGTTCGTATAGGGCTTAAATGATCATGTGGTAATTTCCCTTGTCTGTGTCGATGTCTATGATATGAATTTGACGAGTACATCTTAAACGGTTCGTGAATTATGTCCATATATGCATATAAGTTAGCATAGGGCTTAAATGACTATTTGGTAACTATCCTTGTTGGCGCCTCGGCCTATGTTGTGAATTTGACGTCTACATCATAAATGGTTCGGAAATTATGGCCAACTATGCTTATAAGATGGCAAAGGGCTTAAATGACTATTTGTTAATAATTTGTTGGCACCGATGCTTATGATATGAATTTGGCGATTACATCTTAAACGGTTCGGAAATTGCGGTCATCTATGCTTATAAGTTCGCACAGGACTTAAATCACTATTTGGTAATCATCCTTGTTGGTGTCTTCTTTTATGTTATGAATCTGGTGCCTACATCATAAACAGTTCGGAAATTACGGTCATCTATGCTTATAAGTTAGCATGGGGCTTAAATGGTTATTTGGTAATTAACCTTGTTGTCTCCGAGGCTTATGATACGAATTTGACGAGTACATCTTAAACGGTGGCCAACTATGCTTATAAGTTTGATTAAGGCTTAAATGTTTATTTGTTAACATTCTTCAGCTAACATGTCTTGCTAGTTTCGAGAGCTTCGCGTAGTTAATCAGTTAAAAAAATTAAAATTAAAAAAATAAAAGTTTAAAAAAATTTTAAAAATTTATTTTCGAAACAAATTGTGAGAGCCTTGCTTAGTGACGCGCGTCTTTTTTTAGAACCTCGCATAGCCAAATAGCGACGAGAGCCTTGCGTAGAGCCAGGCGTCTTGCGTAGCGCGCGCGCCGTGGTCACGTCATCCGCTGCCGCGGGGAGGAAGCGCCATTTGCCCCCTGCCAGGAGCCAGGAGCCAGGTGGTGCAGAACCGGCATATATATACTACTGATGATGATGGTCATGTGACTCCTATAAAGAAAAGTAAACTTGACATTGTGGATGAAACAGGGGGTGAAGACAATCGTGATGGTAGCATTGATAATGACTATGACGACAGTGATGATGAAGTATCTGATGAGAAGTGGGATGATTCTCTCGACATTCCCACGCAGTTCACCAACGAGTTTCTTTCGACATGTGCTGTAAAGAAGGCAAAAGTCTTCAAAGACGCTCTTTTCATATTTCCAAAAGACACGAATGAACTTGTGCATAGATTCAGATATTTGATTCTTCTTCAAAAAAGCAGGGAACTCGTACACATTGTTAAGATATTTTTAATCATCGCTGAACTGAAGGATCGGGATTATATCAGAGGATCTGAAGAATGGGGTTTATATCAGATAAGACTGTTAGGTTCTATCCATGATCTGTAAACATCTGAGAAATGTAAAGATTGAATTTAAAAATTAATTCGAATGATAGAATGAACATTAATAATAAATAAATAAATTACATTTCTTTATACAGAGTAATGTGTGTGTGTGTGTGTGTAATTTCCCAAACTGTACCTTCTGCTTTTCTGAAAGACTTATTAATTTAGTGGCGTTAACAATCAATTGCGAGAGTCTGTTTTAGATAAAATTTATGTGAGCATGTGCATGAGGATTGCTATGGTTCTATCTGAAGTGTTGTATCTTACTCGGGTCGTTTAAAATTAATGTGTTCTATATGGCAAGCGAATGAATTGAGGGGAATATATTTGAGGAATGTCTCGCAACAAGTTAGTTGGCCTGGCCAGTTGGCTTGGTAAGTTAGTATGAACCTTTGGTATGGTCAGCTGTGGTAGAAATGTTTAGCGAAATATTTTCGAAGATTTTTGCTACGAGACTCTTATTACAGATTTTTTTCGAGATGGTCCATCATCGTTTGTATAGGTGGGTAATATGGCAAACTGGTCTTGTCGGTTGATCTATCCAGTTTGAACTGGTCTCGTCAGGAGCCAGTCTTGAAATCAGCCAGGCTCGCCAGGAACCAGTATTGGGTGGAGTTAGTTATGGGTTGTGCCAGTCGTTGACTATTATGGTTAGTGGGCATGGCCCCTTGTTGTGACCAGCAAGTAATGGTTAATTATATGGACAGTGATTTTTCTCGATTTTGAATTTCAATGTAATTGAGTCAATGTCAAGGTCGATAACAAACAACATGGTGACCAAATCGACAGCTCCTCTGGCATCAAAATCAATAATTACTATATTGGAGTGACCTTTGTGACGAAAAGGAAACAAACGACAAACGAAAAAACGAATATGGTCGGTGGAATGCATTCTACAGAACGAGCAAAGGTGTGGGTGTTGGGGAGGAAAATTTTAATACAATTTGATTGATTTGAGGGGAGTTAGTCGTTTACTGGATGTGGAGCAGAGCAAACCTCCGGAAATGTAGGTTTTTTTTAAATAAACATTATTCAAACATTTTTTAATAAAATTTTAAATAATTTTTATAAACTTTAAAAATTTTAAAAATACATATTTTTAATTTCTTGAGAATTTAGTTATTTCCAATGGTTCGAAATTACGGTTACAGGATAAGGTCAAAGGCCAAGTTCAAGGGCCCTTGGATTTATTATGGTGGTTGGGTGACATCATTACATAGTGGCTGGTTCGGCTCCAAACCCCCGGCCCCATCTAAGTCCAGAGATTCTAAATTTTAATTTTTTTATCAATTTTGTAAAAATTTTAATGTTTTTTAAATTTAGTGTTTTATGTTTTTAATTTTTTTAAAAGTTTTCGTAATTTTTTGTTTTCAAGGTGTAAAGTCACAAGGTCAAGGTCAAGATCAAGGTCACTGGCATCCAACATGGCTGTCAATATGGCCGCTGGCCAACCAGGATGACAGAACATGAGCGGCGCCTGGTGCCTCTGCTCCGTGTCCTATGCTAGATAGCAGATAATTTTTCTACTGGCATCGATTTTAAATCCTGATTAATCATGAAAGAATATATTTTTTTAATTGAATCAGTGGAATTAATTGAAGTAAAATAATGTAGTGGTAGTAGTAGGTTTACAAGTGACCAGTAATATTATAGTGTATAAAATAATTTACAAATACATTATTTGAATGAATTTTCAGAGGTGAAGGGTATGAAAAAAGTTTACCTAAATGTGTGTTACAATCGGTGAGCTTAATAATATTATTTCGAGTACATTAACTATATAATTTAATATTTAGATAAGTTATAGAAAATATAAATAAACCGGGAAATAGTATTTTGACAATATGCTTCTAATGTTACATAGGTGTGAAAAATAAGATTGATTTAAATAAATAATACTAGTTTCGAAACTTTATGAATGCTAGAAATGATTTTTTGATATATCAACAAACTCATGATAACATGAAGGGCACGTTTTTAGTTGAGGCAGACCCATGATGTATTTATGTGTGTCTTATGTTCATTTGAAATATTCAAAACAAATCTAATATATTAAAACGTGGCGAGGCATAGGGATAGGAATTGCGCTGTATTCACACACTGAGAAATAATCCCCGGGGAAGTCCCGGCGTATTAAAACTTTCGGGGATGTACCGCAGCCGAAGGAAACAGGGGAAGTCCCGAAAATTAGCTGATATAAGCTTCCGGCGAAGGAAACAGGGTAACCCCCTGGACGAGATACTGCCGACACAGCTGCCGGGAACCCCCGAGACGCTTGCTACACCCTGCCCTCCACCCCTAGTTTGAGTGCGAGAGCAGCTGAGGAGACACTAAATCCTATACAAAAGAACGTGCGAAGGAAATGAGGGAACCCCCGGTTTCTCTAGACACAATCTGCTGACAGCCAAGTTGAATATATCGAGAGGCGGGTTAAATTCAGGAGCAGCCAAGATAAGCCGTCATTCAATGGTCGTCGGGCAGTTGTGAGCATTCAGTTGTCGTCAGTCGTGAGCAGTCATTTGAGAGGAGTTGTTCAGCCGCGAAGCAAGACAGAGAAGGCAGTTAGGTGAGAGGCGGTGATATAAACGGGCCGGAGTTCGGGACCGGCCCCAGGCAATCAGTTGTAATCAGTTGTTCACAGTCAGTTGTTCGGGAGCAATTATCGCCAGCCGAGGAGACAAAATAGATGTAACCGAAACGAGAGAAGCCAGTCGTGTTATGAGAACAGTGCCGAGAATATGGGTAAATTCCCGGAAACGAGTGGTAGCCACAGTCCGAGTGGCGCCATTCCTCGAGAAGGCGAGTCGTGAACCGAAACTTCATGTGTAAATTCCCGAGACAAACCGAGTAGAAGTGCCGAGAACTTATGAGTTCATTTCCGAAACGTAGTGGCAGTTTCCGCAGTTAGGAATGCCGACAGAAACACGATGGCCGGAAGAAAGACGAGGAGGAAGCAGTCTCCAACCAGAACGCCAGCCGGGATCGCAAGGAAAGTGCAAGTCACGGAAGAACCCAAATCCCGGGCTTCATTGAGAGACTGTCAAAGCCGCAGGAAACAGCCAACTTCGTACAGCATGTCAACGAGAGCCAGCCCGAGGGACCGAACCAGGGACACCCAACTCACCATGCCTCAGCTACCAACGAAGAAAACTCACCAAAAGCCGCAGTCATAGATAAGTAGAGAAACGCCTCCCTTCAACAAACCTTCCCCAACGCATAGTATTTATCCCACCAGCCCTCCAGGCTTACGACTAGTCTCGCCAGTGTGTGTAATAACTATGTGACCTTCTGATCAATAAAATCCTGGTGTGTTAAATAACTGAGAATACGAGTATTTGTTTACCCCTAAAGCAACATCCTCAGGTGCCCTTAGTCTGCACCAATAAAATTTAACTATTATGAACTACTGGCCACCCCCTGTATAACTCAGGTGACCGAGTAGCGACAAGATAAAGTCACCAATCCGACACAATGGCAATTCAAGAATATTAAAGTTGTATAGCATGTTTGATGTGTAAATATTTGGTGTCGCCAATAAAAATATTACTTCAATTTATATTAACAGGATCACATTACATGCAGGATAAAATGTAACAACCAGTAGTATTGACATGTAGCATAATCTTAAGAATTATGAAATTCTGTAAGCAAAGGTTCGGGAAAATTAGTAATTGTAACTTATCGGCAAATTTAAAATAAAACTTCTCTGAAGAGTAAACTTTCTCTACGTGTGTAAACCGAAAAAATGTCAACTCAGTTCCAGCTTCATTTATCGAAAAACACTTATTTCACTATTACTTTTTACTACATTGCTCCAGCAATTGCACTACATAAAACACACATATATATATAAATATATAGCTATATTATGTATTGAATATCGTTTATTAACAATGTACTACGAATGGTAGTAGTGTGTAGTCTGAATAGTGATTCTGGCATGCGTATTTTAAATGGGACAGTGTGGATTACTTGTCTGAGAAACATTGGGTCAACTACAGACTACTTGCGACATTCCTCAGTGTTTAGTTAGGTGACTGTGTATTTACTGTCATGGAAGGGTGTCCAATTGCTTTACCAGTCACAGTCCCGATTCCTTTTTGTTTAAGAATATTATCTACGATGGGGAGGCGTTAAGTCTGAAGGTTATGCCCATTCTGACAATGTGAATTTATATTAAAATGAATCCATTTTCTAGTTTCAATAATGTTCCGCAATGCAAACCACAAATATTTTTAGCATTCTTTTCTCAATGAATCCCTATTGTGGCCCGAAAAATATTCCACTTCATTTAACATTTTATGTGTCTATTTATTAGTAATAAGATACGCCTGAGCACATATCAATAGTGAAATTATGTATGCTTTGGGACAGTGGCATCTGGCATAGGAGTCGAAGCCTCCCGATTCGGGCTCTAGGGGATAGTGTGAATTGAGTCAAATTCGTCTGCCATCTTAGATGATGTCACATCTGACATCTAAATTTCCCCATTTTTATCTCATATTGTACCATAAGCATTCAAAAATGCTCGTTTCGGCACAAAATTTCACTTTCCAGCCCCCTTAACCCATTTAAATTTAAAACAATTGAAATATACATTCTCCACAATGTGGCTGAGTGACTAATATTGTGGCCGAAGATCCAAAAAAGTTTTTGGATAGTCAGCCCCAAGGACCACCACCACCACCATTCTATTCCCACCTACTACACACCACCCCACACAACTTACCACCCCCACCCATGCTGGCCATACCCACACCACCCCAACACCCAACTGCCCCCACCATGACCATAAACCCCCTGACAACACCCTCTCAACACCACCACCCGCCCATTCAACATCCACACCCACCCACAAATTACATGCTGTCACCTCCCACACCCCTACTTCAAACATATACCACCACCACCACCACTTTCCATGCCATCAGCCACCTCATTTCCTTATCCCTACCCAAATATGACATCTTCCTGAATCAAAACTATGAGACTTATATGAAGCTAGCTGCCACCACTCCAATACTATCTAACGCATAATGACAGGCATGTGCAAGAATATAAATAAAATTATTGTAAATAATGGTAAACAAACTTTCATTAAACAAATACATGTACTTAAGAAAAAGTAAATCACATCACTTTAAAACACTTGTATGTCCTATTTCATTATCTCTAACTCATCGATCCAAGTTTCACTGTGCTTCGAGTGTCAAAGCAAACTCACTTGCACACATCCATTATGCAGTTTCATCAACTTCTTCACAAAAAAAACATAGTGAAACATCTTGGGCCCTATATTCTCTGCGCCAGTGCCTCGGAAAATGAGTTCGTCATATAGGTCCTCCAAGTAATACATGTGTTGGTGCGAATGCTGTATGCGAACCACCTTGTTGAATTGCACCGACCAATAGTAACGATAGACCTTGGGGAAAATTCCATGCTGTTGGGAGATATACGCCAGTTTGTCGATATTGGTTTCAGGGTTGCATGGTTCCCTCTACTTCAGTTCGGAATATTCGGAGTAAGCTGTTCGAATATGGGAGTCCTCATTGAAATATTTGGGTTTGATATGAATGGTATAGCGAATGGTAGAATTATAATTGAAAACAAGATTCGGCAACAGCTCCAACCACATGTAATTTTAAATTGCAGTGAAATGCCTAAACAGTTTGGCATTTAGAGTACAGTGTAAACATTCGAGGATGCTGGCCATAAGACCAGATTATGTGGAATATCTATGTATGCCTACTTTTGTCATGGCATGGAATATGAATAACATTTTCTGTTTGGAGATTTTTCGCTATGTGTAATTTATGCAATACATCCACCATGCCCCTTCAGTGACATCACATGATTTCTTTGACTTTAACAGCCTGGGCCATGTATACTTAGAAAATGTGTCGATAGTCAAAAAATAGATAGGATTAATTTGCACGAGCAAAGTCATGCACTTCGATCAGGTCAGATTGGAAAATAACGTCCAGGCCTTTCATGATCTACTTCCTCCGAGAAGAATTTCTTCTGGCGCATATGTGCAATCCTCTGGAAACAAAATATTTCGTCATCGTACGACATAGCAAGATCCAACGAGTTATTCGATGATTGGAATAATATTTTTGGTGTGCGACTATTGCCTGCGAAGAGACCACTAGTCGCAGTCTATTTACAAGTTCGTTCGGATTGTCCCATAACATGTAGTCTGTCTTACATTTGTTATCGATATTCTGCAGCAGACCCAATGCAATGTGTTCGGCCAGTCGTGAAAACAATCCTGTTAAAAATGGCGATTTTTGCATGCGATTTGTCCTCAAATCCATATGTTTCTGGCTTATCATTCGCATAACGATGATTAATAATCTGTATCAAGTGGTGGTACTTTTGTAAATCCGATTCCGTGTCGTGTCCCGAATCCCTATGAAGCAAAAGCTCGCACAGGTCTTGCATTATTTTTACTTTGTGCTTGCTAAGCTGCATCACACCTCCTGGTAAAAACAACAGCACCTTGCTTAGTGGCACGAGAGCATCATTATTGCTGCAAGGAGAATATTTCACAGTATCCATGGCTTGCAGTAAATGGGCTAGATGCTAGTATTTCAGTTGCTGGAGCGATTAAGAATATAAATACATGTTCTCAAACGAATGATAATTTGGTTTCTCCAGAAAACTCAGCAGCACACACTTCTTGCCACAACCCGATGGCTCACAAGTCAAACATGTCTCATTATTAGGTAAATGTGGCATTATGTGTATCACATGAATTTTCGACATATTCATTGGTAATGGGTATAGGAAAACTAACATGTATCTCCTCGATACTGGAATGAAAACATATGATGGGTGTGTATATAATGGTTCATAGTACAATAGTATGTGATTGTTCATAGAAGAATGGTCAAATCTGGAAGAGGTATCATCGATACACTGATAAAGAGTCTACAATTCAAGTTTAACAACATTCTTGGGTACAGGTTCTATGAGCTGGGTACGAAGCTATCGAAATGGCTTGCACATGTTGACTCAGGCATCAACAATCTGGAAGAGACGTGCATGTTGCACAACATCGCCTCATTCCAGCATAAGGATCTACAAGCCAGGCACTAAGCAGGTAAATTACTCGAACATACTGCCGACAAAATACACACCACACTTGACTCGGGAACAATTAGCTTTCTGGGGAATTTCCAATATAATGAATGCCAAGAAGAAGGAGGCGAAGAAAGCAATAATATGTTCCAGCAGCATATACTAGAAAAATATACGACGATTCCTTACTGCCTTGATACCAGCAAATGCACTCTGGGTGGTATCACTGGGTCAGTTACGAATATCGTTTCCACTGTGAAACGAGCTACGGTAGAATGTAAAAAACAGCAGGTAAACTGTCACCAACAGAAAAACCAGAAACAATTACCATGGGCGAAAAAATGGAAAAGTATTACACTTACACCAACTTTTCCGAGGAGGCAGAGGTGCGAGAGAGAAAAATAATCATAGCAGGAAAAGCGAAAATGAAAATTCTATAACAGACGTCGAAAGCCTGAAACTATTGACAATTGTAATTTACTTTCTGGTGCAGTGGAATTAAAAGTATAGAATTACAATCGTAATTCCGACTTCTTTACTATTCCATAAAAGGCAAGCACACCCACATCTCGGCCAGTATGGCGTTGGCCATTATTCTATGTGGTATGACATCCCAGCACACGACATTTTTCCACCTATTTAGATTTTTTTTGGTGAGTGGATTGCCAGACTCATGGAATTTTCAAACGTACAACTATTTATCCAATATAGAAGAAAATGTGAATTACACATTCTGGGAAGTAGACACTAGAGGTACAAAGGAAATCAGAATTCACACAGCTATATATTAACTGAAAGACATCGCCAATTCCATCAAGAAATATGTACCATGACACATGACCTTCGAACTATGCAGTTACCCAAACACCCTGAAGGTTGAAATTCTTCGCAGTGCCAGTATCGATTTCACTAAACTGTTTAACATTGGGCCCATGTAGGTGTTCTAGTCACGAATCTATGAAGCCAGCAAAACCAACGAATTATCGCATCTGATAAACAAGTTTCTAGTGAATGTGATTCGCCTAGGCTTCAATTTGGTGAGAGGCTATTTACACTGGAAAGCCAAAAAAACTCGTATAGGCGCTTGTATGCAAATAACAGAGGTATGGAACCAATCAGAGTAACACGATGCTGTCGGCAGCGCCTATATAAGACAACAAGCGTCTGGCAAAGTTACTAGATCGGTTACTGCTGCTACAATGGCAGGTTATCAAGATTTAAGTGAGTTTGAATGTGGTGTTATAGTCGGCGCACGAGAGATGGGACATAGCATCTCTTAGGTAGCGATAAAATTTGGATTTTCGCGTATGACCATTTCACGAGTGTACTGTGAATATCGAGAATCCGGTAAAACATCAATGAATCCATAGACCCTACATGTCAACAGGGGACTATTCAAGCTGGTGGATGCTCTGCCATGGTATGGGGCGTGTGCAGTTGGCGTGAAATGCCACCCCTGATACCTATAGATACGACTCAGACAGGTGACAGATACGTAAGCAGCCTGTCCGATCACCTGCACCCATTCATGCCTATTGTGTATTCCGACGGACGTGGACAATTCCAGCAGGGCAATGTGACACCCCACAAGTCGAAAATAATTACCGAGTGGCTCCAAGAACACTCTTCTGACTTTAGACACTTTTATTGGTCACCTAAATCACCAGACATGAAAATTATTGAGCATATCTGGGATGCCTTGCAACATGCTGTTCAGAAGAGATCTCCACCGCCTCGCACTCCTATGGATTTGTGGACTGCCCTGCAGGATTTATAGTGTGAATTGCCTCCTGCATACCTTCAGACATTAGTCGAGTCCATACTACGTCGTCTTGCGGTACTTCTGCGTGCTCGCGGGGGCCCTACACGATAGTAGGCATGTGTGCCAGTTTATTTTGGCTCTTCAGTGTACACGAGTGGCAAAACCAGCAACATGCTACATGCATTCGCAACGACACACCCGCCAGTTTGTAAAGTGGTTGGTTTATCATGTATGTCCTCAGATAGCGATGAAAGCGCACAATGTGGTCGGGATGATGGTAAATCAGAACGACAAACATATCAGTTTCGGAACGAAGAAATCACTTTTCAATGGTACCTGAAATATTAATTGAATTTTTTAATGCTAAATGTGCATAAATTTGAGCACAGGTGTGCTACTAATAGAGCTCAAGCCGCCAATGTGCCAATGTGTACATGCCAGAGCAGTTTCCTTGTAGCCTAGGAATGTAAGTCAACCAAAGTGGAAGATGGTGTATGTCATGTGGCCCAGTGGGCAGAATTCGACGACAAAATCGACATGTTTGAATTGCACTGCTACCAACAGCTGTGTCTGACCGGCCTTTGCGCCATTGGTAGAGAGGTTCGCATCTCATTAGGGAATCCACATATTTACACTCTGCCTTCGCAATCCTTCCTGGTCATATGTGGTACACTCAGAAAAGTAGATGAGAGTCACGCTATGAAAGAATGTTCGTTTGAAATGGTATACTTTACCATGTAGAGTGGTTAATGTACGAACTACACTGTACATCATCCCATAAGAAATTTGGGATGTGGGCATAACGAACAACATGAAAAACTAACTTTCGCTCATGCTGAACAATCAGGACATAGAAAAAACTGCAGGATTGGGAGTAGAAGATATCTATAAAGTTCCCATCTTCGCAAAAGGCTAGTTCGATGTAAGCAAGCCACTATCAATGTTACTCAGCTTCGCCGAAGAATACAGGAAGAAATGGTAATCTGTAATAAAATATTATAATATAAATTTCGTTAAACTTTATTCTAAAATCCTAATGACTCACCAATTTTCTACCTCATAAGTATCCTTTTCTACACAGGTCGTTCAAAGCGCTGATGAAAACAATTTAAAGGTGATGCCATAGTTTCGAGCAGCATTACATAGCATTCTCAGTATTTACTGATCGTCACATCACAGCTCAGGCTCCGGAAGCATTTAAGGCGACGAATTCGGCCAGAAATACAATTATCCATCTTATGTGAAATTTTATAGACTATCTTCCCTTCTGTGTTATTCATATCTTTCATTCTGGAGTGATACGCTCTATTTTAATTAATCTTCGCAGTTCAAGCGAGTTTGTAGTACTTGTATTGTGAGAGAAACGTTTATCATTTCACAAATAATTATCAAGAACATGGTCCGAAGGGAAACGATTATGGGAAAACAGGTTCACAGCGCTCGCCTGCTTTGTATAGCAAAATGTGTTTGTGTTACGAGTTGGCTCTCTTAAAGTGTTGTGTAATTTAATATGAATGTATAATATCCAGGCTGCACATACCTGTTGTGTAATTTATTTCCTTACTTTGATATGAAATTGCCAAGTTTATTTATTGGAAAATTCCTACATGAAATAGTTGAGTTGGTAATTATGTTAAATTTATCACCAATAACGAATCGCGCTAGAACAACGAAGATTTTCACACAGTATCGTGACAGCCCGACATTTGTCCCGTTTGTGTTTAATGCGGTTTGCCTGCATGGATGTACCACTAGGGGGTGTACATGTCTCTCCATAATTCATAGCTGCAAGCCACCGAAAAAGGCCTCAGTAGCAGTGTGATCCAAAGAGCCAAGATAAGTGATCACGCAGCATGCCCCTTGGCGCATTCGTCAAGCATTTTCCCAGTTGAACGAGTCTGAGAGAGACAGTATCGTCAGCCTCCGAGAGGCAGGTTGGAGGTTACGGCGCATTGCTCGCCACTTTAACCATTTTTCCGATACTGCCTGTCGGTGTTGGATGCAGTAGGAAAAAGGAGGGTACTCACATCCATCAAAAAGGCTCAGGTTGACACTAGCAGATCACCAGTTGGAAATATTTTTTATCAGGCGACATGCTGTAAACATTCCATGGGCGTCGGTGTACACCATCCAGGGCCACGTCATCGCGGCTGGGGATATGCCTGTGTCCACCAGTACCATATACAAATTGCTAGTAGTAAGTGAAGAGATTTGGGCGGCTCTTAAGAGCGAGGTCTTGAGAGCCGATACATGACTAGTAGAATGGGATCTGTCACCACAGCTACGCTTGCGACATCTACCACGTCGAGCACACGTGACTTTTGCCGAGAATGGGTAGCATGGCAGCTAGTGGATTGGCGGCGAGGCCTGTTCAGCGACGAATTACGGATCTGTCTGTTTACAGACGACGACCGAATTTGAGTCTGAATACATCGTAGCCAGCTCTGTGATCCATGCTTCATTGTAGAGGGGCATACTGCCCCAACGAGGGTTCGTGGTGTGGGGACACCACGAACCCTCGTCCTAAACATACTATTCCCGCATCTTACTGGTGCTTATTGTAGGAACCCTGGCAGTACAGCAATACATCCAGGAAATTCTGCGACCATGTGAATTCCCCTTCCTGTTGCCGCTTGGAAAACTCATTTTCCATTAGGATAATGCCCAGCCTCCCACATCTCGGGTGTCTCTGACATGCCTTCGTGATGTCAACATGCTCTCTTGGTCAGCAAGTTCCCCAGACCTCTCGCCAATTGAGAACATTTGCGACCTTATTGGGCAGCAATTTCGGCCAGTAGCAATTACAGCGGATTTGAAGTACCAGTTGTGCGAGTTGTGGCAGGATATTTCTTCTTGGAAAACATCCGACGTCTGTTTGAAGCCATACCCGACCTTATAGCCGCATGTTTCCATGCTGTGGGTTGTCCAACACCATGCTAACTTCAACCTGCGCGTTTTGGTCCCCTGCATTACATGCTTAACGTGGTACAATGTTTCGATGTTTTCTGTATAAATAGTGCCATGTTGTGTGCCTGTACTCACTTACATGGCCTAGCGATGTTACTTTCAGCGTGATTAATTTTTCATAAATAAATGTAATATCCCACCATCCTTTTGTAATTACCAGCACTGATGCAGGCTAAGCTGCCAACTTTGTCATCAGGGTAATTCGCTGTGCCATTGCCTCTGACTCCATATGAAGCTTGTTTCGCGATTGAAGGCACTATTCGCTATACCCTCGACTGCATAGTCTATTGTGTTGAAGCTGTCTTCATCGTCGATATTACGACATCCATGCCATCTCTGCAATAAAACATCCATGTTCATCAATGGTGTGAAAATACAGAAAGTATTACTATGCAAAGAATACAAATCGTCTAACACAAAAGAGCAAGAAATATGTTGGCAAATTTATATAAAGTAATAACCTGCAGACACCCAAAATCGGGTGAACCTATGGCCGCTCTCCTGGCAAAATATAGCATATACAATCTCCGTCACTAACTACACCAAGGGTTCGTGATGTTCATTCACCATTTGGTGAGCAACGATTATAACCGAGAATTGTGGCATAATCTAGTAGATTTAATTAAAATGTTTTCGTCGAAACCGAACATGAATAGCGTGAAATATAGCACTTCTACTAAGGACTTTTGGAATTAATTGGCTGATATAGACAAAAAAAATTTGATCATAGTGACAAAGAAATAAACTATCATAGGGGTTTAAAATTCACCATCCTTCTCGTGTGAAAATATTTAAAACAAAGCCAGAAGAGTTTATAGATAGATGTGTTTATTCAAGGCCACGAAAATTCCCATATACAAATCACATATATTTGGAGATATTGTAGAAATATTTACATGGATGACATTTCAAGTAGGAGAGAATTTTTTATCAAGATGTTCAAACTGAACAGTGACTGCTACAAAAAGAGTTCAAATACCCATCAGATAACTTGACCTGTTGTGCATCTCGTCATACACTGAATTGCCTACATTTGTAAAAAAAAAACAGACATTCTGTCGTCAGTCTGTAAAATAACACTGGCAATTGCTGCTTCAAGTGCATGATGTTGGCAAATTTCGTTGAAAACTATATTTGAAGTTTCTGGGCTGCATTTCTTAACACCATTAAACCCAATTTTAGTATTTAACAAAAACCACCCAACAGTCATAGTTAGGGTCTTTGCAATATATCATACTAAGAAGGTCGTGTCTATTCGTGAAGAGGACCAGGAAAAGCAAAACCATTATATTCTGATGCTAACCACAACTAAAAGTAGCAGAAGTAGGTACTTTTGTGAGAAAGGATGTGTTGATAAAACTGTAGTCACCATCAGAAACCTTTACATTCACATCATTACGTAAAATTAATTTTAAATTTCTACATTATTGCTTGGTTGAATGGAAGTTTAAAGTTACTGAAAGTAGTTGATGAAGCATTTTACAAGTTTTGTGTTCTTTCCAACAAAAAATTGGTTGGTAAAGGGAGTCACCAGAACTTAGGGCATTGTGTTCTAAAAAAATTTAAATTGAAAAAAAAAATATTGTTTCATTCAACACCAACATAGCTCGTATAACCAGGTAAATATTGAGACTGCCAGTATCACAATGAAGACTGAAACAAAGCAGCAATACTCAATCAATTTGCAACCAAATGAAGACAGACAAAAACAAATTTTGCAGAACAGCAGTAAATTAAAACTAATTATTAAGACAGTGCTCTTCTGTGGAATACAGGGCTTAAGAGATCATCGGGATACTGGAAGAGTTGGAGAAGAAGATACTGAGGTAAATGAAGGAAATTTCCGAGAGCTCCGATGATTTCGTGCAAAATAAAACGATAGTCTTCAGAAGTCTTTATCTCACAGTAAATATAATGTGCTGTACATTAGTTGGAAAATTCAAAATTAAATTACTGAAATAACCAACAACATTATTATTGATGCATTGGTGGCCATGATTAAGTTGTATTTTTTTTTATTTTTATTTGTTTTTTTTTGCTCCTTGACGAAACGACCGACATTTATGATTTTGAGAAAATGTCGCTTTATATTTGTTGTCTAGATTCTACAATATAAAATGTTGAGGCACTCTATTTGCAGTGTGTAACTCTTGAAAATACCAAATGCAAAGGAATGGCATTTGCCAATCTTGATAAACTTAGGGCTCTAATATTAGTTCTGAGCAAGTTGCATGGTCAAGGTTATGATGGAGCAGATCCAATAAGCGGAAAATTCAACGGTGTACTAGCCCATTTCAGTTTTTGTTTCCTCAATCAATGTACGTCGTTAGTGGCGCACACTCCTTAAACTTAGCTGTATCTAATTAATGTGGAATCGCACAAATTAGAAATTGTTTGGGCACGGCAGTCTGTACACGATAAATTTTTGAGAGAACCAGAAATTGGTTCTACCCACGAAAAACTTAAACGAATTTGTGCAACTAGTTAAGGCAAAAAATACAATTCTATTCTAATTATTCTTGATTTGTATTATGGTACTGTTTTGGCTTTAGACAAGATTTCTGAATGGCCAGACAAAGACCTGATAATGCTGAAGACAAGCTAAATTGCATAGTAAAACAGGCTGATTTTGTTGTTCTGCAGGTTATCAATCAGATATTTTCCTGCAGCAGCATTTTAAGTAGTTGTTATAAAAAATAAATATTTATTTGAAAAAAGGCATGTGATATTGCAGAGGGTACAATATCAGAGGAAATGCATACTCGAAGTTCGCCAAGGTATTTGTTTGTGCTGCAACAAAATTTGAAAAATTTGATTTTCAAATGAATAAACCAAGGTCAACTGACAAGAAATTGCAATGTAATGTGAAAAATGCTACTTCATCGAGTCTCAATATACAAATATTCCGTTTTTAGAAGCTTTCTTAAATAATTTGGAAAAAAATATTTTCAAAACACAAGTCAATGTTGACAGGATTTCAAACATTGATGCCAGCAGATCCCAGGAAATTTTCTGAGTAAAGGTTTAATGTCTTTCGTCTCTTGCGTTGTTCTACAAAAATGACTTACATGGGAAAACTGACGAACTTAAAAACAGAGCTGAAGTTTTGGTACCAAGCTATTGCTAGGCTGAGCAACGATGACAGACAGACCAAAAAATGCATTAAGTGCTCTGAAATATTGTGAAGAAAACAATCTACCGTACATTAAAACTTTGCTGCATGTATTAGCAGTACTGTCTGAGATCAGTTGACTCCATTTTGTACCAAATTGCAGAACAACAACGAAGAATTAACATTTATTTTAAGTAAATGATTTGGTTTTTTCATTGATAATATCTTTTGATCTGCAGTGTTTTAATAGTTTATCATTTATGTTACATGTATCTATTTGTCATAACTAATGCAGTATTTTTTAAGGCGAAGCTTTCATTTCCTATAGGGACAGACGGAACATTACCGGGAAGAAATTGAAAGGTAGAGAATATAATACGATTCTTATGTTTCTTTAATTGCAATATCATTTGATTTACTTACCAGTGTATTAGTATGCGGCTTTCTTCTGCATTATACTAGATTACTAGAACTAGACAAAAAATTGCCATTTACTCAAAATTAGATACTTTCAAGATTGTTATAAACACATTTATTATATTTAACTTTTTTAATATTCCAACTAAAAACACAGTGTAATGAGTACAGTCAATGAGTAGTTAGAAAAGGGGCATTCGAACACAGGCTCATGACAGGGAGCCCCATAGGTGGAATGCAAGAGCAGGAGGTTTTTGAGAAGGAATTCATCCGCAGGAGGTCGGCCATGTTGGCGGCCATTTTGGCAGCCAGTTGGAAGCCATTTTCCCAGCCAGTAAATTAAAACAAATTATTTATATAAAATTTTATTAAAAAAATAACGTATTGATGAGGCATGCAATAACATGGTGGCCATTTTGCCAACCAGTACAAGTTGGCAGCCATTTTGCCAGGCAGTAAATTAAAAAAAGTGTGCAAAATAAGTATAATTTTTTTTTAATAATTGGCGGCCATATTGGATGGTGCCACCCCTCCATAGCGGCGACCATGTTGACATCACCACCTCAGCAGCAGCAGTGGCCATGTTTGCAGTCAGTACAAGTTGTTGTTTTTAATGGCAGCTATTTTTTTTGCCAGCCAGATAATTAAAAAAAGTATAATTGTTTTAAATTATAGGCAGCCATATTGGATGCAGTGTCACCCCTCCAGCGTGACCCCTCCGTAGCGGCCGCCATGTTGACACCACCACCACCACCACCACCCCTCTAGCCATTAAATCGTGCGAGGCTGCGCACATTGAAGTGTTTTTTTAATAAAGTATGTGATTAGCAGCACAATTATTGGAAAAGTATTTTTAAAAAAATATGTTGTGTTAGTTTTTTATGTGTTGAAGATGAATATATATTCAAAATTACAATTCTTTCAATTATCTCAGCCCAGGTATGTTGTTGTTGTTGTTGTGTTAGTTTCTTATGTGTTGCAGATGAATATATATTCCACATTATATTGAATTGAACTCAACACAGTATTTAAGAAAAAAGAGGATTGTTTTTAATAAAAAAGAAATAAAAAGTGTGACACTACGCCTTTTATTAAACGTTATACACATTGTATTTTGCAGTAAGCAATATAAACATATAGGCAGACCCCGTCCTCCCATTTACCATCTGCATGGCATAACCATGCAGACGGACCCCGGACTTGGAACCGGCAGTACGCAATTTCTACAACACTATTAATACATATATAAATATATATATTGGTAATGTCATAGATATAGGGAACAGGTAGGTTGCGGAGCAGCAAGGGGGAAAACAATTAAGCGAGCGCTTCGTCAACAGGGAAAAAAAATACATATACAGACGGGATACTACAGTATGATAGTGATGACACGGGTGTGATGCCAACACACACAGTGCGATGAAGGGTGCGGAGAACAGTTAAATTAACACTAATATGACTATTACATTAGTAGTAGTAGTACGAGTGGAAACCATACTCATGACAAAGTAGAATGCTATAATCTAGCACATAAGCTTGACAAGCGTTTTGCCGACGACGGTGACTCTACACAGATGAATACAGAGGGAGGTAATTGAAACATACAAAAGCAAGATAGTTAATATGCAGTGAAAACGTACAGCTATTAGCATTTGTGGAAAAAAAGGGAATGCATGAATGGCATACCTGGCAAGACTACTACTTGCGTGTGCTCCAGTATACCTCAGTAAAAAAAACATGTACAGGACATGTTGGTAACATGCATGGCAAGACTTCTTGCATGCTACCACCCAGTGTACCTGACAAGTCGAAGATTGCAATGCTTGCATGAGCTATAATACACTGAATCAGACTGCGCGGGCCAATGTTTGTATACCTGACAAGCCCTCCAGGCTTGCATGTGCTCCGGTATACTGCAGGAATAAAAACCGATAATCTACCTGACAATGTTAGGAACTTGCCTCTTGAACGAGCTACAGTAGACTATCAGCCATATTACCTGGCAAGCCTGCAACACACTTGCATGTGCTACAGCCTGCTTATCGAGATATATGACTACCAAAACCCTCGGCCATGCACCTGACAGGCGGAATTCGAAGACGTCTGTACGTGCTACAGTACATGCCAGGAGAATAAGCACTCTCTCTGCCGACACAGAGCTGTTTTTAGTATTAGGCCTGATAGCCATAGGGGACGGTATGTAAGCCATCATCCAGGACTTTCCGCTTATCGTCCATCCACGAAAGAGCCGGTTTGGAGGATTGCTCTTATCTGCTCGCCATTTAAATCTTCGAGTACATATGTTCGAGGCTTGTAATGCTGGATCTTTGCAACACGGAATATTACAATTGGGATAGTAACTTTTAGAGAAAACATTTTTAAGACGTGAAATGCGTACATAATCGCCTACTTTAGCTTTCTGCATACTTGAATCTAGATTTTTTTTATTCCTAAACACTGTTGATAACAGCGAATTGTCTTTTTCATCAACAGGCGTATATGAATTGTTCTATGTTTCCTAGTATTGTAATTATTAATTAATCGAGGCAGAATATCCTGCCAGGTATAACTCCCACGTGCTGAAAAATCGCGCCACATGTGATTTTTCAAAGTTCTATTGAAACGCTCCACAATTGAGGCTTTTTTTTCGCTAAATGTACTATAATGATTAATATTTTTCTGTTGCATTACTGCTTGGAATGGTTTATTATTGAATTCCTTACCTAAGTCCGTTTGTAAATTTTTCGTAGAGCCCTTATCGGCCAAACCACAGTCATAGCTTTGGACACATCATTACCTGTTTTCCGTCTGACAGGCACAGCCCACGCGAATTTACTGTAACAGTCAATAACTGTTAACATGTACCGGAAACCTTTATTTACAGAAGCATTAGGTATCATTTCAACCAAACCTGCCTGGTACAGGTCACCAATTCCAAACAGTTGTACTTGTCTTCTGCTAATCTTTTTCCTCGATGGTTTGTGGATTTCAGTAGCAATTTCCTCGCGAGACATTATTCTTTCAGTATAAGTAACACCCTTCACGCAGTTATTCTACAATATTAAGGATCTCATTGGTGTGTGAATTATTTCCCGCCTGCTGGGATGCGAACAGTAGTCGTAGACGTTCGACTAATTCGTTGATATCCTTCCAGTAAACAAACTCGGACTGACTGGCGTTATGAACTTTCAGCCCCAAACCTCTAGCTAAGTCGATGTCCAGAAACAGTTCTGATACAATGTCGAATTTATGATGTGTTTCATCTTTATATGTGGTAGAATTTATATTGTTATCGGTTAAGTGCGCGCTTGTAATATGCAACATATTTTTATATTGATTCAGAGCCTCACGCGAGAATTCCCCTGGTCTTCGCTTAAATAGTAGTTCGTACAAGCCAGGAAAAGCGTGAATAAGTTCGTTATCGATCTGTACATAATCCACGGGGAGGAAAAATATATCTTTATTTCCCAGAAACCATTTTTTATTCCTTCTGTAAATGCCATAAACACCATCATTAAAACCCTTAGTGTATGTTATAAGGTAATTATGAACAGTATCCCTTTTTTTAGGTTTTGATTCATTCGACGAAACTTCGGATGCTATTGTCTTTAATTCGGGTTCGGTCTTCACATTAGGGATAATATCTGTATTATTATTTAATGTGTCCAGTCGAGATGTGATTGGCTGAAACGCATGTTCCAATACGTCATCCCTTTCGATATGTGCACGCTTAGCTTTCAAATACTTACCCTGCACTCTTGCGATGACGCGAGTCAAGTCCTAGGCTGCTGCAGACATAATACGGGCATTATTAGCGTAATTTGTGTACTTTATATTAAATAATTGGCCTGCGTGCAATTGCTTTGACAATTTTATCTTCGAAACTATTGAGTTGTTTTAGAATTGCACTACGTATGTGTCCGCAATGCAACCATTTCTCATCGTCTGTACGAATATCATTTAAATGCTGGATAATTCTGTGTCGTATTAGTACCTCAATATCTGACATGCCACTAATCAAATTGCGGTTACAGGTGTCTAGTTCTTCTAGAATACTTGTAACTTGTTTATTGTTCATTCCCTCAAATATAGCTCTAAGTTTATTCTCCAAGCTGGCTACACTTCCCTGCTGTGTATGTAGCACAGCAACAGTTTTGCCTAGAGTATTTACTTGTTCGGCAAGTTTCGTGGAGATATTTGCAAAACCCTTACCCAAAGTTTGTTCGAGCGCTGTTTGAACTGAAGTGAGCTTGTCATTAATAGCAGTCAGCTTGGCAGCGCTCTCGTTCGCTATGCGTAAATTATCATCCAATGTTGACACGAGTGTTGTAAGTGATCTGTAATCGACATGGTCGACTAGATCAGTAAGTTGTGCTTGTACTGCGGGGAGTTTGCTCGATACTATGCTTCGCATGTTATTTGATAATGTCTGGAAATGTTTCGTCACAGTAACAGCCAACATACTAACTGCGTTGAGGTTCTATTCTACCTTAGTGGTTAATGTGTCCAGTGTGGTCTTGTCAGTAATGTGACTGGTGAGTTTAGTGTTGAGGCCTTCCACTTGAGCTCCCGCATCGGTAATTTTTTTCTCCATGACTGACACTGTGCTGCAACTGCATCGATTTTCTGCACTTTATCGGTTACTTTGTCAAGCTGGGCGTCCAGCTTGGTAAAGAGTGAATTTGTGTTGGCAAACATGCGACCCTCCATGGCTACTAAATTCGAATCAAATTTTTTAGGTGTGCTCTCCGACTTGAGTTATGTGTCTAGGAACACTGTGAGGCCTGCTATCACTCCAGCACTGATCTGCTCTCCCATATTAGCGATTTTATTCTACCTCCTAATGCATTTAGTTTCAACAGGTCTTCAGATATTTTGTGTAACTGGGCCTCGATTTTGGTAGACAGTACGTTCGTGTTACCAGGCAGCCTGCGTTCCACTGCTTCGAGTACGTTTCCGCTAGTAACGGCCGTGATGTGTGATACATTTTCAATTAATGATCCGAGGCGGACATCGATGTTCACAATCAATATATTAGTATCGTAAAGTCTGTTTTCCACCATAGTGAGTTTCCCACCCAACACAGACAATTTCTTAATGTCACCGGATAATGTGCCTAATTCGCGCGTCATACCTGCGTGTACTCTGATAGCTATTTGCTCTCCCATACCGCCCAGCGTTGTTTCTACAGCGTTAATTCGAGTAATACTTGGCACTAATGTGCGTAAATGCGCCTCAATACTTTTTTGCAGTGTTAGCAGTGGTCGCAGCGCATCAGATGTAACACTTCGCACAAACGATACGTTAACAGCATCCCCGTCATGCCTAGGAATGCCTAGGTTCTTGGCCTGCTTACCCTCAAAACTGCAATTCCCATCGTTTGTGGACATTATGCAGCTTTCCGGTGCGCGTTTCAGGCCGCGATGCCAAAATTTGGATACGGAGTAACTCATATTTCACTGATGGCTAATAATAAACTGATCGAATGCTTTGCGGTTCCTTCCTTTATCAATTGGAAAATCTTTTGCAATTACTAGGAAACCGTACGCATCTCTCCAGCAATGTGCACACATTTATTTAAAGCTGTCAAAAAGCATAACGTTATTTACATGATCGGAGTAAATGTGGCGTAAACTCATGTCATCCACACGAAATATGGCCAGGAAATTGGCATTGTCCTCTAAAAGCTGCTTCAGCTTGCGCGAGTATGTTTGACAGAGATATAAGACATCTACAGCCATATACAGAAATATCACTGGATATTTGTTTGTTTTTTGCATCATCGTCAAAAATAAACACCGACTTTGGTAAAGCATTGTCTGGCTTTATAACTGATTCAATTTCACTAAAGGGGAAATATTGCAGTCCCGCAACCCCTTGCAGAATTTTTGCTAGATGCAAATACTTCGGCTGGTGGAGTGATTTAGAATAAAGGTACACATTTTCGAAGCAGAGACCATTTTGTTCTTCTAACAAACTCAGGAGGGCGCAAGTCTTCCCAGAATTTGAAGGACCGCATATCATTGCGCGAACTGTTCCCGGCAATAATTTTCTGTGTCTCGATTTAATAAACCAGTTTCCACTGCCTTGTCAATGTTACTAATACGTACTGGCAGCCTAGTTTCATGTGTGACAACTTCCATTATCCTGCTACACAAATCTGTAAATCTAAATTATTTATATATTATAATTTTTTGGAGAAAGTACGATAGGTCTGTGGTGCGCGGCTTTACTTTGAAACATACAGGGGATTGCTTGTTTTACCAATGTCTGACTTTGTCCGGACATGCAAGTTAGAAATGATGGGGAAATTTATTTCAATGTATCGTCCTCCTGCACCCTCCCCGAAATCTAGCGCAGCTGCAGGTTTGGAAGACACCCGTAAATTAAATCAATTACCGCTTGCCTATGACTCCGAGACGACTTGCACCACGATCTGTAAATTACATCAATTAGCGAGTGACCCACGACACTGCAGCTGTGCCGTCTTCGGAGACGGCCGTAATTTAAATAAATTGCTGTGTGACTCAGACTGCTAGTCTTGCCTTGATGAGCGAACTGTAAACTAATGTAAATTAAATCAATTAGTACATCCGGTGATTCAAGACAGTGCAGCTGTCGGTTGTGGTGTTGGCCTGGCGTGAATTACAATAAATGGTGTGACTCATGTGCTATATTTTGTCTTTAACGGCGTTCGTAAATGCCAGTGACGGTTTGTCCCAGGTTAATGAAACTGACCCCGACACATCAATCCCAATTCACCTTTAACAACGACGTTCTGCCATGGTGACTCATAATTGACATCAATTACATCTCAAGATGTTGCTAGGGGGACATCTGCCCTCCTTCGCTGCAAGGGTTATAACACACCGACACATTTATCCTAATTTGTTTTTTTAAACAGTATCTGGCGTCAGAAGTCCCTAATGGCTGTCCCCTCCTATAATTAAGCCCAAATTACGTTTTCTTCTCAGAGGGGAACGCTAGCGTAATTTTTGAGTGTACTCATATATATTTGCCTCGCATTGGGCTAGTATTCGGTGTTGTGTTCTCGAGGAAGACATTGCTGGTGTTATGTCTACCGGTGACAATATGCCTGGCGTTGAGGTGATCATTACTCCGCCTACATCTCCTGTTATGAAACGTACGCGATCACCTTCCCCTGTGAAGGCTGCCGAGAAGAAAATTGCAATTAAGAACGATGTTATTTTACCGCTTTTTCGGTATTATTTCGCCTATATGTACTGTACTAGGTATTGGTCCATGGGAGTGTCTAGACCTGCTGACGACACGTGTTCACACAACCGCGATAGCTGTGCAAGAGGACATTGTTTCTTTTCTGCATAAGCATATTGTGCAAACATAAAAAAATGTGACATGGATGCAGGCCTTGGAGTTCCTAGCTTCGTCCGCAATATTACCAACGGAGGCGCCGCTGGGGAGAAGCGGCTACAATACTTCGTCTCGTGCGCTGACGCCAAGAACTTTGCCGCAGCGAATGGGTCCTGATCCTCCACCGACAATCAAGTGAGTTGCTCGACATATGATTTCAACCAGACATATCAATGAAGCAAGCAGCACTTCTGGCAATAATACAGATTACGCTTCGTTCATTTATTTACAGAGCAGTGGTGTACCATGTGACGAGGTTCGTGTGTATTCATTCTACATGCGTTTTTTTTACTTGAAATGTAAGCCCTGACGAGGTTCTTTAGACATTAAAGTAATATTGATTACTGCGAAATACAATGTGTATTACGTTTAATAAAAGGCGTAGTCTCATGCTATTTATTTATTTTTTATTAAAATAATTTTTTTTCTTAAATACTGTCTTGAGTTCAATTCAATATAATGTGGAATATATATTCATATGCAACACATAAGAAACTAACACAACAACAACAACATACCTGGGCTGAGATAATAGAAAGAATTGTAATTTGGAATATATATATATATATATATTCATCTTCAACACATAAAAAACTAACACAACATATTAATTTTTTTATACTTTTCAATTAATTATGCTGCTAATCACGTAATTAAAAAAACACCTCAATGTGCACAGCCTCGCACAATTTAATGGCTAGAGGGGTGGTGGTGGTGATAGTGGCGGCATCATGGCTGCCACTNTCATCTTCAACACATAAAAAACTAACACAACATATTAATTTTTTTATACTTTTCAATTAATTATGCTGCTAATCACGTAATTAAAAAAACACTTCAATGTGCACAGCCTCGCACAATTTAATGGCTAGAGGGGTGGTGGTGGTGATAGTGGCGGCATCATGGCTGCCACTACGGAGGGACCATGCCGGAGGGGTGACACTGCATCTAATATGGCTGCCTATAATTTAAAACAATTATACTTTTTTAAATTACTGGCAGGCAAAAAAAATAGCTGCTATTGAAAACAACAACTTGTACTCACTGCAAACATGGCTGGCAACATAGCCGCTGCTGCTGCTGCTGAGGTGGTGATGTCAACATGGTCACCGCTACGGAGGGGTGGCACTATCCAATATGGCCACCGATAATAAAAAAAAAATTTTATACTTATATAACACACTTTTTTTAAATTTACTGGCAGACAAAATGGCCGCCAACTTGTACTTACTGGAAACATGGCCACCGATAATTTAAAAAAAAAATTTAATACATTTTTCACATAACTTTTTACACTACTTTTTTAATTACTGGCCGACAAAATGGCCGCCAACTTGTACTTACTGCAAGCATGGTCGTCGATTATTAAAAAAAAATTAATGACTTTTTTACATAAGTTTTAATTAGCTGGCTGGCAAAATGGCCGCCAACTTGTACTGTTGGCAAAATGGCCACCGTGTTATTGCATGCCCCATCCAATACATATTTTTTTTTAATTAAGTAAAATGTTTTTTAAATAATTTTTTCAATATACAGGCTGGCAAAATGGCCACCATGGGATCGAATGTTCTAGAATGTACTGGATGGAAAAATGGCCGCCAACTGGCTGCCAAAATGGCCGCCAATTTGGCCGACCTCCTGTGGATGCTTTCATTCTCAAAAACCTCCTGCTCTTGCATTCCACCTATGGGGCTCCCTGTCATGAGCCTGTGTTCGAATGCCCCTTTTCTAACTACTTCAATGAATTATGATAATATATTTTTTTATTTCCTTCTGGCTTTCAACAATGGTGATTGTTGGGCAATGCCATTGTATTCTCTTGCAGTGAATTCCTTTATCGTACACTATGCTTTTTTGTACATGAATTTGTGTTACATTACAAAAAATAATTGACAAGGGTCATATTCTGTATCGCAACTAAAAACTTAATGAAACATTGCAAATAATAAATACGTTTTGTAACTCTACGTATGCATTCACCCCGAAAAGAGACACAATAGCAAGAAATACCTGAGTGATAAAAATACTGTGCACTCTACTCCACAGTTCTATAACTCCCATTCCACCCCCTCTCCTTCGAAAAAATATTCAGGGTGCCCCACTGAAGTCGACTGATCAGTTTTACAACAAAACATTGTCATTTGTACATATATGAAAGTATTCCAGTTGCTTCGTTATTAGCAAAGTTCATGATCTATGAATGAATTGTGAATACACAAGTATTTTATCTTACCCACGTATTTTCCTATCCATAGTGGCTGTAATTCAATGGTAAGATTGTCAATAACATAATTTTGCACCTTATTTGTATGCCTATAAAATATGGGTGACATGAATGGTTACAATTGTGGTTTCCCTACACTTTATTACAGTATTTTTTCTATGCATAAATAACAGTTTCGAATTTACATACGATAAATAACATGCCTGTGAAGTCAGTGTGTGCTTATGGCTGGCCTATGGAATTCATTGCCTGTGTGTAGTGTGTTTTTACTGAAACATTAGCGAAAATATTTAACCTCTCTATTCGCATAACTGAACAGGCAATAAAAGCAGATAAAAGGTCATGAATAACATGTGTCTTCAAGTGTCAATATTGTTTTCAGTGATGTTGACCGCAATTACTCAGGTTAATCTCATAACCCACCTTTATGACAAATCACGTATGTAAAATTTTTTTTTGAAATGTTTGTTAAATAATAACATTAACTAAATTTATATTTTAAAAAATGTTATATTTTTTATTGTTATAAAAGCAAAAATGTTAAGCCTTGCGATTATAAAGACAGCCTTCAGGTATTAATTTCAACATAATACCATCGCTTTCAAGTAAAAAGATCAACAAATGAATAAAATATGCCGACATATTTTTTTTCCTTCTCAAACTATGAATGTCACTACAGACGAAAAAAAAACAAGAACGCAATACTTACACTCAGATATATCTATATCCAAGATATACATATTGTACTAACAACAAATTTACGACTCTACATCCTTAAAATGAAGTCCAAATTTTCTCATGAAATTCATTATGATTTCAAGAAACCAAAGCAAGACATTTGCAATAAAAGTGATTTGCTTAACGAGAAAATAATGAATGTGGTTGATGATAGCCAACTTTCTCTTATCAGTGAACAAGACGACCATCCACTTTATGCAGAATATGTATACAGTGCCAAGAAAATGTGTGTACCTCTGGCTAATCTGAATAAAACCCATCGCGCATTTGATTTATTTGCAACAGTGCCTGCCAACCAATTGACTGATAACCTCAGTTTCGTTTTACGAGAGGCATTTGTGAACACTTAATTTCATGATCCAAAATCTTGCTACGGATGAAGCTAATCAGGTTCCTTCATGCCTTTTCAACTCTTACTTGAATTGCCTTATGATGCACAATTAATTTTAATCAGACATATGCAGGGCTAAAACTAGAAAAAATTATAGGTCTGCAGCAGAGATTACTGTGGTGACAGATACGTAAGCATCCTGTACGATCACCTACACCCGTTCATGTCCATTGTGCATACCGACGGACGTGGACAATTCAAGTAGGACAATGCGACACCCCACACGTCGAGAGTTGCTACCGAGTGGCTCCAGGAACACACTTCTGACTTTAGACACTTCCAATGGCCACCTCAATCATCAGACATGAACATTATTGAGCATATCTGGGATGCCTTGTAACGCGCTGTTCAGAAGAGATCTCCACCGCCTCGCACTCCTATGGATTTGTGGACTGCCCTGCAGGATTCATGGTGTGAATTGCCTCCTGTATACCTTCAGACATTAGTCGAGTCCATGCCACATCGTGTTGCAGCACTTCTGCGTACTCACGGGGGCCCTACACGATATTAGGCAGGTGTACCAGTTTTTATGGCTCTTCAGTGTATATATACTGTATATGAGATTGATAACTTGTCATAATACTTGAGAATGTATGCATATGAACTTATATCAATGTTTTACATAGTTTTATTATCATTGTATCATTGTATATTATATACTCCATATGTATTTGTATTTCAGACCAACTTAATTTGCCATGTCATGACTTTGATTATTTAGAATTTATGGATGATGCTGAACATACGCTTTTTAATTTAATTCAAAGTTACATTGCCTACATTTGAGAAATGTTTTCCTTCGCATTTCTTTGACATTTAGATTCTGGTTATTCTTCAATGTGATATTAAAGCAATTTTATGATACTTCAAGAAAATAAGACAATGTGCTATGTATAGCGTCAAGCACAGACAGTAAGATGCTAAGACTTCACTTCTATCGAGGGGCAGAGCCGAGAAAAGAGTCCACCATACCACGGCTTCCCAACAACTTCGTGATGCAAATTACTCGTTTAAACTTTATATCTGGACAGACTTCACTTTGCTATTGAAACCCCTTATATTTTCTCGAACCTACATATTCGATTTGAGAGACCACATCTTCTCTGGAGGAGAAGGTTATGTAGTGCTACGCATTCACGACATATTTTCACCAAGCTTATTAGAGAGCCCATCTACCACGTTTCTTCTCATATCATTTGTGGTTCGCAGGACGACGTACATCCGTCACATGTTACATATCACACATTGGTAAGTTTCTCATATCTACTGCTTTTGACAGAAAAACGGGTATGTCTGTGTCCTGTTCTTCAGCCAGTATCATCATACTGCTATTCACTGTTTGACCACTGTAGTCACACACTTTCCAGACAAATCATATCACTCTTTGTTTCGCCACAAAATGGCTCCCATTACATCTTAAGCACCACGGTGCCGACACCCTGTACAGCCACTATATTACGGCTTCTATGTTGGGAACCTTTGTCATTCCTCGAGGCACACCCAGGGAGAGCACATCGGCTGCCTCAGACGACACCCCACGCCGAGCCTCTGCAGGCCACCGCCTCCACTACATGTCGCCACATAGAAGCTAAGAAGACGAAAAAAACCTGAAATTGTTTTCGTTAACTGTTTCCCTTTTGATAGGCTCTTCAGCATTCTCCAATTCTACAATCAGTTACAGTAAGTAACATGTGGGAGTAATGTAATGCTCGTTGTTTTTTAAATCGCTTCTCCTTATTAAATGCGCATGTTAAAATTTATATTATAGAGTCTTGTTCATTTCTATGTGAAACCGCTCGGGCACTACAGTAGCTTAAACCAGCTCTCAAGTCGTGCAAAACAGTTAAAGTGTGACAATTATACACACATTTACAGAGTTTAAAGTATTTCAACGCAATGAAAGATAACTGCAGTACGTAGTTCTGATACAATGAATACCCGCAATATGAAACAATTTCAGACATGATAATATAGAGCAGTTGGTAGGGCATTGGGTTCCGTAAAGTGGCGATTCCGCTCCTACCCATAATTTTTTTTTTCGTTTGGTATATTTATTTTTGTGAGAAATATAATTGAATTTAATTTATTTTACTTCAGAATACTTTTTCAAAGCAAACATAATGCAAGAAAAATTTTAATACAAATGTTAACAACAATTCAACACGAAATTGGTTTTTCCGCAACATGAACACCACTTTAATGTTAAGAGAACATTATGGAGGTAACGTTGTTACAGAAGTACTTAATGTTACATTAACATTATTGTTTAACCGTATATTACCTTAATAGCAACATTACTGACGTCTCACCAGTAACAAAAAATTACTGCTGTAGTAACATTTATACTGTTGTCACAACATTTGAATTTTTTCTGTGTAGATGTTCGTACTGCTCGGACATTTAACACAATAGCTCTTTCATGTGCCCCCCCCCCCCAGCCAACCAAAATATTTTTGCATGTCCTTGAGATGCTAGTTGTGCTGTCGTTTTAAATTTTGTTGTTTCCGATTGTTTTGCTGCGATGGTTTCGAACATTACGATCGACATGTACTGGAGCTTCATCATGGTAGTACCATGCGTGGTGTCGTTAGAACATCTTCGCAAGCTCCAGTAAACATTATTGAAGGAATATCAGATATTGCATTGTGTTGTATTTGTGAGGCAACACATGTGGAGCAACAAGAAAGTCGCTGAAAATTCCAGTCCACACGTTGTGGAAAATTGATGATAAGAATATATTTTGTATCGTGAATTTGGGATTTGCTGGATCCTCATTCATGACAGGTTCATATTTTGAAGTTGCTATGGTATGTAGATTTTATCTCTTTAGTGAACTGGGCAGCATACAATCTGAGAGTGTTCAAAAGTTTGTCTGAGTAGTCTACGACAATATTGTTCCTGTCTATGGTAATTAGTGGAGAGCAACTTAAAAAACACTTTGCTTGCAAGGTGGACACAACTGCTCATTGTGAAGAATTCATTACACCCTGACATCATATACGCCTATTGCATGTACAGTAACCCCCTGTATTGTTGGATGATTTGTCTTCATAAGACTGAAGCACCTCTTCTTCAGATTTTGCATACTCTTGTAAGATATGTGCATTCATGAATACGATGGCTTCCTGAAAATATATCATCTGAAATACTCATTTAATATTTGCTGACCACTCCTATTAACATGATATAATTCCAACTATATTTTTTCTCAATAAGTATTATACCAATGAATCGCTGTACCCGCTCCTCGTAGGTGTAATACTATTTCTAATATATATTTTATATATCATTTTTCCTAAATAATATTTTATCAATATAAGTTAATTAAAATTTGTTTTATGTATTTGTAAAATATTTTGTGTAGTATAAGGCGAGTACTATGTGAAATACTAAGATCACCGAAGTACTTGTTATTATTTTAGACAGTTCGGTAGTTTCGTCAATGTATGTAATTCCTCAGATTATTACAAAAATACTTAACTTCATTACAACAATGACATGTAACTTATGTCTCCAAAAATACTATTATCTTGGTTCAACAATCATTGCAATTTTCAAATATCTAAATAGACTTATTAAGTAAGATAAACTATTAATTATAGGGTTTGAAACCTTTATCTTGCAAACGTACATAATTTAAGTTTATGTTATTTACAATTATTTTGCAGTTCAATATTTAAATAGTTGCACATATTCAACTTAACATTTTGAAGCATTGCTTATACAATATTATTAAGAGTAAATATTTTGTAATAATCTCTGACGCTTTTTTGTATTATTTTTGTGTTCATCAGGTATGCGATTGGAAATGCAGAACGTCCAGTTCTGAAGAGCAAAGTCGGTTGGTTAGATATTTTAGCAAACGATACTCATCAGTTCTACGGTCCCAATAACACTGGTGGACCATCTATAAAGGTAAAATTCTCAAAGCATTTGCTGAGTTTTTTAAAGAAAAGGTATTTGTTAAAATGAGTTTTCGGAGAGCCATAAATGTATTGAAATTTATTGACTTAATATGGTAACCTGTGAGTTTACAATGTGCATGAAATTCTAGTGAAACTTATTATGAGACAGTATATACATACATTATGAATGTAAATGTGCACAGTTAGTGAAAGAATTGAGAGGTGTAAAACTAATGAATTTCTTATTACACTTATGGCTAGAAATTTTTTATGTAATTTGTATTAGTCAGCAATTCTTTTGCTAACAGTGTTATTTTACAGCACTCTGTTTTTTTACACATGCAGTTATGATCAAGAGAATGGGTTTGTTCATTAGTTAACTGGCATCCATTTTATACTGATGCTGTATTATCGTAACATTGTCATTCTGTCTCTAAATATTTCAACGGGAGTTATTCGAAGCGACTGTCAAAATTTTACACATTGTGCGCCTTCAGATAATGATATGCCAAGATCTATTAAGACATTGAGAGATTAGAGAGGCGCTTAACATCTAAGGTTTTATGGACTGATGGCTCGAGGAGAGGATGGAGCAGCAGTGAACTGCAATGGTGGGGAAAACAGGAGTATCATGCGTAAAAACACTGATCATGGGAAATATAATCCATATTTACCATGTACATAAATCTGTGTTTCACTCCGCCAGTAGTCGGAACATGTTAGCTATGCTGGGAGGTGATCTGGTATCCAAAGTGTTAGAGCTGTAATCTACCTGATGTGTACCACTACCCCGACTGTTCTTCCAAATAAACATTACAATGGGAACAATGTTTCATAAACTAGTTCCCTATAAAACACCAGTGCAAATTTACAGTCGCTTTAGGTCGTTTTATTAAGGAAATTTTGATACTCGCCACCTCGTCGATTCTGTTAATTGCTAAATTTGAATTAAAACAATTTCGTACAACAATGCTTAAGTGTGTTTTATGGGAGTATTATCATTGTTATTCAGTATTTAGCGACGAATTTTATATAACATTTACCGAAATGTTTCCAACAGGACATATAGGAAACCTCTGAAAACATATTTGGAAGAAATATAAGTCTCTTCTATATTTTGAAGTGAGAGTTGTTTGGTGTCGCTGCATACAAAACTGTTGTTCGAACCGAAGAAGATTTATTTTGTATGCATGACATCACCACAAAAACAAATGTGACAGTCCTGTTACTTTCAGAACTAACTCTTTCTCTTTCTTGCTTGAGACTTATAATGGCGTAGCTTCGTTTTTGGGATCATCTACTTTTATTATCATTTAATTATTGACTAATTGTCCAACATTACCTCATTTGGTATGCTCCATTTCTGTCTCCTTTATGCCCCGAACTTTTGAATTAGTATTTTGTACTGGGCTTCTATTTTTCGGTAGTTTCGTATGTTGGAATAGTGATAGTCCTATCGGGACTTAAAAGATGCCTTGCCTTCGTGATAATTGTCCACGACCATGTTGTTGCTTGTGTTGGGATGATTTGGCTGATGTGTGGCTGTTTACAATCTTTGGCGATGGCAAGACCATTCCAGTAAACTGCGGATTGTGAGGAAAGTCCAGCATATAATTTATCAGTTCGTCTTTTGCATCTGCATTCGCCAGCATTCAACGCATCAAGTCGCTCATCCAAAATGAATTCATTTTTGGAATATTTCTGTTTGAACCTATTTAATTCTGATTAAAATAAAATAGTTTTGAGTATCATGAAAAAATAGTTTCAAATATACTTGTTGAAGAAACTGACCTTATTATCTTGACGCTACTCGCCACCTGCGGTATATAGGGTTGTTCTTAGGTACGACTTACCTCTCTGGCGCAGACTATGGGCGCCTTGGGTGTTGAATAGGGGGTAAATAATAATGTCTTTCAGTGTTTCAGTTTACGAAGTTTATATTTGGCTTAAAAGAACAATACAAACATAGAAACCTCCAAAACGGTTCCCTGCAAGTTGTGAGCCTAAAGGGCGGCTTTAAAGTACTCGTGCTAACTGCTGCCGACGTCGTGGGGAGAGCACTAGGCGTCGGGGAATGTTCCTTGAGCGACGGATGCTGGTACTTAGCTGTATTTGCAGTTCTGGTTGTTCCGGCGGTAGGTTGAGGTCCGGTCAGCTGGACAGCCCTTCACAGGCCCTCGGCTTTGTCTCGTTGGCATGGTGGATACAGCTGGTATCCTCCTTCGGGGCTGCTCCTCGGCCTCAGCGATGACGGCTTTCCATGATACAGCTGTTCCTGGTTTCTCTCCTTGACGACCACACGATACGACCGCCTCCCTCGATGCGGTACTTCCACTGTCCACCTACCACGTCCCGGCATGGTGCCCCTCGTTGAGGCCACCACTCGACTCCCGCTCTCTGCATCGCTTGGCTCACTAAGTTCGCTTCCCGACAGAATGCTCCTTGTGGGCCCCTACATGATCGCCGCCTCTCGGTGCTGCTTTCCAACGGTCTACTTTCTCCTGGTGTGGCGCCCCTCGTTGAGGCCACCACTTGACTGCTGCTCTCGACATCACACGAGTGACTCACTTCACGTCCCAGCGTGGTGCTCCTGGCGAGCCCCCACCGGACTGCTGCCTCTTGGTGCGGACTTCCAACACTTAACCCGCGTCCCGGTGTGGTGATATGACTGACTCTACATCAATGATTGATCCTGCCGGGGTTCGCTCCCCGGCCTCGGCTGACGGCTCTACATGACTCACTCGACTGACTCACATCGCATCTCGGCATGGTGCAACTCTCTAACTCCGCCTCCGTGCGAGGCCGCTGAACAATTCCCTTCTTCCTCCACATTTCAGGAGTCTTAAATCCCCCTCGGCATCCTCCACGTGTCAAATAAGTCAGCATTTTTCCACGGGTATCCTCGGGTTGGGGGGGGGATGATGGCCCGCGGAGATACTGCCAAACACTGTCAGCCCTTTCCTTGGCACGTGTCCATGTTTCCTCTTGTTTTACTCGATGCGTAAGCGATTTGCTTGCTTTACTCGGCATTACCTCGGCACGTTTTAACTGCCTCTCCGCCCCCCAGGCCGAGGCCTGGCCTCGTGGCACGTGTCTCGCAGCATGTGTCTACGGGGNGGGGAAGGGGGTCCTAGCGGGTGGTAAGATGGTGGGGGGGGGTGACAGCGGCGCTTCTAATACCAACAATGTGGCACACGTCAATCTTCTTTAGATCCCAATCATTAAAACTGTGATATAACTTTTAAAAAATGATTGACATTGCAGTTATAAAACAAGAAAAGTAAAGGTAAAATAATTTTAATTAATTTTGGTATTTGTGGTATTAAGTTGTCCTGTTATTATTATAATTTTTTTAATATTATAACGTTGGTCATTAAGTTGTTTATGTTTGAGAAATTTTGTAAATGAATAACACTTACTTGCTTTTAAATTTTATNTAATTGCTCTGTATGCTGTTTTTTTTCGACACATATTTATGTAAAGGTGCTGGAATTAAGGCTCGGCCTACCTTGTTGTCTTTGTTAGGTGACACTCTACACAGCCGGATCCACCGGAGCCTCCTCCCATGCTTCTTTCTAGTAGTTCTAGGTTTGGCGGGGCTTAAACACTTGTTTGATGTTCCTGCACCAGGGCTACTGACTAGAGATATGGTGTATCAGAATCACTGGTAGCAGTAGTGCGTGGTTGTGTACGAGTATGTGCCTTTCGTTCATGCATTTGTTTGTGCATGTTGTGTGCCTTTCATTTTGTTTGGGCCTTTTCGTTTTGGGGTTTTGGCATTGGTAATGCAGGCACACACACTGCATGCTTTGGAGTAAATTTAACATAGGATATTGTGTGTGGTTTGTTAATGTTCTTTTTTGTATCTTGTTATTTTGTAGTATTTCCCATGGAAGCTATTGTGCCAGAACAACTCGTGAAGAACGAGTGTCAATACGAAAATTATTGGAGGTGTTCAAACTCCTGAGAACACTACTATGTCATTTGGGAGTAATTTGCATGCTACAGTTAATACTTACATGCCTATTGATTTAAACAATTCAAATAATTTTAGAATCTGAATACCGCACTTATGGTTACAAAATTATTTCCCTCCAGGAAACGTTTGACAAGATTGACGATGACTCCAGTCCTTCAGTCTATTCAAGACTTAAACAAATGCTCAACCATTTGAGAAAGCGAGCCCAAAATCTGTTAACAAAATTTGCTGACCAACTTAAAGAATTTCAGGTTCAGTCTTTGAACGATATTGCAGCTCAGGTACAATCCCTATTTGAGTCTGTTGGTCGTATTAAAGCACATGAATCCCAGAAACATTTACTTTATGTTCAAACCTCTATGTTTGCTGAGCAATTTGCTGCTCTTAGTTACAGTACTGTATCCACCATAATTCCATTTCCAAAACCCTCGCAAATTAACCTAGTGGGTAACCCTTCAACTTCCATTGCAGTATATCACATACCTCCATCCTCTATTTCACATCATATGCCAATCACTTCACCTATTCCACATGATAATACAGTCTTCAGTGCCAAGCTGCTTATGTCAGCTGCGGTAGTGACATCTGGACAAAATTTTATGTCACCGTCGTTCGGTAAAATTACCAATCTGCTTGAAATAATGTTACTTTAATTCCTGACCACCGATGATTTGCAGGTGCACAAATTCTAATAATTTTTGAAAATTATTGTGAAACTGCACCAAGTAGAATCGTACCCGAAACCAAGCTATAAGAAATCATTCATCCTTTCTTGCAGATACCTTTGTGTGTAAGAACCAGACTAGCGATTTCTCAGCATGCTACATTTGATGATCATCATGCAGACATCCTTTACTATTTTATTCCATGTAGATTACGTATACTGCTAAAGTTAAAAATGTTTTACCTGTTACAAGAGCCCAACGAATCATAGTCAGTATATGTTTGTAGCATTAAAGAGCCTGATGTAGTTTTGTGTTAGTTGTTGTCTAAGAGCGATGTTGTCTGAGAGCGATGTTGTCAATATAATTTTGGAAGGTTTAGAACCACAAGAGAGCTCTCATTTGGTTTTCATTGGTAAACCTAAATAATTTGTGGGATTAGACAGTGTTTGCATCAATTCTCAAACTATTCTGTATGCTGAACAAAAATGAGAAACCTATTTTGGACAGGGCAGCTTCCCAAAGAAATCAGTGACTAACTCAGATAGGAAAGGTAAAACCCATGGCCCTGATGTCAGAGATGCAGACACTTCATCTTCCAAAAAATCTGCTGATGATACAATTACTGCTCCTACTAAAGGTTTACCGAAATCTGGCAGTATTCCTACTTGCAATTTTTGCAATAAACCTTGTCACGTTATTTCAAAATATTTTCAGTTACAGGCAACAAAACCAGTCCCATGCGGACAAAATGTGAGCATTCATTCCCCCGAGTTGGCAACTTTGCCAACTCTCAATACAATGCTCACCTAGTACAAACGGTAAATATTTGTCATAGTTTTTAACATCTTCTTGGTCTTTATGACCCCTGTGAGGTGAGAAAGGCATTTCAAGTAAATTTTTCCAATGCAGTGGGTGTACGAAAGATTTCTACTCCTCGTTTTGAGGTAAATTTGGGATCATTGTTTGGTAATGCATTGGTAGAAGAAGGATATGCACACACTATTATTTCGGGTAAACTCTTTTAGAAATTGATGGATTTAAGTTGGTAAAATCTGTTGAAGATTGCGAAATTGAGTGTTACACAGCTTCCAGTGAAGCTTAACATATTTTGTGCTGTGCAACTCTTAGATTAAAGATTTGGCATTTTACCTGGATAAACCAATGCTTAGTTACGAAAAACCTTGGTTTGTCTTTCATTTAAGGAGCCGATTTCATGGAATCAACAGGACTTATTTTACACATTCAGGAAAAACACATTACTTGAAATATTCTCAAGAGGACAAAAACATTGTTGACAATTGTAAACAAAGTGAACCATTTTCGTCTTAAATAAGTGTTAATCAAAGCCAGTTGTCGACCCATTTGCGAATTTGGACTCTACACAGCGTGCTGCTATAAATAACATTTGCGAACAATTTCCTAGAGTTCTCATATCAGAATTAGATATTACTGACTTGTTGGTGTATGAAATAAAACTTGTTGGCAAGGATGATGTGACAAGTTATCCATATAGATGAGCCGCACCTTAAATTGATATATTAAGGAAAAAGGTTCAGGAATTATGAGATAAGGGTGTTATTGAACCCTCAACATCACATTATACAAGTCCAGAGATTTTGGTTAAAAAAAAAAATTAGTAAGCACAGAATGGTTATTGATTGATGCAAAATTAATTTAAAAATTTTAATTGAGTTCATCTCTTTTCCTGACCTTCATTCGGCTTCCAATTGATTTGGCAAATCCAAATTTTTCACCACTATTGATCTTATTGCTGCAATTCACCAAATTCCATTGAGAATATTCCAAACCAATCACCAGTTTTTGTGTCCCCTGGAATCTTTATTAGATTACCAGTGTGCCATTTGGCACCTTTAAACAAAATTTTGCATGATCTGAAATTTAAATATGTATACAACTATCTGGATAAACTTGTGATATATTCTTAGTCATTTTAACATAATTTAGCTCAACTTAAGAAAGTTCGGTCACATTAGGAAAATGCGGGTTTAACAATTAACCCTAATAATGTTTATTATGCTGTTCAGGAAATCAACTTTCTGGACTATATTATTTTTCGTCACAAGGAGATTGCATTGACCACGAGCGTACTAGATGTATTAGAGAGTTTCTGCCGCATCAGTATGTTAAAGCTGTTGCCCATTTCATCGGAATTGTCTATTTTTTTTCGTAAAACTCATCCTTAAACTCTCTGAAAAGGCTGTTCCTCTTAACATGCTGCAAAATAAATCAGTAAAATTTGTGTGAAGTGTGGAACAGCAGAAAGCTTTTTACAAACTCAAAATGCGACATTATGCACCCTCTGGTACTGCGGATGCCGGATTTCTCTAAAAAAAAAATAGTCATCCTGCAGACAGGTACTTCGAGCTCAACTGTAGGAGCTGTATTTTGTCAGAATATAGATGGAGTTCGCCAACCAATCTCGTTTGCATCCCGCAATCTCACACCCCAGGAGAAAAAGTCCACTATTTGTGAATTAGAATGCCTTGCAGTTGTTTTTTGGACACGAAAATATTTGGAAATATTTAGAAAATGCAGAATTCCTCCTGTAAACAGATAGCCAGGCGTTGTCGTGGCTTTTGGCTCATCCATGTCAACTTGGCAAAATTGAATGCTGGGTCATTAGGGTTTCATTACTGAAATTTAGGGTGCAACACATTAACGGATCGCAGAATGTAGTAGCTGATGTTCTCTCTCACACATGTTCGATGATTCCTAAGTTAGTGACGAATCTGAAGTTCTTCCAAATTGTAATGTTTTAGTGGAGTTTCCATTGGCATTTACAAAAATCAAGAAGCAGCAGGAAAAGGATGGTGAACTGAATTAAATAATGGATCTTAATTCATTTGAAAAACGTATCATGACTTGTGTTTTTTCTAATGGCATGCGCCATATCACCTTGTCTCCATATAGTCATCCTCCTACGCATACAGAGCATTTCAACCGAAAACTCCATTAAGCTCTCATTGCTTTTCATGCGATGGAGCATTCTAATTTACACAAAAATCTTCCTTGGTTGCAAATGGTTTTCAATTATGCCAAGTATGAATCTCATAAGGTACGTAAATTTATTCTCGTTTTTACTTATGTGCACAATAATCCTTTGTCCAATATGTGGAACTTAAATGATTTGTAACCGGATTATCTCAAGTACATACACCAGATCTGGGCAGCTGCCCTTAAAAAATTAAAACATGCTCATTTCAAGATATAAACATAGGATTAAAATCCATTTCGTGTAGGTCATCTAGTTTTGTGTAAAGTTCATCCTGTTAGCAGAGCAGTTGGCAAGAAAATGGCAATACTTTCTTATCGTTGGACTGGTCCTTACCAAATCCAAAGTTTCTTAATGCCAGTAACTGCTATCCTTACTGACCCCTATTTAGGAACATATATATTCCGACAGCCCATGTCTCTCACCTAAAAATATTTTGTTCTCCACTTTCCAAACATTATTTATGGTTTACAGTCTAAGAGCTGCAGACCCAAGTTGTAGGTGGTTTTCAATCAGTTTTCTTGTTTATTTGGCTGGCCAGTCACTATTCTTCTTGGCCTTAACTTTTTTTAGACTGTGGACTGATAACCCACTGGTACGAGTTTTCATAAGGCCCATTCGGTTTGCGGGCTTATAAATAAAAAACTGCGGTACTTGGCTAATAAGAAAAGAATAAACATTTTGTGTGTCTTAAATTTAGATATGGGTTATTATTGTAAAATAATATAGAAAACATTGTAATTTTGATTTCATGTTTTCAATGGGTAATAATACTAGTGTTCTTTATATTTTTCATCCAAAGTGGGTAATATTTAGCTTGTAAATGTGTTCCACTCTTGTCTTGGGTTATTTTTGGGCTGTGGTAGTAGCTTAGAGACAATTACGTTGTAATATTTTCCATTGGGATATTTTGTAGGAAAATGTAGTTTCTGGTGAAATTTTAATTTCTTGTTTTATTCTCCACGAGTGTATCATGTTGTCTGTTTTAGTGTTGTATTTCCACGGTGGCATCATGTTCCTCTACTGCATCGCAGTGCTGGCTGTGGCTAACTTTGCGCTTTTAACAGTCATAATCACACCGTTGGATTGCGGTGTAGCCTTTGAACGTGAAGATGGCATCTTGTTTTCTGACAATACTTACTCAAGAGTGTTAAATTTAGATTTGGTTACCTTTCATAATAAATATTCAGATCTTGAAACCATGATAAATATAGTTGCGTCAGTGCGTGAGCACGAGAACAGGCATCCTGCTGAAAATTCCTCATTTGACCATAATTTTAATTTAACTGTGGTGAAATTAAGAAATATTTTTCTTGCAGTTAAGCCCGAAACTGAAACCGTAACTTCATTATTGCCATCCAGATCTAAGCGTGCACTAATTGGTCTTGGAGGAAAGATTTGGAAAACTGATTTTGGCACTTTAGATGGTGAAGATTTAACATTTCTGGAACATCGTCTGATCTCTCTGTCAAACACTCAGGATGAAATTTCAGAAAATGTTGCTAACCACATAATTGTTATAAAAATTTGAAAGACAGAATTATAAATAACACTGTGTATATAAAAAATTAAGACAGTTGTATCTGGATCTTTATAATACTTTGTGTTGTAAACTCTCTTTTTCATTGAATGACACTATAGATGGGATGATCATATTGAGTTTTAGGATAGATTTAAAAGGTATGCTACTCCATGTCAGTGACACTCTCATTAATGCCAGATTGTAAATTTTTTATTTGCACCACGGCATTGAAACTAGTGTAAATGGCAAGTTAAGTACAACATTGTTGAGTGCTGATTCATTCTTAAACATTCTAAAACACAGTCAATATATCATTACTCAGCCATTTTTTATTATAACACCTGTTGCAAATGGAAATTTTTTATGTTTTATGGTGTAAGTAATGTTCAGGTCATTATTTACTTTTAATCTCTTAATGCTGTTTTTAATGTTCCCTTGGCCAACAAGTATAATTTGTTTGAAAGATATCATGTTTTCCCTGATCCCTTTTTGCATTCTAAATTAAAAAACCGTTGCCTGTGACCGAATGTTCAGAAATTGTTAATGTTAGTTTGGATCGTAAGGATTTTGCTACTGTTAACCATGATTATCTTGTTAGATGCAACACTCACCGCATTACCTTATGCCCTGCTTGTTTCCTATTCTTTGATGCACACGTATATAATTGTGAATTTAACCTTTTTTGGGGAAAATAATATTTTTAATTTCCTGATAATTATGTTATCAGTTTAAAACTTCCCTTTTTACATAAAACTAGTTCTCATTCGTTATTTGCTTCTAATGCTACCATTGACGTAACCTTCTTGTGCAGGTCTACTACAGAACCTTTATCCCTTTTACTGTAAATTTGTCAGGTAGTGGTTTAATAAACAATGCATCTCATTGTGACATCATGAGACAATTCTTCAAAACTTTTGTCTCTGTGAATTCTGCTATTCATTATAATCTATCTCTGCCTGTCATCCATATCCCTAAATTAGTAGCTTAGTTCTCTCATGTAAATTTTTCTCCTCTCCCTAACCTTCCCTGAGTGATATCTCTGTTTCTCGTTTGGCTTCACATCCTCAGGGAGTTTAGCTTATAAGTTAGGTGTATAATACTGGTAGCACGAGGGATAAATAAATATTTGAAAAAATGGCAGGTTGGTGTAAGTGCAGGGGATGTGGGAAGGTGTGGAGGAGGGTACAGTTTGACCAGTGCGGTGACTGGTATCAAGCAGATTGTGTAGGGATCAGAGAGGGGTAACTAGGCTCTCTACGGCAGCATGAGTAGAGGTGTGAGGAATGTGTCGGGGGAAAGGAAATAGTGGTGGTGGCAGAAAACCAACTAACAGTAGTAAAGGAAACTCAAATAGGTGGGGAATGTGGAAACTGGATTTGGGAAATGCTGATGGAGAACTTTGTAGAGGGCATGCCAGTGCCAAGGATGGAAAAGGCTAACGAGTAAAGTTGGAAAGGGGAGATTGTAAAATTGATGATTAGAAAAGAGAGGGAAATTACGCACAGGATTGAGAGGGTGGAGGAAAAGGTCCGGAATGAGATGGGTGAGTGTAGTTTAGCAATAAAGTTAGAGAAGTTAGAGGAAGAGTTGGATGGCATGAAAGGTGAGTTAGGCAAAATGCAAGTTTGTCTACAGAAAGAACTGCGGGAGGAGAAGAAGAGAAGAGGGGCAGAGATTGATGTGGTAAAATTGAGGAGGAGGATAGAGGAGCTGGGGACAGTAGAAGGGGAAATGCAGTAGGGGACACTAGGAAGCAAATAAGGATAGATGAGCGGGATATAGTAGCAAGGAATAATGCGATAGCAGACAGGGAGAAGCAAACAACGATAAATGAGCGGGAAACAGTATGTAGGGAACAGGCAGTGGTGGATGGCAGGAAGCAGTATGTTGAGGCTTGTAGGAGAGGGATTAGCAAAGACCAGCAAGTAGAAAAAAATGGACAGTTCGTTTCTGGAGGGGAAGAAAGAGGGCTGGTCAAACGAAATATAGCAAGGACGGTGCAGGAGGAGGCTGGTGGTAGGGATCAGGGAAGAGGTGAAGTTGACAAGGGGAGGCAGGTGGTTGGAAGGGACACAAAGCAGGAAAGGGTTGTCGAAAATGAACCAGAGGTGGTTTTCCTAGGCAACCCTATCGTAAAGGTGGTGGAGTTGAGAGAAATCAGGAAAGGAAATGCTTATAAAACATCTTTTGGTGGCGCAAAATTCAATGACTTGGAGGAAATTGTCAATAGAATTAGAGAAAGCAGGGTGGCAAACATGGTTTGAATTTGTGTTGGGGAAAATGACCTGGCTCGAAAAGAGGTGGGGCAATATGTCGAGAGGGACCTCAGGGGGTTACTAAGTAAAGTACAGGAGAAGTTCCCAAGAGCTAGGACGATAATTAGTGTCATGCTGGTTCGAAAGGTAATAACGTACAGGAAGGTAGTAGCAGCGAGTGAGGTTTCTGAGAGAGCAGATAAGGATTTGGGAGCTACATTTATAGATAGCAAGAAATGGGTAGGCTGGAAAAGTGTTGAAACCTGACAGAGCCGGTAAAGAGGATCCTAGGGGATCTGCTAGGTAGGGAAGCAGCTGGCAGTTCAGAGAGCGCCAGGGCTGAGCAGCGAGTGCTTAAATGGCAACCAGAGAGGGACAAGGTAACATAAATACAGTGAAATTGAGAGATAAGCACCGATGAGGCCAAAAGGGCGGATAGAGGGGGTAAGCAAAGTAGGAGGGTAATGCAGCATCTTAGCAAGAAGTTAATGGTGGTGAACTGTGGGGGTGTGTACAGCAAGCTGGATGGCGTCTGGGGTAAGGTAGAAGGATATAGGGTCGATATAGTAGTAGCTGTGGAGACTTGGCTTAATGAGGAACTTCTTGACATTGAATGTAGGCAGGATAAGTTCACCATCATCAGAAGAGACAGGGATGGGAGACGAGGAGGAATAATGGTGTGTGTAAGGCAGGGGCTGAAAGGGTATGTATATTGGATTAGTGAAGATGTTGAGGTGATGGAAATGAAAATCAGTTAGGGTAGTAGTAGGATGATTACTTTGCTGGCAGTGTATAGGCCACCAGGATAGGGATGGCAGGCAATTCAGACGATCAAGGATAGGGTTGATAGACTAAAGGACAGGCAGTGGTTTGTTGTAGCAGGGGATCTGAATATTCCAGGTGTGAGATGGATTGAGGGTGCAGAAGGGATGGTCAGCATGATGCAGAGAATGGCAGTGCAGATAGTCAACAGAGACTTAGTCCAGATAGTAGAAACACCTAAAAGGTGGAATGAAGAAGGTGTTGGGTCAATCCTGGATGTGGTGTTAGTCAGACCAGGGAATGCTGTAGTTGATGCAACAGTATTGGATGGCATAAGCGATCATGATATTCCTGCTGTGGAAATTGAGCTTGGCTGGAAGAGGGAAGAGCAAACAACAGATGGGTTGGTGTGGCAGTATGGGAGAGGAGACAAAGAGAGGGCAGAAATCTTCCTGAGGGATACGGTTGAAAAGTGGCCTATAGAGGAAAGTGTGGAAGGATTTGGGAGCAATTTAGAAGAAAAATAGAGGCTATTTTGGAGAAATTTGTGCCAAATAAAACATTATAGTCTGGGGGAAATCCACCATATTATGGACAGGAGATTCAAAAAAATAAGAGAGATTGTAGAAAATTACATGCCAAGTGGATAAAAGAAGGCATGTCAAGAGGTAAGGAATTGACGAAACAAATGGGAAAGGAGCTTGAAAGGATAATCAAACAGGCAAAGAATACATTTTTAGCGAAGATGGTGGAAGAAGGAAAAGGAAAGGAATGGGAAATATTGCTTAGGTATGTAAAGATGGTAACAGGAGGAGAGGAATAGATTCCTCTACTAAAAGGTAGGGATGGCAGGACTACGTAAATGACCAAGAAAAATCGGAGATGCTGCAAAGCCAGTAGTTGTCAGTGTTTGAGGCAAAGGAGTATTGGAATAGGGAGGCTAATAGAGATTGGGAGTTGTTTAATAAGTTTAATATGAGGGAGTGGAAGATAGCAATGGTTATCAGAGGGTTGAAGAGCAGTAAGGCAGTAGGACCAGGTGGGATAGGAACGCAGCATTTAAGTTTGGTGTTAGAGAATTAGTGAAATATTTGGAGGTGTTGTTTAGCAAGTCCTTAGGAGAGGGTAGGTTGCCAGAAGGTTGGAAGTATGCATTGGTGGTCCCAATACACGAGCAGGGGGAGCATAGAGGGAGGTCTTGCAGCTACAGACCGGTGAGTCTCACAACGAGTACAGGAAAGGTGATGGAGAAGCTGTTGGTTCAGTATGTGATTAATATTATGAACAAGAGGAATTGGTTAGAGGAATGACAACATGGTTTGAGAAAATAACACTCATGTGAGACGCAACTGGCTGGGCTGTTAGATGAACTGGAGAAAGCAGTTGATGAGGGGAAGCAGGTTGATGCCTGCTTCACTGTTGCTATAATGTTCATGTATCAGTACCTGCTCTCTGCCACTGGGGGAACAAACAGTCTCCAAACATCATGGTTACTAGGTGAACATGTTTCTACATGGCCATCTATTATGTGCCAACACTCGACAACTCTATGGGCGCAATGATCTTTCGGCTTGCAAATGAGTGCACACTCTAGATACGCTTGCACCACATCATGGTATAGGTCACATAGAGTGAAGTTATTATTGGTGACATTTATCTGGTGAAGGCTTGCCTCACTTTGTGGTTCCTGTGATGTTGGTGGTAAAATCTCTTCCCACTCTGCATCGTCCTGCAACCAGATATTGGCACATAGTGGCGTGAACAGTGTGTCTGCTAGCTGGTTTTCGCTGCATGGGACATGCTCCACGACGAATTCGTAAGCTTGAAGAAGCAGTGACCACCAGCTCAGCTTGCTTCTTACCTCCCACATGGTGTACAGCCAGATTTAGCAGTGGTGAAACATAAAATGCTGGCTCTCCAAGTACGCACTGTACTTCTTGATGGACCATACCACGATCAAGCATTTACGTCCTTTTATGTCGTACCTCCGCTCAGTTGGTCCGAACTTGGCACTAGCAAAGTCGATGATGTGACATTCGCCATTGTCACTGCACTGGTAGAGCACTGCACTGTGTCCTTCTTGGCTGGCATCAGTCTGCAGGTAGATGTGTTTTGTGGCATTGTACCTTGCCAAGGTCGAGCACACTCGGAAATTAAACTTGATTTTCTGGAAGGCATCGACAGTGGGGCCGCCCCATTTAAAGCGCCGCTGGGTTGACAGCAGGTTGGTGAATTGTGTGGTAATTATGGCAAACTTCTGGATGTGCTCCAGGTGCCAGTTTATTACCCCGAAGAATCTCTGGAGCTGCGTGCGCGTATGTGGTGGGTATTAGTCAATCAACCACAGTTGTTCGGGGTTGCATTTGTTGCCTTCCTCATCGAGGACATGCCCGAGGGAGTCGATCCTGGTCTTCCCAAGGTGGCATTTAGCAGTTGCGTACATTACACCATAAATTGCCTACCTCTCAAGCACAAGTGACAGGTGGTGTAAGTGCTCCTTCCAACTTGCCGACCATATCACCACATCGCCCAGGTAGGCGAGTACGAATTCGCCGATGAGGCCGTCCAATACTCTGACCATCATCGCCTGGATGGTGGCTAGTGCACACTTCAGTCCGAACGTCACAACAGAGAACCGAAAACGCCTGCTGTCGGTGGCCTTCAAATCTGTCTTGCCACGGTCTTCGATCTTGATGGGCACATGCCAGTAGCTGCTCTTGAAGTCAAGGGATGATATGACCTTGGCTTGCCCTAAGGAACTGAGAATATTTTTGATGGTGATGTATGGGGGTAACGCACTATGTGTGACTTGGTTCACTGGCCGAAAACCTACTCAAAACCTTCATGTGCCATCGTTTTTAAGTGCCAATGTTATGCGGAATTAAAGTGTCTGTTTTTGCGTTAAATATCATCATAATTCGACATTTCTTGAATTTTCTGTTTAATAATTTTCGTTTGGTGCTGTAAATAACTATGTGGTGAAGAGTATATAGGCCTGTCTTGCACAAGCAGTATGGCATGCTCAGCTACTGTGGTTCGTCAAAGGGCATCATGTGCTGCAAACACATCTCGGCGCTCAAGGGCCTGCTGATAAGTTGCCTGGTGTTCGGGCAGTATGATGTTGTCAAAGTCCGCTGGTGAAACAGCTGGTACTGTATTGGCTGGTCGCTGGTCAAGGTTATATAGTGTGCATCGCTCCTTCAGGCCGAAATGGATGCGACGTGCGGCAGGTTCAACTGTTTTGTTCAGTAAGCCACGGTACACAAAGGGTGGCATTTTCCCTCATGTCTGGGATAATAACTACTGTGGTTATTGTTTATAGGTCACTTATGCGAACTGTCACTGTTGCTTTACCTAGTGCGATACTGGAATGTTGATTTGCGGCTAAACAAATTAAGTGAGCGGCTGGAGTGAAATCTGTGGGATGCACAACACTGGGCAGTGTAATTTTATGTGATGCAGCAGTGTCTATAAATGATTTGCAATGATGACCGTTAATAAACACTAAAATGTGGCTGAACTGTGAATGAATACTACTAACCTGATTAATTAGTACTTGATGTGGTGTCAAGTTGGTAATATTGTACAGGACTGGGGTGTCGGGAATGTCCGGCTCCTTTACCTCTGCTTCCTGTGTCCCGAATTGCTACTTGCATGGTTGTTTGTTTGTTTGAGATGGGGATTGTTAGGACATACACTTTGCCAATGGTTAGGCGGATATCAGCTTCTATCCCACTTCACGTTTTTGTTTCACTCACTGTCTGCTGCACTATTGTTTTTGTTGTCATGCGAGAAAAAATTCAGAATCTTTTGGACAATAAAGTTATCGAGCCCTCAAAATCATCTTTCAATACACCTGTCTTCCTTGTGCCTAAATTTAATGCTTATCGTTTGGTAATCAATTACCATCGTATGAACAAACAAATTGCAATTGAAAATTTTCCACTTCCAAATTTAAATTCTGCTTTCCATCTGTTTAGTAAAGCCAAATATTGTAGTGTTTTAGACAAAAATTCAGCTTACCACCAAATCCCACTCATCGAGAATTAAAAATATCTTACCGGTTTCTGAATTCCATGGAACATGTACCAGTTCACTGTTCTGCCATTGGTCCTTTATACAGGAGCTCAGATCCTAACTCGTCTACTTGATCACGTGTTAGGCGATGTTAATTTAAATTTCGTGTAGAACAATATTGACGAGTTGGTTGTATAATCAGACAGTTTCGAGGAAAATCTAGCTCATCTCAGAAAATTATTTGACAGATTGCGTAATGCTTGTCTTACCGTCAACTTATAACAGTTTAAATTTGCTGATCGAATAATTTTTATTTTGGCCACGTAGTTTCTGAAAATGGAGTTTCTATTGATCCAGGCCGAACCAAAGCTATGAGAGATTTTCCTACTCCAAATAATGCAAAAGGCATTTCTCGCTTTATTGGCATGGTCAACTTATAATCCAAATTTATTCCAAAATTTGCAAAACATGCATCCACTTTAAAAGAATGAGGAAAAATGGAACAAAATTTGTTTCGGCTAAAGAGTAACAGGATGCTTTCGATTTTTGAAGCAAGCTAATGCCAACACTGCAGTTCTTAGAATAGCTGATTTCTCAAAACCGTTCATACTCCATACTAATGTTTCTAGCAGAGCAGTTGGTTCTGTGTTATCACATGAAACCGATGGGCAAAGGCAGCCCATCTCTTTCGCATCACGAACACTCACTTGTCAGGAAAAGAAGTCTTCAGTCTATGAACTAGAATGTTTAGCAGTTGTATTCGGAATGGAAAAATTTAGAATGTTTTCGGAACATAGCTAATTTTTACTAGAAACCGATGATCAAGCTCTATCTGGTTACTTGCTCATCCAAAACAACTCGGGAAATTAGGAGGTTGTATAGTCGAGATTACATCACATAAATTAAAAAAAAAAACATATTCGCGGAATCCATAACATTGTCGCTGAGCTAGTCCCGCATGTTTGAACATTTTACAGAGAAAGCCTCTCAAGAACCTGACCCTAATCATTGCAGCACACTGCTGATCGATTTCCCTATGTAATTTTAGGATATTAAAACCCATAAAAAATCTTATCCTTTAAATTGCGACATAGTGGATCTATTTCAGAAAGGTACAACGCAAGTAGTATAAGGTATATAAAGGAATTTTGCATTGCAAACCCCGTTTCGCCAGAAATCATAAAATTGTCCTACCTCATAATCCTTGTGACATGGTTTTCAAATATTTTCATTTATCACAATCTCGAGCTCATTTAGGTACTTAGAAAACCATTAATGCCAGTAGTTGTATGTTTGTTTGGGAAGTTATATGCAGAAGATTATAAAAGAATACCCCAACTTTGAAGGTGTATAATATCAAAATCAAACTACCGACAACCTTGGTTGGCCAATCAAATGAACCGTGGAACTGTGAAGGTTGTTTATCATATCTTCATAAATATTCAATGTAACTACCACGAGCGGCCCGAACGACATCTACGCGATATTCAAACTCGTTCCACACTCTTGTCAGCATGTCGGGTGTTACGGTTTGGGTGGTGCCCATAATTCACGTTTCGAGGTCGTCAATGTTAGCCAGCAATGATAGACGAAAAACTTGATCCTTTATGTACCCCCATAGAAAAATAATTGCACATGGTAGGATCCGGGCTTCTTGGGGGCCAGTGATGAAGAGCCTGGTCACCAGCTGCTCCTCAACCAATCCAGCATTGCTGCAACGACTCGCTCAGGTATCCGCGGACAGCTGTGTGCTAATGGGATGGTGCACCATCGTGCTGGAAAATTAAGTCCCCCGCCACCTCTTCTGACTGAGGAAACAACCACTCTGTAAGCATGGCCCAATAAGGGATTCCAGTAACAGTGGGCTCGTGAAAAAAAAAGGCCGAAAGCAGTTATACATAGGTATATGCATACAGCCTTTCGGCCATACATTTGTAGTTTTTATGTAGCACTCTTAGCCTTGCAGCCATCCCGCACTACGGCCGCCCAATCGCCAGGGAAGAGGGATCAAGCCCTCTCAACGCAGCTGTCCCAGCTATTCACCTGAGGTAACCAAGCCCGAAGCCCCGACTTGATACACAAGCTACACAAAGAGCACCCTTCCACAAGGCCTGAGACCATTTTACTCAGATTACCAAGTGTGTGGTCTGGCCGGAGTATTATCCGGACCCCTAATGTCTTGCCAGGACACTACCCGAGCAGTCGCCTGCTCATCGTCCTATCCTTCTTTAAGGAGGGGGGTCTCTCCAGACCTCCTCGAGCATACAGAGTTAACCACTGCCAGCACGAGTCCAACCTCTATTGATCGGAACATCAGAGAGAACCTCTGATAGGGCCAACCCAATCATCCCATGCTCCCACTTATTTAACATGGCACTAATGGGTTTACCCAAGTCCGACTGCCACACCAACCACTCCATAGTCAGACAAGATGCGGTGTAACTCTGCAGGGGCGTTTTCTGCCATTATTAAAATCTGCAGGTCCTTTGCCGTGGGTTACCAGTGGGCCCCACAGCTCCATAGTTCCCAGTGTTCATCACTGCCCACCATTATCACCCATCCACGAGCAGAGCAGCCAGCGAGCTGTCATCGGACACTTGTCCTTTACCATACGTTAGAATTTCTTCACCCAGGTAATTCCTGTCTTGGGCCCCAATGGCCTGAATGCCAATTGGTCCAACACCACACCAAGTGGTCGGGCCTAGGTGCCATCTATCGGCCACAGCCATCATGGCAGGTACCCCTTACCAGCCACGAGGAAAATGGTTCCCATAGGTATACGGGTGGCGGAGCCCTATCTGCAATAACAGGGGAGGCACGAGTAGCCTTGGGTAACCATTGATGGAGAGAGACTATAAGAGACGCACCATCCAATTTTTCTAGAGACAGTGCGGTGAAGGGCTTGGTTACTATATCATGGTACTTCAACACCACCTCAAATGCCCAACCACCTTCCTCACACAGGAGTCACCGCCCCATTTCCCCCATCTTTGGATACAGCACAAAACACATTCACTTTGGAGGAAGTGCGCTCGTGTTCGGTGGTTTCATGTGGATACTCCTGACCCCATGCCCGCACCTTGTACTGGTTCACCTTACCATTTTTATGGAACGTCGCTTCATAGCTAAACACCAGCTTAGACATGAAGGCATCGTCTATCTCGTTCTGGGCACATAAAGTAAACATCAGACTTTCCCCTTCACATGTATGTGTCAAATGTGAGCTCGCTTCCCCTTCACCACCTTAAACCGTGTGTTACGAACGCCATCCAAACCGTAACACCGGACATGCTGACAAGACCATGGAACAAGTTTGATTATCGTGTAGGTGTCGTTCGGACCGTTAACAAACTTCACGATTTCACATTTCATTTTATTTACCAATCAAGGTTGTAGGTTGTTGGAATTTGATATTATTCGAGGGTTATTCGGAAAGTGACGTCCGATTTCTTATAAAACACAAACCATCACAAAGTTTTTCAAAAAACCATTTTTATTTAATTCCCTACATGTTTCTCTATTTTTCTGCATAGTTTCCATATTTGTTTAAACATTTGTCATAACGTTCTACAAGCTTTTGTATGCCTAAGTCATAGACGTCTGCCGCCTGTGAGGATAACCAGTCTGTAACTGCTTCTTTCACCTCGTCATCTGTGGCGAAGCCCTTGCCTACCTGAAGGCATATGCCTTTAGGTAGCGGAACAAGTGAAAATCGCCCGGCGCCAAGTCTGGACTGTACAGTGGGTGGTCAATCTGTTCCCATCCAAAAGATCTGATCAGATTTTTGGTGTGAATGACAGAATGGGGTATGGCACTGTCATTCAGCAACAAAACTCCAGACGTCAGAAGGCCCCGTCGCCTATTTCGTATTGCACGTCGAAGTTTAGTCAGGTTAGCGCAGTAAGCGGCTGCATTGATTGTTGTCCCTTGCTGCATATACTCTACTAAAGACTCCGTGTCTATCCCAAAACACGGTTGCCATAACCTTGCATGTTGATATTGCTGCTTGACTTTGACTTTGACTTGTGATGTCGGGGGACGCCATTCCAATGACTGATGTTTAAACTCTGGGATCATGTGAGAAACCCACGTCTCGTCCCCTGTAACAATCTTCTCTAAAAATTTATCACCTTCCTTATGATATCGGTCCAAAAAATCAAGAGCACAAGCCATTCATTTCATTTCGTGTTCCTCAGTAAGCAGCCTGGGAACCCAATGTGCGCACAATTTGTGAAATTGCAATTTTTCAGAGACAATTTTATGCATACTTGTTCTACCCACATTCAGAAATTCCATTGCAAAGGTTGTAATTTTGAATCGCCGGTCTTCACGAATCTTTTTGTCCATGGCTTTGACCAAATCTTCTGTGATCACTAATGGTCGGCCTGATCGTGGTTCATCATCGACATTTTCCCGTCCGTCCTTGAAAGCTCTCACCCACTTACACACTTTGCGTAATTGGGGCCATACACTTGACTTATCTGTCGATGAACTTCCGCTGCTGAAACGTTCCTTGCCGTCAAAAACCGAATCACTGACCGTATTTCACAGTCATTGCGCTGATCAATTGTCTTAAATATTTTGAACTGACACTGTAAGCTGCACACTGCAACAATACCAATGCAAATGGCGTCGTTTAACGAGCAATGCATGCCGGGAGTCGGTGCGCATACATGTTACAATGTTCGTGTGACATTCGATTAGCTACGGCGATTCGGACCTTACTTTCCGAATAACCCTCTGTAAATGTTCAAAGTCGGGGTATTCTTTTATACTCAACCTGTACAATGACATTTCAGAATGAGTGAAAATTTGTATGCTTTGTGCTTTGAGAAAACCTGAGCAAGATACTAAACTAGATTTACTTTCATCTGCCATTATGGAGCGACCTTTACCGAAAATTTTCATTGAATTCGTCTGCCCTATTCCCTGCTCCAAATCAAGTAACAACATGATGTTGGTGTCCATATATGTGTTCACAAAATTGGTTTGGCTCATTTACTGCGCAAAGCAAATCTGTGACTACGATGTCTGCATTTATGAATTTAAATTTGAAAATTTCTGTTTTTCTATCAGTTATTGCTCACAGTTTAAGCCAAAGGTTATCAAAACATGTATTTGCCTCACGGTATCCAACATATCAGCACCACACCTTACTGTCCACATCCATCACATGTGGAGTGTTTCAACTGGAATCTCCGTTCAGCACTTATTGCTATTCATGCTGACAGCCAGGATAGGTGGTTTCAAGAACTTGAATGGTTACAAATGACATTTAATTGTGCATACAGTGGGGCACACAAATCAACCCCTTGCAAAGTCATGTTCACTTACAATTCAAACACGTCTCCTTTCAGTCTTTGGTCACTAGTTGATAATTACCTGATGTCCAAAGGACACTGTGGAGATCTGGAAAAGCGCTCGTGAAAACTTTAAATAGTCACATGGCAAATCCAAAAAAAATGTACGATAAGGATTGTAGTCCAAACTCCTTCAAAGTAGGAGATTTTGTGCTATGCCAATTACACACATTGAATAAAGCCATCGACAAGAGAGCATCAAAACTTGCTTGCAAGCGTAAAGGTCCTTACCAAATTCAAAGGATTCTCATCCAAGTTACGATTGCACTTTGCGACCCAGTTAATGGTGATTTCGAGGGTCGGGCCCACATCTCCCAGTTAAAGAAATCCTCACCTAACCTGATATAGATAAGTGAGCCCGAACAAATGTGATTTATCACATTGGTGGTCATGTGGACTAATCGTCAAACTGGCCAATTTCTTCCCCATGTGAAATGCATCTCTTACAGCTACAGCTAAACTAAGCTAAGCACACCAAACTAAGCTAGTTAAAGCTAATTATGGAGCCTAGTTCTTATTAAAAATTACTAGGTTCTATTTAATAAGCTAATATGCTATAAGCTACTATGCTATATGTTTAATCTCAAGAGTGCACTCGTCTTTATTGTCATCATATTTGTTAGTTTTAAAGTAATCCCAATTTAATTTTAACATGTATATTATAATAAGTGTACATTAATTACAAGTGATTATTATCACTGTCATGTTTTGTTTCATTGTTCTTGTGTATGTTTTTATTATTTAGTACTGGCTTACTAATAAGTTTATATTGTAAAATATGAATTTCAACAAGACCAGTACTTAGTGTAAATTATTTTGTTTCTAACAATGAGTAGGCATGGAAATAAATACCCTAGCATCCGCTTTCAGGCGGGAATCTGTACCAAATTGAAAATGAATTAAATTTTTTTCCTCCTATAATTGATGGTTATTTTTAACAAGTTAATTACATAAACTTAATTTTAACTGGGGATATTAATTTATCCAACCAATTTCCATTGACTTTAAAAGAGCCATTTATCTTTGTAAATTTTATTCATTTCAACATCCTTGAGTTTCTTCTTACATACACATTTTCTCAGCCTAGACCCCTCACAGGATTTACACTTCGCTCAAGTGCCGATGCATGTATACGCAGCTTCTGCACACACAGTCTCTCACAGGATGTGTACTAAACCCATTGCATATTTTATCTTTACCACCACATCCGGCGACGATTATTTTTGTGACGTGTCCTTAATGCTCAAAAACTTTTCTCCTCGTGTCAACTCCTTTCCCGTTATTACCAAGCATAGATCACCTCGAAAGCTGATGTTTGTGTAAGCCTGTGCCATCTAGCAGCAAGCACCCGGAGCATAGACATGTGTTTCTTTGAGGGCACACAGAATAACAAGTGGGCACTCTTCTTCTTACTGGCTATCTGTAGACAAATTTCGTCATGGTGTGCATGACCTTGGTGATGTACTTGTGATCAAGATATAGTTTCTGCAAACCATGTCTAAATTTGGTTATGCTGTTTAATTCTGCAATCAATGCAGTTTCCTTAGTGCTTCAATTCTATGTTAGAGTATTTTCTACCTTTTTTATGTTTAAGTGTTACTCTAATGTTTTCCTGGCCCAGTTCCACAGGAATGGTATATTCATTATATTCAACATGGAGGCCAGAGACAGTAACATAATATGTTTGTCTGTTTTTATTAATTTACATGATTTTTACTATATGTTCTCGATTTTCGTCCTGACACTATTCCCCACCTGTGGTGTACAGAGTGGTTCATAGGGTCCTAAGATAATGTTAGATGGCACAGACTGTAAGGTGCCTTGGAGGTTGAGGGTATATCGAACAATGACTTCGTCACATCTTGGTTTTAACAGGTTTATTCGACCGGGAATTTATTCATACATTCCCGGATCTTTTCCGGGGGTTTATACATACTTTCCCTGCACCTTGTGCCGAGAATTTACTCATATGTTATCGACCCTGCGAGTTCATGGCCTGAAGGGGTGATTACAGTATTCTGGCTAAAGTTTCCGAGGCTGTGGGGGCACTAGGTGACAGGACACATTCCTGAGTGACGACATTGTTACTTAACTGTACTTTTTCGGGGTAGTTGTTCCAGGAGTATTTTTAATCTGGTGAGTTGGGTGGGCCGGTTACAGGCCCTCGGACTGGCTGTTGTTGACTTGCTGCACTCAACTGGCTTCCTCTCGACATGGTGCTCCTCGTAAAAGTACACAACTCGATCCCCGTTCGCGGCATAGGGTTGTAACTGACTGACTGACTTGACCGACTGACTGACTGACTCGCGTCCCGGCGTGGTGATACTACTCGTTCGACGTAAATCTGGTAACTGTCTAACTGATTCTGACGGGGCCCGAACCCCAGTGTCGGCTGACTGAATTACTCTCTCTCTCGGCGTGCGATTGACACTGACTTGTCCGTTTCAACGCACTGACATAACTGTGGCAACTTACTCTGCCATGGTCCGATTCCCCTGCCTCGGCTGACTGACTGACTTCCTCTCTCGGCGCGGAGATATGAATGACCTGAATGACCTAATTCAACTGATCTTACCGGCGCAGAGTATCGTAGCTTCCGACTTCCCCGATATGACTGACACCCTCCTTGTCTATAAAAATGGCTTTTTAACTATCTGGGCACCCTCCCTAGATTCATATACGTGTCTCGCTTCTTGAGGAGGGGCTATTTTAGATTGGGGGGAGGGTTGACCTGCACCCTAAAGCTTACCCTGCCAGCTCTCCTTCCGCGGCGTGTGTTTTAGTAGCCCGCATTTTTCTAAAAGGGAAAGAGGAGTGCTCGTAGCACAACTCCCAAGCTTGTCAGCCATTTTTTCTGGCATGTACAAGTTTCATGCGGTTTGCTGGGGGGTGGGGAAGAGGTCCTGCGCTGCAGTGACACATGTAATGGCCTGCATGCGCTAACTACTTCTGGCTTCTCCGCACATGTGCCTGTCGAAGGTGCTCGCGGGGGATAAAAATCGCGGGGGGTGTTAGCGAGGTTTCTACTTCCAATATGTGTTACATGTCAAATCTACCCAGGCTTCTGCGAAAATAACCCACCTGCGCCAAAATGTCGGTATTCGATTGCATCTCTTTCCAGCTCCTATGCTGTGGCTGTCTATCCGTTCGCCCTGTGTCTCGCGCTGCCTCGCCAATCGGCGTGGCTTATCGCGCCGTATTGCCCTCCTGCGGCATGTCCTGTGGACACATGGCATGTGACCCCTCTGCCCTGTCTCTCTTTCTCCCTTCGCATCCTTCGCTCCCTCTAATATGGCCGTTACTCTAGGACATGTATCCCCACGGGTAACAGGCATGCCCTGCCTGCAAAAAGGGCCTAATACCCCTGCTCTGAGATTTCAAAACAAGGCATTTATTCATATGGTACATTATTTGTCAAATACTTCGCAGGCATCAGACACTGGGAATAACAGGTAACTTCTAAGTTTATTGGGATGGTTAAAACACTTAATCTACTAGTCCACGGCGCTAGGGGTTGGCACAAAAAACTTACGGACTTTTCTTGGGTTCTACTTCTGCCGTGGACTGTGCGTTACTGTACAAGTGTAACTTCTGGCTACTTATTTGAACTTGCGCAAAAAGTATAAACCAAACAATAACAGGATACACAGCTCGTACTCCGTATAGTACTTACAAACCTTCTTACAGGGTTATGACATTTTTACAGGATTACACAGTTTACACAAAATGCTCTAAAGTGATCCCTCCGGATCATAGTACTTTCACTCTTATTTTTCTCGTGCGTCTCCTTTACACGCTCATTTCCACGCTTGTGTATTTTTCGGCCTCGGTAAGCGCGTTTCTGGCGCGCGGCCACATTATCGCTTCACCCGGCATGATTACTCGGGTATCTTGCATGTCTGATCGCGCGTGGCACTTTGAAGACTTGCGGCGTTTATTACTTTTGCCCGCTATCTCCCCGTAATGGTTCACCATCCGGTGACCTAGTAACCTACTGCGGGTTTCTACTTTCTTTCATATCGGCCGGTGCGGTTTTTCACACCTGACCGCCTGACCTATCTCACGTAATTTTCCACTGTCCAGTGAAATTGACCGCTCGTTTTCTCCCGTTTCCGCTCCTCGCTATCCACTCCTCGCTTTCCACTTCTTGCTAATTTCTGCCTCGCTTCGTCTTCGTCCTTCGCTCTCGCATTTCCGCTCCTCGCTACTCTTGTACGCACTTGCTCTCGCGTTTCTCGTCGGCTCTCACCATCCTCGCCACTTTCATTGTTTACTATCCGGTGAACTATGGCCTACTTCTTCGCTACTCTCGTACTGGTTAAGGTCTTAGGCTGCTTGCCTTGTTTTGACTCGCCGCGGGCTAATGTTTAGCGCCATAGGGTTTTAGGCCCCCCAAAGCCGGTTTTCGCCTGACTAGCTCGGTAAGGACATGCCCCCTTCTCTCAGGTATAGTCTGATTATTGATTAGATCTCTACAGATTTATCTATGCCCCACATTGGGCACCAATTTAACTTGATGCTATTCCCCCTCTGTGATGTACAGAGTGGTTCATAGGGTTTACAGTTAATGTTAGATGGCACAGACTATAAGGTGCCTTGAAGGTTGAGGGTATATCGAACAATGACTTCATCACATCTTTGTTTTAACAGGTTTATTTGACCGGGAACTTATGCATACATTCCCTGCAATTTCCGGGAGTTTTTACATACTTTCCCTGCACCTTGTGCCGAGAATTTGCTCATATGTTATCGACCCTGCGAGTTCTTGGCCTGAAGGGCTGAACACAATGTTCTGGCTAATGTTTCTGACGCTGTGGGCGCATTATGTGACAGGGCATGTCCCTGAGTGACAACATTGTATTTTACTGTACTTGTTGCAGGGTGGTGGTTCGAGCAGTAGTTGAGATCTGGTCAGTTGGGTCACCACTCGATCCCCGTTCGCGGCATAGTGTTGTAACTGACTGACTGACTTGATCGACTGACTGACTGACTCGCGTCCCAGCATGGTCATACTACTCGTCCGACATAACTTTGGTAACTGTCTAACTGATTCTGCCAGGGCCCGAACCCCAGTGTCGGCTGACTGAATCACTCCCGCTCTCGGTGTGCGATTGACACTGATTTGTCTGGCTGAATGCACTGACATAACTGTGGTATTTGACTCGGGCAGGGTCCAATTCCCCGGCCTCGGCTGACTGACTGACTTCCTCTCTCGGCGCGGAGATATGACTGAGCTGACTGACCTGATTCAACTGATCTTCCCGGTGCGGAGTATCGCAGCTTCCGACTTAACCGATATGACTGACCCCCTCCTTGTCACTAAAAATGGCTTTTAAAATATCTGGGCGCCCTCCCTATATTCCTACATGTGTCTCCCTTGATGGTCGAGGGAGGGGGGAGGAGGGTACAGAACAAAGAATAATTCATGCATGCACCATGGTGCTTTAAGTTTGGGGGGTCGAACCTGCACCCTAAAGCTTACCCTGTTAACTCTCCTTCCGCGGTGCATGTCCAAGTTGCCCAGCCGTTTGCTAAGAGGGGAGTAGGAGTGCTCGTAGCACAACTCCCAAGCTTGTCAGCCATTTTCTCTAGAGTGTACAAGTTTCACGCGGTTTGTTAGGAGGGTTAGGGAGAGGTCCCGCACTGCAGCGACATGTGTAATGGCCTGCAAGCGCTAACTACTTCTGGCTTCTCCGCGCGTGTGCCAGTCAAAGGTGCTCGTGGGGGATTAAATTTGCTAGGTGGGGGGTGTCAGAGAGGTTTCTACTTCCAATATGCATTACATGTCAGTCTTTTAGGTCATTAACTTCAAAGTCACAAATATCCAACATGAGTGTTGGAGTCAGTGATGAAATATGTTCCTAAATATTGACGAGTTTTTTTTTATTTTTAACATATTTTTAAAATTTTTTTGTTCTTAAGGTACTTTGGGTAAAAATCAACCAGCAACCAACATTGTGTATGGAGTCATTAAATTAATTTTCCCTCGATTTTTTTATGTTTTCTCGATTTTTCTGACTGGGAAGGGTGGGGAAGGGGTGGGTGTGTTTGTAAGGGTTTGTATAGCTTGCAGATGGAGGGTGGAGCAACGTTAAATGTTCCTAGATTGTTAGAATGTTCTTCGTTTATTGGCGATTTTTCTCGATTTTCATAATTGGGGGGGTCTTCAGTTATTCAGAGGGGTGTTGGTTATGGGGGATAGTAAGTAGGAGGGGGTGGGGTAATGTTATATGTACCTGGACATTTAGATTTTATTTAGATTTTTCTCAACTTTTTATGACTGGGTGAGTGGTTGTTGGGGATGTGGGTAATCAGGGTGTTCTTAGAATAGTGGTAGGGTGAGGTAATGTTAAAAGTTTCTTGTTTTTGATAATTTTTTTATTCGATTTTTTTCCAATTTTACTTAATATTTTCAGAATGGTAGGTGATGGGGTGTGGCGATGTCACCGGGAGTGTGAAGATCAGTTTTGATGAGTGGGTATAGGTGGAATTAGATAGGTGAGGATGTGGTATCTGGAGGGTGAATGTTGGTGGTGAAGGGCATGTCCACTGATGCAGGACTCATACAGTTGTGCTTCGGTACCTGACACCCCTGGATTTTAGCAAATTGCCCTCTTCTCCCCCGCAGACGTCACTGTCAATCCTGTGTTTTACATACTGGGAATAGGGTCGACGCTGTGAGCAGCGGCTCAGCATAATCACTTTCCCGGAGAGACAGTAGAGGTTGGGTAGTGTCCCAGCCAGACCACGGGCTTCTCTAAGTGTGAGGGACTCAGATGTGGGAGGGGAGCGGATGGAGCATCACAGTATCAGTTCGGAGCTTCGAACTGACCATCTGGAATGTTAGCTAAATGCACTGTCGCGCTCATTTAGCATATTTAAATCGTTGTCCATGAGGGACTCGTCGGCATGTTTCTTTTATACTACATCTGGAGGTCGAGTACAGCCATTTGGAGATTATCCCGCAAAATGGCGACCATATAGTGTCGACAAAATTGTAACTTTCACCTGTCACTATTACAGCAAAGAAGAATGTCCCCACAAGTCCTCTGGCAGACATACCACATCCCACTGTTAACCCAGGAAGATTCACTGCTTGCTCTAAAAAACAAATAAGTTATTTTAATCTACCAATTACACACAGTTGGGGTGTTTGGCAGTTTCATTCAATTCAAAAGTGGCCTCATTGGGCCAAACAATTACATCCGTAAAAATGTTCATTGTCATTGCACATGTTCACAACCCACTTACAACATTCTACATGGCTGTCTGGTACGTCTTTATCCATGGTGTGAAGAAACCTGAAAATGTAGGGCCTCCACTTTACTTGCTTTAAAATGTGATGGACTCTTAATTTACTAACACCTGACTCATGTACTTTGCCATATGGTCATCAAAGTCCCTTGGAATTTATGAATGTGTGCAACACAGCCCCAGACTTCTTAAATACATACACCCCTCACAAAATCGTCACATAATCGTTAAATTTGTACAGGTGATGCTGGCACAGTATTGAATTCTACCCTTAATTGTATATGTAACTGAATAACATTCTCACCTTTTCAATAAAGTTTTAACATTCATTTAATTTCCTAGAAATAATAACCTTTTCACCTATGCCATTTAATTCACCATTGCACTGCTTGTCGCTGGTGCCTGCTAACAGAACTGACAACAACAAAATTGCTTAATGTGCTCGCACACAATAAACATTGACGTTATGTCATCAAATACATGCAGTACTATTAGAATGTTTTAAATAGTTTATCTGCTACTAATGTACAAAGTGTGTAACATTGATGTTGGACACTCGGTATATACGTGGATATCTGTGTACTCAAAAGTGTATGGTATGTATGTAAAGCATGTAACATAAATAAGTAGTGTATATGTGATGAGACTGGTGCAATTTATTTTATATGGGGCAATTGTATGGCTGTACGGCTGTGGGGTCTGCGGCTGGACTCGGATATATTTGGAAGCATTCAACTTGGGATTGCCAAACGTTACCGAAGGTACTAGCAATTACGACCTCTAACCCTTCAAGTGTATATGTATGTTTATGGGAGCTGGTAGCCATGTTGGTTTTATAGGCATAGAGTATGTCAAATCGGAAATATTTTTTTCATGTTTGGTTTTTTATACATAGTAAATATCATATCTTGAATGGTGCAGTGCATGAAGCCTTAATTTCATTCGCAAGTTTTATTCCTCAAATTTAATTCCTAAATTTATTCACTGAAGAGCCAAAACAACTGGTACACCTGCCTAATATCGTGTAGAGCCCCCCCCCCCCCCCCCCCNCAACGTGGCATGGACTCGACTAATGTCTGAAGGTATGCAGGAGGCAATTCACACCATGAATCCTGCAGGGCAGTCCACAAATGCAATCTGCGTCAATTCGAGAAAGGGTTGGACGTCTGTCACGTTTAATGATTCTCGTTAGTCGTCGTTTGTCCCATTCTTTAACGATCTTTTTCCGGCCACAGCTATGTCGAAGATGTGATGTTTTACCGGATTCCTGATATTCATGGTACATTCGTGAAATGGTCGTACGCGAACATCCAAATGTTATCGCTACCTCGGAGCACATTGTAGCAGCAGTAATCGATCTAGCTGCCGACCGCATCGCGTTAGTCTGATTGATTACATACATCTGTTATTTGCATGCGCACGCCTATACCAGTTTTTTTGGCCCTTCAGTGTAGTACACAAGTGATAGATTCCATCTCTTTGTGCTAGTGTGTACAAGTAACGCGTGTTTTCGGCATTTTGTGCTGCAGTGTGTTAATGGGGTAAATATTTAATGATGACATCACGTAGCTCGCTCGTGATTGACAGTTGGTCTTGTGACGTCTCGGGCTCTGCAGGTATAGAAAGCGACCAAAGTCTCGCATCGCCTCAGTTCTTTGTCGCATGCAAAAGCTGAGGGATCGTCTTCTTTCTCCTGGCCTTTTAGATTTCAGTCCAGTAAATTATGTTTTACTAGCCTACAGTCCCGGCTTCGCCCGGTAACAATTTAGTGATTACAGCGATACTTTGTAAGACAAAAATGGTTACTGTGGGTCATCCTTTAAAGATTAACATAGGTTATCGCGGACTTTTCTATATACATGTTTGAGAGCTACAATTCTGTAGTGCATTTATTTGATGCATCTCATATGGTTTAGTCAGCACAAGCCATGTAAGCAGCCTAAAAGCTGTTTTTTACGACTTGGTTACAAACGGTTCAACATTTCTATACTATACTAAACTTAAATATAAATATTTTATATACTTAAACCTTCCTTAATAAATTATCTAAATGATGTTTAAAACCGTATCAAAATCCATCAAGTAGTTTAGAAGTACTAAGCGAATACACAGACAGACGCGGATAAGCAACCTGGTTTTATACTATTGAGAGATTTTCGGATATTCCATTACAACTGTCGCATGGTTTTACTGAGCATGCGCGTAATTATGTATATATTCCATAACAAATGGTTCAAACCCATGTTGCTTTAAATTAACGAAAATGTTTATTATTTCTTTTTTTATTTGTCCTGCACAGTTCACTATGAAGTGTGTGTGCATTTAGTCGTGTGCCTGAGACCAGCATCCCTACTTCGTCTTTGGCAGTACCATCACTGACTCCAGCTGAGCTGCCTACATTGTCGTCGTTGCTATTCACAGTAACATTGACAGCATCTTCGACTACATCGGTGCCATTTACTAGGCCATTACATTGTCGCCTGTGTCGCTTTTGATACAAAATATTTGTGTACAACCATCACGCTCTAAGACACAAAAAGTATTGATGTGCGATGAATATGGATTGGGTGACATAAGTGCTCTTATTATGCTATACACATTTTCTAGGTGCAACTACACGTAGAGAAATGTGAAAACCTGCTTAGCTGTAGGACCTTCGGCTGCACAATACCAAGGGTTCAAGATGATCATTCACCACTAAGCCAGCAACTCTCATGCCCAAGAATCGGCACAGGTTTTCGGTATAGTAATTAAATTCCTTTCTCGGAGGCCAAAAGTCTATCAGCCGCAATTAAAATAAATATAGACCTCAAAACGAGACTGGATCATCAAAATGTATTTGTAATTTTTTAGTTCGCACGAAGACAAATATCGTCAAGCACCAGAGAAGTGTGATATCAGGGGTCAATTAAATCCGGCAATTCCCTGGAGTGTGACTAAATCAAATTGTATTCTTTTAACTAAGGTACGGACAAAGGTGCATTAAATACTGCGAATATAACCATGTAAGAAACTCATGAAATCGAAAACGTCATAAATTGCTATATAGGAAAAAATTTACGAAAAGGAAAATAACTTACAAAGAGTGTGGTTTTGGGGCGGGCATTGTCAAAAGTTAATCACCTGCAGACCCGAATTAACAAGCTATGTGCCTCGTCTTAGATCAAGCTGCCTGCAGCAATCAAGAACAGGCATACGATCATCAAACCAAAAAAAAACCTACCACATGTATCCTAAGTAGCAAACAACAAGCAGTTAACAGTTACGAACTGTTGGCAGTGGTGGCAAACGTTCGCATTTATATCTTTCAGAATTTCTTATATGGTTGACAATCAGTTTATATAAACAAAAGTGACAGTGCCTACTTTTAAATGTTATTGTAATATGGCCCAATGCTCTCACGACGATTCTTAGATTTCAACAGACGCCTACAAGCAGAGGATAAACTAAATGCTAAATGTTACTCACTACTGGGAAAATATAATCAGCATATTTATGGGCCATTTACAGGATGCTAACTGTTTTTACTGCTGGTGTCATACAAGCAGCAAATGTGTTGGCCACTCATGGTACACCAACTGTTACTTACTGCCGCGGATGTATAAGTAGAATGCTAATGGGCCACTTATGGCATGCCAACTTCAGCTTACTGCTGGGGACATAAAAGTAGCATACTTACAGCCATTTTATGATATGCCAACTGATCCTTATTACTGAAGAAACATTATCACCAAGTTGGTATGCCATTTATGGCATGCTGACTATAAGTTGTTGTGCAGTAGCAAATTGCATATGAGAATTCACTTGATTTTTAATTTCATGAATATGTGTAGTCAAATTATCATATGAAATTGCTAGTAATAGGAGAATTTTGTTTTTATACTGGAAACCTACAAAGTAATAGCACTTAAACTATGCGTTATTTTGAATTTTTAATACCACCAAAAGTAGCACGAAAATAAAATACTAGTATTTTAAACAAAACACAGAAATCTCAGTGTTGATTTGTGAAACTAACATTAATTGTGTCTATAAGAAAGCTTATAATGCAACTTGTACGTGTAGAAAGTAATTATATTTGCTTGCAAAATGTCGCATGAATGCGTGGTAGATTAATTGGAAGAATTCTAGTTTTTGAACAAAATATTTGTGTGTTCGATTCCAATGAAATTTGCTAATTGTGAAATAATGCTACATGATAACGTATATGAATATGGTAAATAAGTACAATTTATTTGGGTGAAACATAACTGTCTCTTGGCTTTTAAAATGCATGCCAAGCTGCTTCTAATTGGGCCACAATTGGCCAATAGCTGGGCCACAAGTGGCTTGCCAACAGTTGGCTGACGAAATATGGTTTACATACGGCAGGCCAGAAGCAGAATGCCAGTAGGCTCCTGCTGTCACACATGTGCCATGTTCTGATATGTTTGGTGGACAGTTGGTTATGCAGAATCAGGCAGCTTGTGGGCAGATAGTATTTTGCTACATGGACATTATATGAGCAGTGGTCCCGATGTGGCCAACTGCAAACTACAGTCAATAAGCATCATGTGGGCCACAAGCATCTGCAGGTGCATTACAGTGGTTGACTGATTGTTAACTGATTATGGAAACTGTATGTGAGCCGCTCGTGTTCAAGGAGATTTGCACAAGTGAGCCAACTGACTTTTGCTACTTGGAGTGCTTTAAATGGGCGACTTTGGCATGTTTTGTGAAAAGCTGAAACACTGAGAGAGTCAAAAACTGCTACGAAACTCTAGAAGGGAAGTTTGATTTTTTCGGACTGGAATACCCAACATCACAGGATCAAATAAAAGTCTTCGAGTAGATATATCCTACCGCATCCAACATGTACTTGCTAAACACTGAGGAGAAGATCGTCCCTGTACATGTGGTGAATGAAGAAAAATCACATAATTTTGACTTGCTGCTACTGACGACCGAAGATGGGAACCTTTTCTCCTCGGCACTGAGCAAGTATACGTTAAAACTTTTCTCATGTTGGTGTGCATTGCAGCAGAAGACTTGATACAATAGGGATGCGGTGGTGTTGTGGTCTGACTACTCGCCTCCCACCTAGGCGAACCGAATTTTCTCATTTTGGAATAGTGCCAGACGATGCTGCTGGTTAGGGGGAATTGTCGGTGACCTCCAATTTCCCCATCCTTTCATTCCTACCCTGCTCCATACTCACCTCACTTCACTCTCATCCGTTCTCAAGACCTCGCGATTAAGAGCTGCCAAAATATCTCCAAATTCACTTAAATTTGTCGCAAAATTCAAAACCGTGGGCGAGATTTTGGTGAAGATGCTGGCCTTGGCTCCACATTCCTCACAGTCAATCGTAAGCTTTCGTGTGCACGATGAATATTTATTACAATGCAACAGAGTACTTCTAAATAGCTGAATGTGAAAGTGATGCTTGCTTATATCAGATCTTTACATACACGATTCAGCCTTGCGTATTATATATTTCCAGTGTCGTTCTGTTTAAGGTCTCTTTGATGCCTGATAACTCTTTTCGGCTTGTTTTTGTGGTTTAATTTTGAGACATGATTTTTGAGGTCTGTTTTTGCGGTAATTTTTGAGGTTAATATTTGAGGCCTAATATTAAGGAACGTTTTTTTTATTGGTTTGTGGGATATGAGTTTCAGGAAGGTTTTTTGGTAGTGTTTTTAGGCATGGTTTCTGAAGCATATTTTTGAGGTGTGTTTTTAAAGGATATGTTTTAAGTATGGTTTTTGAGGACTGTTTTTGAGGTATGTTTTCAGATATTTTTTTAGGTATGTTATATGATATAGGCTTTTGGTGTGTTTGAGGTGTTTTAAAATCTGTTTGATTGACCATGATGGTAATCCTGGATGTTTGGTATGTATATTTGGTTGACTGGCTAGTATGCACGTCTGGAAATATTTATCAAAGGATTGGACGAAAGATTGAATGGTTGGAAGATTGATGGAATTATTGATCGGAAGATTTCTGGAAAGATTGGAAGACTAATGGAAATTTTGAAAGATTGGATGAAAGTTTGGGTGATTGATCGAAAGATTAAGTGAATTATTGAAGTATTGATTGGAAGATTGATGAAAAGATTGATCGCAGAATCAGACGAAATATGGGAAGATTAATAAAAGATTAGAAGATTGTTGAAAAGACTGTGATAGATAAAACTATTGGACGGAAGATTAGAATACTGTATGAAAGATTGCATGATTGGTCGAAAGATTAATGAATTGATAGTCAAAAAGAGCACGGGAAATAAGACTTTCACCCGAGCAGGACTCGAACATTCCTTATCTCAAGGGCCAAACAGTTGGTTCTTAATTCATAACCAACTATGCCTTAAAATGTTGGTAGATGCTGATCCATAATATGATTATAAAATGACATGTGCAGATTGTCGCTACTCGCATGATAAGCATGGTTTTGTCACGTGCATATACCATAACTTTAAGAAAATCTGTGTAGCATTGTTATGCCTACATAACAGTCGAGGTAATGACATTTCCTGATTCTGGCATCGTGTAAGAAATGTACATGCAGAAAGGAGACTAGGAATGTAGTAACTGAATGAGATACTTCTGCAGTGTTCTGCAATACTCTATGTACAATTATGGAACCAATTAAAAAAAATATTATTTGAATTTTTGTAAATTAAAAAATATATTTTTTTAAATCTGAATATTAATACAGACTTTCGATTTGACAAACCATATTCATATGAAACTAATAAGACACCCACTCCCAGAAACATACATTATGGTTGAAGGGTTATTGGTCTTAACTGCTAATCTCCTTCAGGTCTGTTCGGAAATCTTGTGCCGAAGACTGCCGAGCACCCTACTGAGTTGAGCTGACGACCTCCAGATACAGCCACAGTCACAAAGCTCCCATTATAAATATATAGCACAAAATTAATCATATATACACTAGTTTGTGTATATTTCCTTTTTATTATAATCATGAAAATCGTGTTTAGGATAACATCATTTCTTTTAAATTATAATTCTTAAAATTAAAAAAAAATTTAATTTTTTAACAATGAGTATATAATATGAACTGTTTAAAACTCAGTACTAATATAAATGTGTTCTAAAACTTTATTCTTTTTTTTTCAGTCCCGATACATAACCGCCTTGTATTTTACTTTTAGCAGTCTGACGTCAGTAGGCTTTGGAAATGTGGCACCAAATACCGATGCAGAGAAGATTTTCACTATTTGCGTTATGTTGGTGGGATGTAAGTAAGACAGATATCATATATTTCAAAATCGATGTTCCTTTAATATGTTGATTTTACTTATTTTCGAAGCAATACATATATAAATAAACAAGTACATTCTTTAAAAAAACATTTTTTACTTTTTTCAGTGCTCTATGTCAGAGAATGATGTAACATTTTACACAAGTTTATTATTATTTTACAGAGAAGTTCCTATAATTGTGTCATTTATATTAGAAAGTCTTCCATTTTTGCAATCGCCGTAATTAAAAAATATAATCTGTTTATTATCACAAATATGAAACATGTTTTTGTTAAACAAACCATTTTTGGTCTTGTATTTCACTGTTGATCATTACTTTATTAAATTGTAATGTATTAGTAAAAGAGCAAAATAAAATATAGTTGTATTTATAATAGCCTGTGGATAAAACAGTAAATAATAATATATGTATTTGGTTTTTAAGTTGTATTCGTAATTGCAATGAACTCTATATTTTACGGAGTAAATATCATTGCATTCGGAATAAATGGTAAATTCATAAAAAAAAACCATTTTAAGGTGTTTCAGTGCAATATATTTAATTTTTATGCCAGTAAAATTATAAAATTAGAGAATTGTTAGAAAGAGTAAATATTTTTTACCTTGTAATATTTTGTTCCAGCTTTGATGTACGCTAGTATTTTTGGAAACGTTTCGGCAATCATACAGCGCCTCTATTCTGGTACGGCTAGGTACCATACTCAGATGTTAAGAGTGCGTGAATTTATAAGGTTTCATCAAATTCCAAATCCTTTGCGGCAGAGACTTGAAGAGTATTTTCAGGTAAAATTTCAACTCATATTATAAAGTAATAAAAATGCCTAAGAATATTAAGTTGAACTTAAGTGTGATTGTATCCCCCACAACCCCACCCAAATAATCTCAAAATAATATATAAGTACTGAATGAGGTTTTATGTAATAAATGGTTTTGTATTTTAAAGTCAATGTCAACATTATACTGTGATTACTTAGAAATGGATATGAATAATTTGACTTTGTCATTCAACACAAAAAAAAATATTCTAATGTTGCAAATTGGATAATCAGCGATTTTTTAAAACTTTCGTTTACCAGCTTAATAAAATACAATGAGATAATTTGGTTTTTTTTTCACAGCTTAGCAGTCCTTCCCAGAACGTCACTAACAGTAGAAATGTTTAAAATTAGAATTCCCGAGAAAATATGTTTTAATGTGGCACGACGGTTTTCTATTTTTCGTGTCGAACCTTGATCGGAAGAACTTTCCGGCGTCCGACAATGCGACGTAAGTAGTATGAATATCTTCGTTCTGGCTTAACCAACACGCAGCATCGGCCCGGCCCCACTGTTGTGACGTCACTCGACCACCATATTGGATCTGAATGACCTTGACCCCACACCCGTGACCTTAAATAAACTTGAACACAAAAATTTCTAAAGATTCACAAATAAAATTCTAATATATGAAAAAAAAATTAGAAAATCTAAAAGTTGAGGAACATTTAATTTTACACCACCCTCCCCTCCAGCTCGCTTCCCTAACCAACAACCCCACCCCTCACCAAAAACTCGCAATCATAAAAATCGGGTAAAATCGCAAAAAACCAAAGAAAATGTCTAAAATTCGTCTTACATATAATGTTTCGCCGTTCTTCCCAGCACTCACAATAACCAACACCCCAACTCCTCACCTAACCCCACACAGTCATAATAAATCTAGAAAAATTGCAAAAATTCGAAAAATATTCTAAAATTTGAGGAACAATACACATTACCCAACCCTCCACTGCACAACCCCAAAACTCTAACTAACACCTACGCCACTTAAGTTATCCCTCACAATGAAAAATTGAGAAAATTCGCAAAAAATTATATAATAATTCTAGAATCGACGGAAAAATTACGTTGATAACACCGACCACCATGTTGGTTCTCGTCGAACTTGACATTAATCCCAATAATCTTACACAGAAAAACTAAAAAAAAAAAAATTCCATTACAATTATTTAAAAAATTCAAAAAGTATAAAAACATTTACACTTAAAAATAATATAAAAATTTAAAAAACCATTTATGGAAGATTTCACGGTACCATACATGGCAGACGACTGACTTCACATCACTTTTTTTCATTGGTTAATGTGTCACAACCCTCCCCTCAAACCCATAGCTTGAAAGATTAGTCGGATCCTATATAAAAATTACTCGTATTCGCTCGATATTCTTTATCCCTACCACACATTATAATTGCGTCTCCTCTAACATCTCAGTGGAGTTACGCCCTACCCTCTCCAATACCCATTGCAAATTTTTCTATTTCAATCTCGCAATATTTCCATTATTATTCCAATCTTTCGAACAAAATTTCAATCGCTCTCGCAATCACGCCACAATTAGCACCGCACGCACAACAATTAGAACCACATGATGAACAATTAATACAGTCTGCTCCGCACTCGCTCCACAATCACTCTGCAATTGCTCCGCCTGCTCCACAATCAGCACATTATGCCTCGCAATCTCTCCACAATTGTTCCGTCTGCTCTGCAATCAGCACCACAAGCTCCACAATCGCTCTGAAATTGCTCCGAAATTGCTTTGCTTGCTCTGCAATCCTCACCAATACTTATTAGTCCACCTCCATAACCCTCGGAAATTCTCACCAATCATTAGCAATCCTCCTTTACAATTCTCCACATTCCTCACTAGTCCTTATCAATTCTTCGCAATCCTCTGCAATCCTCAGCTAACCTCAGCAATCCTCAGCATTCCTACCAATTCTTATCAATCATCTGCAATACTCGCCAATCCTCACCAATCCTCCTCGGAAATCCTCCACAATCCTCGGAAATCCTCTGCGATTCTCTGCATCTTCGCCAATCTTCACCAATCCTCATCAATACTCTACTGCAATGCTTTGAAATCCTCATCAATCATATGTAAACCTCACTAATCCAAATCTACAATTCTCGTCAATCCTCACAATTCCTCAGCAAGCCTCACCAAACATCAGCAAATCCAATCCTCCTCTGCAATCCTCTGTAGTCCTCCGCAATCCTCTGCAATCCTCCTGCAAAATTCTATGCAGTCCTCACCTATTTATATACATATAATTATTTTTAATTTAAACTTAACATAATAATGTATATTAATATATCATATTTCTATATCTATACACACACATATATATAATGGTATCTGCATGTTTTCTCATCATAAAACTAAGATGGATTGTAAATATAAATGTCTGCTATTGACCTCAATGTACATGAAGCCACGCCTTCAATTCTCGTGGACGGATTGTCGCCGTGTCGAATCCGCGATCGAGTTTACACCATTAGTCAAAACGCTCGACGTCTCGAGAGAACCACCTTTACGAAGAGTCGTTTTGGCATGAGGAAATATTACGACAAATTGTCACATGCAGTTTATGCAAGACGATGCATTGAAAATCCGCATGAAGAACTGCAAGGATTCGTCTTTTGAGAGACAGCAAGTGTTGCCGCCAATTCCTCTTTCATCATCGGTTGGTACTGATTTCGCTGGTGATTATGATGAGACAGTTTATGGTAAATATGAAATGAGTGACCAGCGTTGTGCAGTAGAGTAGGTTCGCGCGAAACTTACACTGGCATAATTTCGAGTGAAAATGATGAACAAAATAATCTGTCATCAACTATATATACTTATGACCATAAAACTCCTGCTTCAGAGAAATAAAAATTTATATAGAATACATAACAGGAGTTGAAGATGACCATGAAGACAGCATTGATGAAAATTAACTTGAAGGCAGTGTTGGTGGTGAAAGTGGTGGTGATTTTCTCGATGCTGTGACACAACCCCCCACCAAATTTGCTGCAACGAGTGGCATGAAGAATGCAGAAGCCACTGAGAACAGTGGCTTCATATTTCACGAAGATTATAATGAACTTGTTAATAGACTCAGACATTTGATAGTTTTGCCTCAAGGTGGATATATTTCCCACAATAACGAAATATCTTCAATCACCAACAAACCAAAGGAATGTGGTTATACTGAATGGTGTGATAAACTGTTTTCTTCTTATATTCTAATGTGCAAAATAAGCATCATAGTTTCAAAATAAAATAATGCCTTTTTTTTTTAGTTGTTGCTGTCATAACCTCTATTCGCCAAACAACTTTAAAGTGATTTACGAGCACTCTACTAATAAAGTACAGAACTACCTACAGAACATAAGTGAAGAATTTAAGCTTATAAAATTTATGAATAGTGTAGTGTATAGAAAACATTAAAGTAGTTCCCTAGAACAAATTTGTGTATACAGTTGGCAAATGAAAGTAATTTTTATGCATATGTGTGGCGACAGACAACACAACCAGAGGATTGATTGAAGGATGGATTGGGATTGATAGAAGGAAATTAGAGGTTTTCAGAGGATTGAGGAGAAGGAGGATTACTTAGCATTGGTGGGGGATTCTGAGGATTGCTGGGGAGGATTGCTTAGGATTGCAGAGGATTGCAGAGGATTGTGGAGGAGGATTGCAGTAGATTGTGGAGGATTGGTGAGAATTGCCGAAGATTGGTGAGGGTTGCGGAGGACTACAGAGGATTGTGGAGGATTGCTGTGGATTGGTGAGTATTGTAGAAGATTACAGATGAGGATTGGCGAAGATTGTGTTGAAGTGGTGAGTATTGGTGTGGTTTGCACAGGAAGATTGGTGAGGTTTAGTGAGGATTTCTGAGGATTATAGAGTATTGCTGAGGATTGCTGAGGATTAGTGAGGAATTGTGAGATCTGAGGAGTATTGCTGAGGTTTGGATATGATTGTTGAGGACTGCGAAGGATTGATCATGATTGAAGACGATTGTGGAGGATTGCTGAGGAGGATTGGTGATGATTGGAGAGCATTGCGGAGGATGAATACTAAGAATTGGTAATGATTGCAGAGCAGGTGGAACAATTGCTGGGCGATTGAGGAGCGATTTCAGAGTGTGAGGTGTTGATTGTGGTGCAGGGGGAACATTTGGGGAGGGATATTGGAACAATTAATGATCATGCGGAACGATTGCGGAGAGATTGTGGGCCATGCGGTGCTAATTGGAGAGCAGATGGAGCAATTGTGGAGCATACCGTGCTGATTCCATAACATGCTCTGCTAATTGTGGTGTATGGTGCGAATTGTGGTGTATAGTGCGAATTGTGGTGTACGGTGCGAATTCTGGTGTATGGTGCGAATTGTGTATGATGCTAATTGTGGTGTATGGTGCGAATTGTGGTGTGTGTGGTGCTAATTGTGGTGCGATTACGAGATTGATGGAAATATTGAGAAAAATTGAACGATTGATGGAAATAGTGCGAGTTGATGGAAAGATTGATAGAAATATTGGAAGATTGATGTAATTATTGCGAGATTAATATTGATGGAGAGATTGAAGGAATGATGGAAATATATGAAGAAAGGTTCATGGAACGATTGCGAGATTGATTAAAATATTGAGAGATTGATGAATAAGTATTTGCAGGGGAATAAGGGAGTTGGTATGATGTAACTCCAATGACATGTTAGAGGGGAGCCAATTAAAATGTCTTATGGGAATGGAGGGGATCGAACGAATACGTTAATTTGGTATAGAGAAGATGGCTATCGAGCTATGGGTTGGAGAGTGTGGGGTGTGATATATTTACCAATGAATAAATATTGGTGTGGGATCAATCGTCTACTGGGAGTAATGCTGTAAATACCTCCAGAAAATAATTTTTTTTAAAATAATTTGTAAATATATTTTATAAATTTTTTTATGATTTATGCGTTTTTAGATTTTTTTTAAAAAATTAAATTTGTTTGGAATTTTTTTTTAATTTTCTGTTTAAGGTCATTGGAGTTATGTCAAGGTCCACAATGAACATCATAGTGGTCGTAGTCATTAATGTAATTTTCCCTCAATTTGTAGAAAATTTTCTTGGATTTTTTGTAATTTTTCTTGATTTATTATGATTGGGGATGGGGTAGTTGAGGGGCCCGGGTTTGTATTAGGGTGTTGGGGTCGTGTAGAGGGAGGGTGGGGTAATGTTACATGTTCCTAGATTTTTTAAAACGTTTTCGATGTTTTGTAATTTTTCTCGATTTTTGATTGGGTGGGGGTAGGTGAGTGGTGGAGTGTAGTTTAGGGTATTGTGGTTGAGAAGTGAGGAGGGTGGGTTTTTGTTATACGTTCCTCAATTTTTAGAAATTTATAACATTTTCTGATTTTTCTCGATTATTTATTGTGTGGGAGCAGGTGAAGGGTGGGTGGTGTTGGTTATTTTGAGCGGGGGAAAATTGGGTAAATGTTATACGTTCTTCGATTTTTAGAATTTTTTCTACTTTCTGCGCAAATTAGAGGATGTGTGTGTGTTTGTAATGGGAGGCGAGTTTTCTAACCCCAGCAGAACTGCGGCATATGTGGAGGAACGAATATTGTTTTTATCGAGAATATATAGAATGTTTTGTAGCTGGAAGAGAGAACTGATGTATCCAAGTCTTCATATTTTCGTGTATTGCAGTCGACCTTCTGACGTAAGTGATATTTTCAGCAGCCCTGTGGTTTTGTTTTTCCAGTTTCTACAAGAGTGCCCTGTAGTCACCTACATAAATCAATATTCATGAGATTATAAATATGTTCGGTTTATCATGTCTTATGTTTTTCCAACAATATGAAGTCTTTTTTCCGTGAAAAGGTACATGATCTCGTATTTGCGGATCGAATATTCTACTGAGAAATAATAGGTAATCATAATGTTAATTGCTGAAACCACATAAATATATTTGCACGATGTAGCGAAATATTCATATGTTTTTATCAGCGTAAGTTATTATTATATGCTGTGACTTTTCCTAAGAGATTTTTCCCCCCGAAATCATGAAGCTTTGGAGCTCTGAATGCAATATGCTAACAAAGCGAATTCAATGTGTGAGAACATGTTGCGACCCCATTTTATTTTATAATTGACGGTAGGATAGCAATTTTTTTTATTCGTGTTTGCTTATTCGATTCTTGAAAAAAAATAGTACTGCTTTACATTTTCTAGACTTTGATGGATACATTTGTAGAGTTCACGGGAAAGAGAAAATCGTCTTTCGTAAGGCTAGGCTTTATCTCAAGGTGGACTATTGATATGAATGACATGTGACGAAATGTTATGGTTTAAATTTTGTGTTCATGAAGGTGAGCATTTTTTTTAATGTATATTTATTCGATCGTGCTTAATTACGAGAACTGTATGTACAATTATTTACTGAAACTTGTGTTGTGTTATAATTCTGTACATAGGACTTGCATCTCGGGTAAAAAACGGTATTTTAGTTCGCGTAATTCATAAACAGTGAAGATGATTGATGCCTACTGCTGGAATAGAGACCGCACACATAATGTTCACATATCTTCATCAGTAGCTATATAATGTATGTTCTGTACCAGCGTCTTGACAGGGAGCCCGGGAGCCAGAAGCTTGGTAAGGAAATTACAAACTACATGTGTTTGCATTCCGCTTCGACTGCAGCCATCTTGGCAGCCATGCCTAAATTTGCCAAAATTCCAATAATTTCCAAAATTTTGGCAAATTTTTTTTTCAAAAATTAATTTTAAAAAAATGATATTTTAGAAAGTTTATTTTCAAAGATTTATTTTTCAAAATTAATGTTTTTAAAAGATTTTTTTAAGTTAAAAAAAAATTTCAACATTTCAAAAGTTCCAAAAAATTATTTTTTCTCGCTCATTCCCTGGCGGACATGTTTGTTCATGGCTCCCTAAGATTCTGGCCAGTCGTTATTTCATGCTCTGGCATTCAAGGTGCTGTGGTGATGCAATCGATAGAGCGCAACTCCATGCTCTTGCATTCACACACCGACGGCTCCCAACAGACACCTGCCAGGACATAGCCTCGGGGTACAGGGGGAAGCCGTGGTGATGCAATGGGTAGAGCGCAACTCCATGCTCTTGCATTCACCACTGACAGCTGCTCCCAACAGAGATGCCAGCGACGACATAGCCTCGCATTCCATAGCAAGGGGGGTGGTGCCATGATGATGCAATGGGTAGAGCACAACTTCAAGCTCTTGCATTCACAGGGGAAGGGGCAGGCCGAAAAGCTATCCCACCTGACCACCATCACAATAGGGGATGCGCTCGAAGTCGTGGAAGGTAGGCTGGCCGGCACCACAAACGTACTGTCTACCAATATAGAGGCCCAGCTGCACAAACTATCCGATGATGTACTTAAACTGAACGTGTTAGGGGCTAGGATATCGGCTGTGGAGAAGAAAATCACCGACATGTGGGAGCAAGGTTGCACGAGAGTTCTAGCAGGCCTCACAGCGTTACTGGACTGGCACCTCAATGTAAAGACCGAGTGCATGGTACTCTCGAAACTGGAATCAGACCTCTTTGCCATAGAAGGCCGTATGTTCCAAACTCGAACATACTGTACTCCAAGCTGAAAGCCCAGCTGAGCAACGTATCCGGCGATGTAGGTTAAACTCGGCACGTTAGGCGGTGCAGTTGCAGCTATGGAGAAGAAAATTAACGATGTAGACGATCAAGTTAGCGTTCTCGCAACGAAACTAGAGTCTCCTTAATGATAAAGCCTCGAACGACCTGGGCGAGTGAGTTAGAGTTCTTGCCGCGAAACTAGGCAGTCACCTTAATGACACGACCACGCTGGAAGCAATAAGTAAGAAGTTAGACGCGAACCTCGGTGCCATCAGTACTATGTCCCTCACCACAACGAAACATTTTCAGACTTTAACCAATAACATGCAAAGCATAGTGGCAAGCAAGCTGCCTGCTGTGGAAGCACAACTGGTAGATTTAGGAGATTGTATCGACTAGAGGTCCCTTACGACCCTTGCTGTAACATTGAGAGATAATCTGCATATATCGACCGAGAGCGCCGGCAAGCTGAGTGGTGTGGATGCCAAGCCCACAGCAGTCGAGACAAAGCTCGAGCAGTTCGACATTACGAGGTTTACAATCCTGTCTGCGAAACTAGACGACCACCTTAATACATCAGGCGCAGGTTCTACTATGCTAAATACATTATGTACACAGCTGGAGAGCATAGGCAGGTTAGAGACGAATCTCAGCAAGATATAGTAAGGGATGAAGAATAAACTTAGTACAAATCTGCTCGAAAAACTCGACATCTTAAATCAAACTTTCAGTACAATTGGGGCGGCTGTGGTAGCGTAGAGGATAGAGTGTGCATGTAAAAACACACCACGCACTTGCACTCCATTGCTACGAGGTTTCACAGTGATGGAACGGATAGATGGCAAGTTAAATGGCACCCACTAGCATTCCATTTCGACGGGGGCCTCGGTAAAGTAGTGGATAGAGTGCACACTTCGCGCTCCTGCATTCACAGCTCAGGGGCAGATGTGTCCCAAGAGAGAGACCCCCCCCCCGACTCCATGACATACATGCTGCAGCCAGGCTGTTTGATCAGTCAGTACGCAAAAAAAGAAGTAATGCAGAAAACTTACATACATTTACGGGCGCGTACACTTCCATAACACAAGTGGCAGGCCACATAGAGAAAATACGTTTAAATGTGAAGAGACACGTGCAGAGGCACTGGGAGCCTGGAGGAGGGGAACGCAGGCACACACAGGACGAGTTACAAGGCCATCAACATAAAGCTGTTCTCGCATCCCAAGAAGGGCCGAGGCGATGCAATGGATAGAGCAGACATTTTAAAATTCATGCTCTTGCATTCACAGGGGAGGGGTGCTGTGGCAGCTTAGTCGTGTATCAAGTGGAAGTATAAAAAAAACTCAAATTTTCTTTAAATTAATAATAATAATATGTTATAGCCCCCTGTCCCGCCGAGAGATAGAAAAAACACGTTTACATGGTTTTACCATCACTGCGCCGGTGCGAGAGCAATGGAAATACATATATATATATATATATGCATGCGAAGCCAGGAGGGTGATCTCAGAGTTTTCCCAAATCCGAGTTTACTTAAATTGTTTCATACTTATACATGTACAACATACCTGTCTGTTGTAGGTCTTGCTTCCACGACGTCTCACGAGATATTATATGATACAATGCTTAGAAAGGCGTATTTATTAGGCACATCCCAGCCCCCGACGTGAGTTTCAGGATTATATATTTAAAAATATGTAAAGTACAGTACCAATCATACTTACACATGTACAGCAGACCCGTCCATTGTAGGTCTTGCTTCTACGACGCTTCACAAGCTACTATATGATACAATGCTTAGAAAGGGGTTTTTATTGGAAATATATATTAACAAATACATAAAGTAGTGTGATTAAAATGATTATTAACGTCCTAGGCAAGGACACACAAGGCAACGGCTGCAAGCGGCACACAAGTGAGTTACGGAAATATATATATATAAAGTATGTCAAGTAGTATGTTTAAAATTATTAACGCCCCCCCCCCCCCACCTCCGGCATTGGCAAACTCCTCGAATGTGTGCAGCTCCACCGAGAAATACGTTTTTGTACCGAGGCGACACACACACAAACACACACACTTTAGCGCGAGTGTCGGAAATATTGATATTATGCTGCAGTAAAGCTGTGCACAAAGCCGACGACTCCCCGAAAAATACCATTCACGCACCATCGCCCAGCTGCCGCCCACCGCAGTCAGTACAACAGTACATGCAGGCAAGAACACGCGGACCCCGACTGCAAGCCGCACACACATGTGGACAACTTGTAAATTTTTACATATCGTTCTCTCAACCGTCTAAAACAAGGAAAGCAAGCCTCCATTTGGGGAACACAGAGTTGTTTTAATGTTGTGGCACAATAGGTGTTTAATTCAACATATCGTTTTCCAAAGGTCTCATTATTACATACAAGCAAAGATTGACCCCGTAAGTTACACAAAAGGGGAAAAAATACATATTCATTACTAGATATTCCGAACATATATATGGTTTCAACTGTTGGAGGTTGATTCCATGATCGTTTTAGAAACATATTAATACAGGTTTCATTACCCTTGTCGAAATCACTGCCGCAACCAATCAACTTACGCCTAACACAAATACTACAAGCAGTGGCCCCTAACATGTTCAGTTTAAGTACATCATCGTATAGTTTGTGCAACTGGGCCTCCATATTGGTAAACAGTACGTTTGTGGTGCTGGCCAGAGTACCTTCCACGAGTTCAAGCACGTCTCCGGTTGTGATAGTGTTCAGGTGGGATACCTTTTCGGCCTGCCCCCACCCCTGTGAATGCGAGAGCGTGAAGCTGAGCTCTACCCATTGCATCACCAGGGCACCAGCCCCCTTGCTATGGAATACAAGAACGTGAAGTCCCCCCATAGCCCGAGGCAGGCGTCCATCTTGGGACACGTCTGCCCTCCTATGTAAATGCGAGAGCATAAAGTTTTAACATACTCTCTACCCATTGCATCACCCTGGAAAACATTGAAATGGAATGCTAGATCGTGACATTTAACTTGCCATCTAAGGCGTCTCTCTTGGAACATGCCTGCCCCCTCCCCAGTGATTGAGAGAGCATGAAGTTGCACTCTACCCATTGCATCACCGCAGCCCCACCCCCCTTGCTATGGAATGCAAGAGCATGAAGTCCCATAGCCCGAGGCAGGCGTCTCTCTTGGGACACGTCTGCCCTCCCCTGTGAATGCGAGAGCATGAAGTTTTAGCTTGCACTCTACCCATTTCATCACTACAGCACCCATTGAAATGGAATGCAAGAGCGTGAAATTCCATAGCCCTGAGGCAGGTGTCTCTCTTGGGACACGCCTGCCCCCTCCCCTGTGAATGCGAGAGCATGAAGTTGCGCTCTACCCATTGCGTCACTGCAGCACCACCCCCCCTTGCTTAGGAATGCAAGAGCTTGACGTCCCGTAGCCCGAGGCTAAGTCCAGGCTGCGCTCTATCCACTGAATCACTGCAGCCCCCACTCGTGGTGGGTGCATTGCTATAAGGAGCCTCCCCGAGGGTATACATGTCATGGCAGGCGTATCTCTTTAGACTTGTCTGCTCTCCCCTGTTGATGCAGGAGCGCGAAGTTCTGCACTCGATCGACTAAATTATCGTGGCCCCCCTCCCTCAGAAATGGAATGCTAGAGCATGACATTTAACTTGCCATCTAAGACGTCTCTCTTGGGGCACGTCTGCCCTCCCCTGTGAATGTGGGAGCATGATGTTTTAACATACAATTTATCCACTACGCTACTGCGGCCCCCATTGAAATGGAATGCTAGAGCGTTACATTTAAGTTGCCATCCAAGGCACATCTCTCTTGGGACACGCCTGCCCCCTCTCCTGTGAATGCGAGAGCATGAAGTTCCATTCTACCCATTGCGTCACCGCAGCACCACCCCCCTTGCTAGGAATGAAAGAGCGTGACGTCCCATAGCCCAAGGCCATTTCCTGGCAGGCATCTCTGTTGGTATTTGTCACGGCTGGCATCTCTCTTGGGAGCTCCTGCGCTCTATCCACTTCATCACTGCGGCCCCCACTCGTGGTGGGCGCATTGCTGTAATGAGCCTCCTCGAGGGTATATATATGTCATGGCAGGCGTCTCTCTCTCTCTTGGGACTCGTCTGCCCCCTCCCCTGTGACTGCAGGAGCGCGAAATTCTGCACTCTATCCACTACACTATCGCGGCCCCCCTCCCCCAGAAATGGAATGCTAGAGCATGACATTTAAATTGCCATCTAAGGCGTCTCTCTTGGGGCACGTCTGCCCTCCCCTGTGAATGCGGTAGTGTGATGTTTTAACATACACTCTATCCACAACACTACTGCAGCCCCCATTGAAATGGAATGCTAGAGCGTTACATTTAAGTTGCCATCCAAGGCACATCTCTCTTGGGACACGCCTGCCCCCTCTCCTGTGAATGCGAGAGCATGAAGTTCCATTCTACCCATTGCGTCACCGCAGCACCACCCCCCTTGCTAGGAATGAAAGAGCGTGACGTCCCATAGCCCAAGGCCATTTCCTGGCAGGCATCTCTGTTGGTATTTGTCACGGCTGGCATCTCTCTTGGGAGCTCCTGCGCTCTATCCACTTCATCACTGCGGCCCCCACTCGTGGTGGGCGCATTGCTGTAATGAGCCTCCTCGAGGGTATATATATGTCATGGCAGGCGTCTCTCTCTCTCTTGGGACTCGTCTGCCCCCTCCCCTGTGACTGCAGGAGCGCGAAATTCTGCACTCTATCCACTACACTATCGCGGCCCCCCTCCCCCAGAAATGGAATGCTAGAGCATGACATTTAAATTGCCATCTAAGGCGTCTCTCTTGGGGCACGTCTGCCCTCCCCTGTGAATGCGGTAGTGTGATGTTTTAACATACACTCTATCCACAACACTACTGCAGCCCCCATTGAAATGGAATGCTAGAGCGTTACATTTAATTTGCAATCTAAGGCTTCTCTTCGGGCACGCCTGCCTCCTCCTCTGTGAATGCGAGAGCATGAAGTTGTGCTCTACCCATTGCATCACCGCGGCACCCCCTTGCTACGGAATGCGAGAGCGTGAAGTCCTGTAGCTCGAGGCTATGCCCTGGCATACGTCTCTGTTGGGAGCCGCCATCGGTGTGTGAATGCAAGAGCATGGGGTTGTGCTCTATCCATTGCATTACCACGGCTTTGTTTGACCCTGGGTGATCTCTGCTATGCACAGTGTGTGTTAGTGACGCGGTCTGCCACTTCGCTCTTGGACGTGGATGCGAGCGCACGAGTATGTATGTATGTATGCTGCTGCTGCTGCTACTCCAGGGAGGGAGGGGAAGTGTGTGTGATGATGGTAAGACTTATATATATATATATATATATGTATTTAATTTTTTTTGTCTCTCTCGATGAGGTGGTGGCCCCGGCCGGGGCTTGAGGGGGANTGCTGTAAGGAGCCCCTCCTCCCCCGAGGGTATATATATATGTAATGGCAGGTGTCTCTCTTGAGGCAATGTCTGCCCTCTCCCCTGTGAATGTGGGAGCGCGAAGTTCTGCACTCTACCCACTACACTATCGCGGCCCCCCTCCCCGAGAAATGGAATGCTAAAGAGTGACATTTAACTTGCTATCTAAGGCATCTCTCTTGGGGCACGTCTGCCCTCTCCTGTATATGCGGGAGCATGATGTTTTAACATGTACTCTATCCACTATGCTACTGTGGCCCCATTGAAATGGAATGCTAGAGCGTGACTATCAACTTGTCATCTAAGGTGTCTCTCTTGGGACACGCCTGCCCCCTCCCCTGTGAATGCAAAAGCATGAAGTTGTGCTCTACCCATTCCATCACTGTGGCACCCTTGCTATGGAATGTAAGAACATGAAGTCCCCTGTAGCCCCGAGGCAGGCGTCTCTCTTGGGACACGTCTGCCCCCTCCCTTGTGAATGCGGGAGCGTGATGTTTTAACATACACTCTATCCACTATGCTACTGCGGCCCCCATTGAAATGGAATGCTAGAGCGTGACATTTAACTTGCCATCTAAGGCGTCTCTCTTGGGACACGCCTGCCCCCTCCCCCTGTGAATGCGAGAGCATGAAGTTGCGCTATACCCATTCTGTCACCGCTGCACCCTTGCTATGGAATGCGAAAGCATGAAGTCCCGTAGCCCGACTCTATGTCGTGGCTGGCATCTCTGTTGGGAGCCGCCATCGGTGGGTGAACGCAAGAGCATGGAGTTGCACTCTACCCATTGAATCACCATGGCACCCCCCTTGCTATGGAATGCGAGAGCGTGAAGTCCTGTAGCCCGAGGCTATGTCCTGGCAGGCATCCCTGTTGGGAGCCGTCGGTGTGTGAATGCAAGAGCATGGAGTTGCACTCTATCCATTGCATCACCGCGGCACCTTGAATGCCAGAGCATGACATAACGACTGGGCGGCATCTTTGGGAGCCACAACCAACATGGCCGACTCCTTGGCGTTGGCTTAGGGAACAAACATGGCCACCAGGGAATGAGTGAGAATAAATGTTTTGGAACTTTTGAAATGTTAAGAAATTTTTTTATCATTTGAAATATTAAATTACACTTTTGAAATATTAAATCAACCTTTTAAAAGCATAAAATTAAAAAAATAAATTTTTGAAAATAAATTTAGTAAAAAAATTATTTTAAAAAAAATTGCAAAAATTTTGGAAATTTTTGCAATTTTGGTAAATTTTGTCACTGGCTGCCAATATGGCCACCGTCGAAGCGGAATGCAAACGCATGGAGTTTGTCATTTCCTTACCAAGCTTCTGGCTCCCGGCCCCCTGTCAAGATGCTGGCACAGAACATACATTATATAGCTACTTATATTGTATGTTTAAAGTCACGTAGCAGTATGGCTGGACTGCGCAGAAGGTGTAAAGTGTGAAGCAGGGGGTTGGGGTCCTACTACGGTTCAGATATACTTTTTAATGGAGCGATCGCACTCGGACATGTGGAAATACAGTTATTTTGTTTGCCGAAGTTAACAGTGTTTTACAATTTTTGTAATTGTCGTCGTTGTAATTTTAAGCTGGTTTCTCCTTACAGTAAATATTTTTCCTGCTTTACTAAACTTTCTATATATTAATTTTTTGCCGTAAAAAGAGTTTTATATCTGACCACTGGCAGCTATAAATATTGCTGTCCGTGGAGACAATTCATGGATATCATTGTTTCTCCACTGCCTAAATTTTAAAATGTACTGATTTCAAACATATGAACATATGTTTTTAATGATGAGTGAATATGCCTTATTGAGGGGAATGCATAGGATCCCCAACTGCACATATCACATACAGCAGGGCAGGGAGGTGGTTTAAACTCGGTTTTTAGTTTTTTGGGACGTGAATCATTTATAGAGAGCTGTGTAATACATCTGTACAATACACGTAATTATTTACAAAATTAATTTTAAGAAAAATACTTGCCGAGGGGCAATCTTGTTGTTTCGTGGGAAGGGGCTCTCGGTGATTTATATTTCGTTAACATTTACCCCGTACCACCCCTTTGTAACCTTTCTTGTGATGTAGTTTTCGTATATGGGATTTTTCAGTATTTGCTATATCTCTGCCTTCCGTTTCGAATACCCGCATTTCGTTTAATGTTGTCGATTTTGCAAAGTTGCACTCGACCCATGCATTATATTTTATTTGCGGCATTATTATGTGAAGAGCCAACAGCGATGTTTTCCCTTATTCGGGCTAAAAGTTTGCAAATATCCTTCGAAGACCTGCTCCCTTTATGGTTGGCATAGGTCTTTAAAATACTTTGGAATGCAGTTTGGGCCTCCATGAAACAATTTCCACTAACATTGCCAGAACCTCCGACGATTCTTTTACGCGGAGATCGTTGGCACGATGGTGGATGAAAACCTTGAGCCCTTGGTGCTGCGAGAAGTTAATTCTTACATTGTGGCAAAGGAAACTAAATACGTCGCATTTTTGCAGGTAGGAGTACTACAGCTATGCAGGTTTTTGCATGTGTCAACAAGTTATCGCTCCTAGCAATCGTCATGCCACAGTTTCCGCTTTTATATGCCACACGATCCGTATTCATCGCACATCCATACTATTCGTGTCTTTGAGCACTTTTCGTACATGCAAAGAAAGCGTTACAGTAGCGGCATGCATACTGAGGTATCGCTTTTGCAAATTAGATCGATTGCAGATATATAAAATTTGAAAAATACGATATTCCAGTACCATGATTTATGAGATTACCAAAGATAAAACTGTGATGTGATAGACGCTTGGCGACTAATCAGCCAATAAATATTGGCGAGTGTCAGTCGCCTGCTAGTCATCATACTTGGAAGTGTGCTCCGCCCGCCATCGAAACCCAGATATCCTGCATGTAATGCATTTTAATTTTTCTTTTCAAATTTTTATGGTAGTTCAATTTTTTACTCTAGTGTGTAGAATAGCCAGATAATTTCTTTTAGTATTTGACAGTGTCAATGAGAATAAAATTCGCAGCTTTATAAGGGGGTCTGATTCATAACATATTTCTCGGTAAAACAATGTTCGATTGGGTATTTCTCCCTCCACCACCCCAAATATCCCCTCAAAATAATCCGACAACGTATATGAGCTGACAGCCTGGGAAAACCGCATGTCCCTAGTATATCTTCATATGACTTATCATATAGTTCTTAACAAACAGGAGATATTCTGAAAACGTTCATTTTCCATTACACAATATTACTAATTTTAATGTAATTCCAATTATTAACTATCACCAGGCGATGCATGCAGAATTATGGTAAATGAGTTTTTTAACATCACAAACTTACCATAATATTTTACAACAATAAACATTATGTATAATTTTATAATAACTTTAACTGTTTCGTCAAGTTCTTACTGATTCCTTTAATTATTCTTCCCGTGCTTTGTTAGTTGAAAATTACACGGTACTTCGCCTCTGCGGTAAAATTGAATCCAAAAACCATTATGTTACTGCTTCACTGAAAGTATGGTTATGAAAGAAATGATCATAAGTAACCCACTCTGAAGCTCGAGTAAAGAAAGAAGGTTTTTGTATAGATCGTATATCGAAACCAGCATTGAGAATTGCAGTATTATGATTTTTTGTCTGTCTCTCTGTTTCATTCGCGCACAGCAGCTATATATACATTATCATAGTTTATTTTATTCTAGTCAGAGCCTGTATGGAAATGCTGTGTCGTAGGTAAGTGCAAACATAAGTGAAATGTGAAAGGTGTGTGAAAATACATGTTTATCCTATAATTAATTCTTATTTTATAATATATATATTGTTAAAAATGTATATACAATAAGTAGTGTCCTGGGTACCGCATCATACACTTTTTTTAAGAAACAGCTTTGCACAAATAAACAATTTAGCTACTGTGCAGAGGGTTAATTTGATCAATAATATTACTACATTGAAGCAGTGGGTGCTATTATTTAAAAAAAAATTTTATTAAACTATTCTGAAATTTTACACATTGTTTTACTTACATCTTGAATATCTTTAATTGTTCGTGGATTTTGAACTATGGTTTTCTGGAGAGTTATATTCTGTTGCATACATACCTAACAAGTATTTTGGCTCCGATTAAAGATGCTGAAACATCTTATTTTGATTAATATAATAATAATGGAATTAAACTTAGTGGAATTAATTGGGGTACTATATTTTTATGAATACCTTTTGGTACTCAGCCCTACATATAATGTTGTGTTTCTTTTGCGTGGTGTTCGAACATATTTTCCATTCAACATATTTGTGTTTCTTGTGTTGCATTTCTTGGTAAAATTGTCTTTAATATTTATGTATTGATACATTTGATATTTATATAAGGATAAACCCGTAACCACAAAAATGTTAAAAGGAAATGTTCGAAGGTACGCAACACATACCTCTGGTAAGTGAAGTGTAACAATGCTGATTTAATGTGCACATGCAGTCGAGTTTTCGCAGTTGGATGGTTTCACCTTAATTCCTTACATCATGGGCAACACTCTTTGCCACGAACATGTGGATATGCTGCATAGAGCCTCTAATATTTTAGTAAGCATTGTGGCTATAATTTGCGAACTGTTTAGATCAAGTGACCAAATACAGATCCAAGTCAGTGAAAAATAAACTAAATAACACATTATCTCCCAATAATTTTGTAGCAAATTTGGCTGGCATTCTAATATCACTGGAAATAGGATCAATAAAACCCTAGATAACATTTCACCTTCCAGAAAGTAGGTACGATTGATTAAGCCTTCGACATGCCTAGGTGGCGCTCGTTTGCCATTCACTGAAGAAGTAATATCAACTACATTCAGATTGTAAGGAATAAACAAAGCCTCGAAATGGTCGATGAAGTTCACTTTACCTGAAGTCCTTATATAAGCATAGTTGATCAATATTTTAAACTGCCGAAGATATAACCACCATGTTTATAATTTTGATAATACTTCCAGTTACGAACAGGATAGTATGTCAGGGTGGACACTATGCTATCTTACAAGCACATTAGAAATAAAGTCCCCAAACACAGATAAAAGGAAATATCTCCAGTCTCGAGTAGGACAATATGCCATGGAAGACATTAAAATATGTAACCAATTTTACACCAACATATCATAGATAAATGTGCATAATTGATTGTGTGTCAATTTCGTTGCATGAGAATGTGTTTTATACAAGTAATCCTCTGTATATGATGTGTAAATGTAATTAAATCATGTTACTTTTTGTTACTTCATATGCTGTATTGCATTGCAGCACAATAACAATAACATTTGAAAATAAAATTAAAATTGCAAACTTAACAAGCATAGTCGAATTTAAATGAAAGTGTGCGACTACTATTTAAGAAAAAAAGGATTAAATTTCATTAGTGGAAAAATTTGGTGAACATTTTCCGTCGAAAATTCTTTATCCAGTTTAATTTCCAGTTATCTTTCAAAGCAAAAATTAACATCGTGACCGGATTTATAGATATTTTAAATTGAATTTAGAGTTCACATTTTCTCTTTTTTTATTTAGTTATTAATGGCATACAGAATAGGTGTAACACAGCGGCTTTGAAAATTTTGTGTAGCGTTTGGTTACACAAAATAAGTATGTCGAGACAGACCTCGAAAGTTTATTACGAGAAATACAGATATTCTATTCTTAAGCACTTCCCAGGCCTTCCATTCTTTTACATCCACCTACACACTACAATGCACTCATATGCCAGTGTATAAAGGGCCTCGGGGCCCAGTTTCTCGCCTGTTGCTGCCAACGCGTTAAAGTACACAGTTTATTTTTCGTCTGGAATTTTCTCTTCAAGCAGAAAATGATTGCAAGCTGTCACGGTGGGCTGAAAATAATTTCGGAAGGATGCTGTGCTCGCTTGCAGCCGTAGACCCAGAAAAAAAACTAACCTCTCTGCCGAAAGAGTTCCTGCTGAAGTACGAGCACCACGAAGTTCGGTAAGTAAACAAGAGACTTCCGGCCTACCTGCAGCAGGACGAAGATATTCGCCCCTGCCTGTCCTGCAAATAAAGCTTCAAGTTTGCACCACTACCTGTCTGGACAATACGCACTCCCACGGCTGGTGTAAGGCGCAATGTCTTGTTGCAGCAGCTGTCTACGTCACAGCCTCTACCATATTCGGAAATTCATCACCAACATCACCCCCACTGCTCAAGCACCAACTCCAACATTGAAGGATCCTTACAGCGAAAAACATGAACAGCCCTGCGTACCAGGCGACCGCCGACCTCATACAATTGAACGCATCACGTCTCTGACCCAGTACCAGCACTACCTGACACCCACTCGCCTCGACGACATTCAACGATTGGCTTAGAGCACATGAAAGCTCCACGCAGGCCACTATTGGAACCAGCAGCATTTGGTTTATGCCCGCCAGTTACTCCAATCACACCACCACCACGACCTTAAATGTACGAGGTAATGTACACGAGCTCCTTCGAGTCAAGTATGGTGAAGTGTTATCCGAGCGCCATCCCGGGTTCCGGCAAGTGGTGTACTGGCTGGGCAACCCACGATACGAGGATGCTGTGAAAAACATAGACGCCTGCGATGGTGTGAATCATGCCAGCATCTACTACACCCTGACACCTGCATACAATCCGAGAATCATGAATACCGAAAGGAAGTCAGAAGTTTATATTATGGACAGAATACGGTGTGATGGTCAAACTTGCGCAGTGTACAACACGAGGTTTGAATAATCCTACTATGAAGCACCGACGAACTGTTTGATCCGAACAAGGTTAAAACCATCATCATTAAAGAAGGAATCCAGCATAGGGAACATGAAATATGACGAGGAGGCCAGGAAACAGTGCTTCGCTTCAGTGAAGAATGCGATGGCAAAACGTATAGACTCACTGGACGAAGAAACTGACATGGTTCAATTCGTAGAGTTATCCACGACTTGTCGCAGCCTGCCATGCGAAGTACCGAGCTCACCGGACTAGGATGAGGAAGAAAAGTATATATGAAAAAGATACTACAACGTAGAGCTTGATATTGAGGAGATCAAAAGCATTGGTAACGGCGGCGAAAAAATATTTTGATATGTGCAAAGTGTGAGCATATCAGTGACACAAAGTGTCCAGAAACACATCCATATGTACATGTTTGAGCAAAAGTAATATGGAGGTATTAGAAAAGTGGTGACCAAATATAATTTGCAGCGATAAATATAACTATGCTCATTTATCTTAAGGTGTATATGGGAAAAAAAATATTATTTCATGTTCTAAGTTGTAAATTATGTTGCAGGAAATACACTCGATAAAGTATTGATTGTAAAAAAGATGTGTTTTCATAATTAAGAAAGATATATGTATATGTATAAACATTGATGTAAATAAATAGCCATGGAAAAAATTATTGCTTATATAAAATCATTTGTGCAACCCCATGTCAAGAAATATTTTTAGAGTTTATTTAAATAGCTCGTGGCATATATGAAAGGAATGGTAATGGCGAAAAGAAAAATCTCAGGTATGAAAGCATTCTTGTCAAAATGGTAACTTATAGGTCTGCACCTGCATGGCGTCAAGTAACTGGAGTCCCACATGTGCATTCGTATGAGCTTAAAATACATTTTATCATATCAACACCTTCACGGTGTCCGATAATCATGACGTCTGATCATGTGGGCAGAGCAGTGTTAGCATTTTCACAGGCCTGCATCTGCACAGCATCGGGTAACTGGAGACCGAACACACACAGGCGTTCATATTTTCTTCCACGCCATTTTCTTATGTCTGCACCTGCATGGTGTCGGGTAATCGTGAAGTCTGCACTTGTGTGCACATTGGATGAGCAGCAGTGTTAGCACTCCTCAGCCACGCTCCTAATGCACATCGTCAACAAAAGCAAAAGTTTCATACGAAGATCCTTTCAACCACAGGCTTTTACTGTTACACATTATGAAGGGCCACCCCCAGAATATGTCACTACAAAATACCAAAGCGAGCGAAATCAGTTCTCTGCAGTCCATTATTGTAGTGTGTATGCTTGATAAAATAAAATACAGCATATCGTGATTGATAGCAGAAAAAACTGTTGTCGGATGCAAGTGAAAGATTGCTATTTTTTCGGGCTCACAAAAACCACGAGCAGATTCTTAGGTTCCTATGACCAGGGAAAAATTCTAAAATCTCCATTGCAACATACTGGTACCATCGTCACTTTCCATGTACATATGTAGGTAGCCAATACCCTAGTACCAGAATGCGATGATAGATGGAACGAGCATGTATGGTAACTTCATAAATATTGTAAACGCGAAATGCTCTGGTTACTATGTTTACACTGAATGAACGACCAGTCTGGCTGCAATCGTATCTCAGAACTCGAACCCGGACTTTAAGTAAACCTGGAAAACAATCGAGGCATACCTACTTGGACACAGTTCACCCCCACACCCTCTCTACCATCGTAACCCGGCATTACATCAGTTGCACAGTCCAGCACATACAAAACCGTCAAAACCAATGGATCTGAAATTAGAATAAGAAGATCTCAATTTGAGTCAGCAGACCCCAAATCTAACTCAACTTGGAGCCACTGTTTCCCACCTCATTCATTCTAAACCCAGAGCCTTGCTTTCGTGCAGTGACCAGGTAGCTCGCATCCTATCTGGGTGAACCAGGTTAGATTCCCGGTAGGTCAAACCAGATTTCCACTCACGATAAACATGGAGGATGTTGGTCGACGAGCTTCGCTTTTGTACTTCCCTTTCTCCCTCAGATATATTTCGTCACAATTCCAATAGATTTATCCCACCATTTACAGTCTGCCAAACACATCTTCTCTGATAATTGGTTGCTGGAAAGAAGGCTGCACCAACTCTCTGAACCAGAGCGTGTTTTCACATATCCGAAGGAATCACAGAGTAAAAAAAAATTACAAAGATAAAAGTCACGAGACCTCAACTTCGTCTCCGACGAAGATGAAGATGATGGATTCAACTCCATCTTCGCCCATAAAGCCTCTTGTTTTTTTTTTTTGTTGTGGGGAGGATATTTGCCCATAGAGTTTTTTGTGGAGAAATTATTCTCTCGTCTGCTGACTGATACTCGTCATATATAGCTTCATAACTTGGCTCGCGACATGGCGCAAAGTATGTTTATCAGATACCACACAGGTGCCAGTTGTGATGATGGAGTCACAGGTCTGGTGGCTTTTTCTGTAGCGAAGGTTTTTACTCCTCGGGAAATCTACCCTCGGTATGCATCCTAACTAATATTATAAATGCGAAAGTGTGTTTGTTTGTTGGTTTTTTTGTACTTCTTTCACGTCGCAGCGGAGCAACGGATCAACGTTATTTTTGGTACAGAGATAGTTGAAGGGCCAGGAAGTGACATTGGCTACTATTAATCCCGAAAAAATGTCTCATTCCCTTAGGAAAAAATGTTTAGTAAAAATAGCGCTCGGGGTAAAATGCTGCGTCAATGTAAGTTGTTAGTGTGGGACGAAACCACAATGTCTCACAAAAAATATATAGAGACCCTAAACCGAACTCTACAGGATATACATACGAAACAATACAGACATTAAGGGAGGAATTACCGGTGATTCAGAGGGGCACACTTGCAGATGAAATCAAAACCTGTCTGAAGTCATTAAGCTTATGGGCAAATGTCAAGAAATTCAGCTTGACGACAAATATAAGAGTGTTATCGTTTACCCAGATCTACAAAGACATATAAATGACGACCAGTGGCTATGTAAAACAGCGATTCTAGCACCAAAAAATTACATCGTTAGTTATCTGTTCTATGATAATGATCAGTGTCTGTCTACTAACAAGTACTGTTATTTCTCCATATAAGTTTGTTAATATAACCACGCGAGCAACATTCAATGACAAAGTTTTTCACCTTACACCAATTGAAATTGAAAAGCAAGGGCAGACATTGCCAGGAAAAAGTATAAAAAGCACGGGCTTTATTCTAAAAAAACCTAAACAATAATCCTGTAGCCCACGCGAGCGTAGCCGCAGGCACAGCCATTAACTATATATTATTCGATATCCCCTCTCGTGCAAAAAGAGAAAGTGGGTTTATTTTCAGGGTGACTCAAAAACTTGCATTTAAAATATATGATGGTTTTCTCCATGTCATGACAGCATGGCAAAGCACTAAGTATAGTGTGAATGATGCTGGACATTGTGGTACTCGTGTGGGGGTAATAATTGGGGCTTCCAATCTGACAAGTCGAAAAAAAAATCAAGTGAAGCCTCCTTAATTTAAACTTTAGTTTCATCTGTTTTCATAGCTATAGGATGCATGTGCTCGATGGAGAAGCTTATTCAATATCCAGGGGAAATGAGCACAAGGAGGGATCGTGATTAATTTTGAGGTTTGTTGCAAGTGAGTTCTCAAGGTATTTCCTGTGGTGGGAAATTTTTCTGCCACAACTGAAATCTGTCGGTTTTTTATTTGGCGGAGAAAATCCTCACCCATCGAGCAAACGACTCTCGTCACAAGAAATGGGACAGTATCTGGGACTCCTTCTTGTGCGAAATGGTCAAGTGGGATTGCTTTAAAGTACCACAATGTACCAACAATCATTCATTCCGATGCTGCCCTTCGTAATGTGTGAGAGTAAAATTCTCCAATAGTTGTAATCAGATTCGTGTGAAAGCCTTATTTTTGGTGACAATGTGCTTGGGTAGTGTAGCTGGCAAATGCTAAAAACCTTAATTACTATGTTTGCACATTTTCAGTTTCTGGCACCCAATACCAGGCAGCATTTATTATTTTTATTATTTTTGTCATCATTCTAAGTAATTNTGTGAAAGCCTTATTTTTGGTGACAATGTGCTTGGGTAGTGTAGCTGGCAAATGCTAAAAACCTTAATTACTATGTATGCACATTTTCAGTTTCTGGCACCCAATACCAGGCAGCATTTATTATTTTTGTTATCATTCTAAGTAATTTTTGTAATTTGCTAGTGATAATCTCGCTTCAACGCAACTACGAAGTGACGGATTCTGTTACGGGTTAGTGCTGCCATCACGCGATGCTTAAAATGAACTAGTACCTCTAGAAATCTCTTACCCATAGAAAGAAGTATATTTATTTTAGAAGTATTATTCGAAAATGTATTAAGAAAATAATTTTAATTATAGTTAAACATTCACCATAAAAACTAAATTTGTGGCAATTAATTTTATAATAACGGAAAAAATATAATTCAACATGCTGATCATTTATTTCAGAATACAGCCTGCTGCGTTGCAAACGTACATTTTTGCACAATATATCAATAAAGATCTGGCTTAATACACTTACGAGTAACCATCGTTATGGCCCTTGTTATGATAAAGACGATCACGTTGACTGTCTTTGGGCGAGCTGAAGTTTGAGAATAGGGCCCCAGGTCTTCCGTACATCTTTGCCAACTGTGGGGAAGGAGTTGAATACCATCGGCTGCGTGTGATTGCTTAATGGACCTGATAGTTTTCACCGTTTCAGGAACTTGGCCCCAAATTGCCTACCCGATGTAAGGAAGTATGGCAAGTCGCTTAGTTTTCAGGTGAATGTGGCTGCAAAACTTTCCCTCCAACCCTCCCCCGCTGAACCGAAAGTGACAAGCGGCTCCCTAATGCGCTGTACCGTTACACGCCACACAGCTTATTTGAAAACCAGCAAAGTGTGAGATGATGCACAGCTCATTCGTGGTTCCAGTTGAGGGCTGCGCCTCGGAAATAATAAACATTGTTTGAGATACAGCAAACAAACCAATCACACGACTTTTCTGCAGTATAGTTATGGTCCCAGTAAAAAGTCTGCACACAATGTAATCGTACGATAAGTTAATGTTTATTTTATTGCTTGTAAAATAAGGCACAGAAAGCCAAATGCAACGCTCAAATTAGTGAAATTTTTTTTGAACATTGCATATGCTATAATTTTGCACACTTTAACTGGGTATAATTATTTACTGTATCTTGCGTGTTTGTTTGGTTGCTTGTTTAATATATTTCACCTAAGAGGTGATCAATAAACGAAAATTCGCATGTTTAATCATAGGCATCATCAGCTGATATTTTACTAGCAATGTAGAGAATTTATGTGCTAGCATAGCTTCACAGCAGTTGGTATGTTTCGATCATCACTTACTTACGAAATTCGGAGTTGATAAATCACTGTATTTGTAAAAATGACACTTGCAGATATTCTGTAAATGATTTTTCTTTCAATATATCAGAGATATCCCATGAGGTGGATAAAAATATGTGGAATGGCAGTGATCTTAACAGGTATTTTTGTCTGCGTACTGCATAACATTTCTGATAATGAATACATATTTATGGAAAGTATTAGATATAAGAATGGATTCTTAAATCCGGCTGGCAAAGATAGATCACATTTTCTCGTTTCGAGATGAAAGCTGGTTGCCAGAATGGCTGTCAAGTACGAATTAAATTTTTACTCGGCACACCACACGTTTGTGGATGTCGAATAATTTAACCAATTTCACAACAAACATAGCACAGCTAAATTGAAATACCATAACATAGAATATCTCTTAATTAAATTTCTCGTCAAATATAAGCAAATATATATAATATTTACAGTGATAACAACACAAGTTCTAATGAAACTCGATTACTTCATGTTAAGTATTCATCATTATCGTAACAATTTTAATACGTATTGAAATGCCTACTGAAAAACTATATACGATAGTTAACTAATAACGCAGAAACTAATACTCGACCGAACACTATATATGTTATAAAATCAATTCTTAGGCGGTGGGCTAGTTGCATTTATTATTTATAGTGTACATTTATTAAGAAAAACAAATTAATAATAAAATTTTGAAGCCTGTACCAATACAAATGTAATTTCACCAGGATGAAATAAACTTGAAATGCAAGTCGCTGAAAAGTTATCAAATTAAGTCGCCAAATTACTTTAAAAAATAACATTTCCTCCCAGATTCTCTAGTCTACTTGACCCACATAAATACTCATTTCCTAATATTGGCTCTAATACAATAAAAAGCCGAACAAATGAGTAAAAAACAATACTTGTGCGTAAAAATTATAGAAAAATTTCCCAGGTATGTTATCAAGCACCGTAGAGGGATTATTGACACAACACGAGTATTTTATATGGTTCTGTACTCTGGTCGATATGCTGCTCATTTGATTTGCTTAAATGATCATACACATGTATTGTAAAACAACCTAAAGCCAACATTATAAAACAACACTCTTACGCAACATTTTCTTATACTTTTGCGTAGATTTATTATTAATATTGACGACTTCGCTTGCATATACAGTTATCTCGCAATCGCTGGCTATTAAGATTAGCATATGCACTTCTCAAATCATACCAATATTATAAATGTGAAAGTCTCTGTGTGTGTGTGTGTGTGTGTATGTTTGTTACCACTCAGCTCCATAACGGCTGAACGGATTTTGATGAAATTTGGTATTTATATACTTTAGGTCCTGGAATAGGACATTGGATACTTTTTATCCCGGAAAATTGTACTGTTCCTGTGGAATAACAACAAAACACAATTCTGCAACGGCTGGGAATGTGACCGAAATATTCTTTTGTTTTGGTGTCAGAGTTTATCAGGCCGCCCAAGGACCTCCGAAATGACTTAACGACTGCTATCAATCGATAAAAACCGGGACCGAATATTCAACGTGCCCTCCGAAGCCCGGAAGAGTTCAGATGTTATGCCACTAAACGGTCACCCATCCAAATGTGTGCCGCTGGGAACGTTGCTTAACTTTGGTGATCGATTAAGATCCCTCAGCCAAGCGCAAAAAGTAGTAACTAGGTACACTTATTTCTAAAGCTACAACTTCACGAAAGTCACGTTTTGATTTTCATACATCGACGCTGGAAAGCGGAAATGGGGTAACTACGAGATAGTTGTACAGATACATTCCAAAAACAATACCCTACTTCTTGGCTATCTGGTAAACAATATATCCTGCCTTTTGGGTTGCCGTAATCAGTTAAAAACCTAGGCCAACATAGTATAATTGTATAATTCTGTTGTCGCATAAAGGAATTGACTTTTCCCAATTTATTTATTGGTGTATCACTGTAAAACTCAATTTTACCCGGGGTGAAGCCAGGTTGGTTCGCTAGTATTTAATAAATTAAACAAAATTAACAAAAAAAGAATTACTGAGAAAAATTTTAACAAGTGAAGAAAAATTATAACACAAATATTTCAACACTTAACAAATATTTTTTAATATTAAAATGCGACGGATGAAGCTGCCTGGGGTAATTCTACAAATTACCGATACATTATCAAACACATTTTTTAAATAATGTATTCGACACAAATAAAAAGAAAAAAATACCACACAAATAACATTCAATGCAAAATCATTCCTTAATATGATGGATGTCAGAGGCTTAAAATATTAGGCGAATCATTTAAATTTAAAATATTAGAGCGTAAGAAAAGGCGATTTAGTAATAGAAGTTAAACAATTGTTTACAAATTTTTTTCTTTATAGAGAGGACCATTTTATATCACCAAACATAGATCAAATAAGAGCTGTGGAGTTAAAAGAATTAGCGGGAACCTTAAATTTATAAGAATATTCAAGAATAAGAAAATAGGATTTAAATAATTTAATAGAACTTATTACGAAAATCTAGAATGTTATAATAAAACATTAGAATTGTATACACCCAATGATATTATTTTACAATATTTATTATTAGCCCAAGATATAGAAGCATATCAAAAATGACGAAGATTAGAAGTTGGATTATAATGACATGATAATATTATAGATGAAGATTCAAGTTTCGATAAAGAATAAAATTTTAATGAAGATATCAGTTCTGATGGAAATTAAAGTTTTGTTAAATATTCGAACTTTGGTGAAGATATAAGTTCTGATGAAAAAACCAGTTTTGATGAATTATGTTTTAATTTATTTATATAAAATAAGCTGTCGAATATGAATTGTTAAACATTACTAAAAATTCCATCAGAAAAAATATTATAGCACATTGAAAATTAAATTTATTAATTTTTCCTACCGAAGTATATATTTTTGGTAAAACCACTTTAAACGTATTATCTTATTCAACAAAATGAAACAAAAACATGTAATATCAATACTTGTATTCAAATCATGCGCTGGTTATAATTAACTCAATTGAGAAATATTCATATAGATGTCTTTAAGTTCCTTTAAAATCTATATTTGATTCACTGTGTTGCGCCAATTCCGTAATGCACTTCGTTCTTTGCCCGGCACCCTTATGCTGCTCATAAAGCTGCATTTAATGTTCCACTTATCGTGTTTGACTTTCGAGTTTAATTCAAAATAAAAGAATCCGAATCAGCTTAATGTCGCTACAGAATCTATGGCGAGATCGCCCACTGTCTTGTAGCTACACGCGACAATTAAGTCTACCCCTTCACACGTAGTTATCGCTGCTAACTAATTCAAAGTCCCAAGTTTACATGAGAACTACATTTATGTGTGCTTTCAAATGCTAAATTAAACTGCCAATACTCTTTCGGAACGTCCGATTCACGAGGAACAGCGCCGCCACTAAGCTGGCCTTCTTTCTCACCCATCACATCTCCGCGAGCCCCCGTTTGGTTTCCGTTCAACTCGTGTCAACCAACAACACGAGGGAAGCCGAAACAGCCAATAGCGTTTCACTTTGTATCTAAGTAAAATTCTGTATTCCGATTCCGCAAGAACAGTTTATTCGATTTTTATGAGACTTACATAGTTTTACCTTGATGAATAGTGGTCTTACTATCCGAAATTACTCACTCGTAACGTTACGATTAGTGAAATGAATATTCAAATACAGTAATTAAGTAGGAGGCCTCCTTCTCAAGCTTACTNACTCGTAACGTTACGATTAGTGAAATGAATATTCAAATACAGTAATTAAGTAGGAGGCCTCCTTCTCAAGCTTACCGGAGGCTTGGTTAGCTCGTTCCGTGACCCTTGAGCGGAGAATATTTCCTTCGACTGGTACCGTGAGAAAGGGTTTGCCCTCCCCTTCTCCTGGTTCCGCGTGAAGACATTATATTAGCCATAGTTCATTCATGTTGACTTTATCGCTACTCCAAATTGCAACATCAAAACTTATTTACACATTNACTCGTAACGTTACGATTAGTGAAATGAATATTCAAATACAGTAATTAAGTAGGAGGCCTCCTTCTCAAGCTTACTGGAGGCTTGGTTAGCTCGTTCCGTGACCCTTGAGCGGAGAATATTTCCTTCGACTGGTACCGTGAGAAAGGGTTTGCCCTCCCCTTCTCCTGGTTCCGCGTGAAGATATTATATTAGCCATAGTTCATTCATGTTGACTTTATCGCTACTCCAAATTGCAACATCAAAACTTATTTACACATTNATTATATTAGCCATAGTTCATTCATGTTGACTTTATCGCTACTCCAAATTGCAACATCAAAACTTATTTACACATTATCACTTAAACTACCTTATATCACCCCCTAACATGTGGGATACATACAAATTAAAAACACATTCCTACGACTACTAGAACTCCAGATAAAATTATTTTCACATTTATATAATACTGCAATATCTATCTACCTTTTAAAAAGTGCCTGTTACATCATTTAACTTTAAAATTATTTAAAAAAGTTTTTATATGAATAAATAATTTATGGGTATATACATAATAATTTTTTATAAAACTACCATACAATTTATTCATACATTATCTTTTTCCATTTATTAAAAAAAAATTTCCAATACATGCTTTTTTTTCAAACATGATAAGTAAAATTTTTCTACTCATTAAAATAATATTACAAATAATGTTTGCTTGTACATCGATATAAGACCAAATTGAAATTTTAATGTTTGTTTTAGTATGTGAAAAGAAAAAAGACTCTATAAGTGAAATCAATAACATTAATAATGTGATTCGACTAAAAAGTAAATAATAAACCTTTTAAGTTTTAATTTGTTCAAAGAATTATTTGTTAATATGAAAACAATTATTTTCTATACTACGAATTCTAAAATCATTATACGCTAAATATACCTTATACTAAAATTATTATCAAAACCTAAATTCCATTTTTTCAGAAAAAATTATTATCTTTCATTAATTGTACAAGTATTTTTCACATCACTATTATTATACATAAAAGCATTAACATACAGTACTGCTTAATGGAGTAAAGTACATTACTGTTCAATGCTATTTTTTCCATTAGTTTTAACTCAAAATATAATGAAATTAGGCATATCATAATGAATATTATTAAACTGTTCTTTTTTTAAATGTAATATGAATTTTTGGTTGTGCAATAAATTGATTCATTTCAATTTCAAAATCAAATTNACTGTTCTTTTTTTAAATGTAATATGAATTTTTGGTTGTGCAATAAATTGATTCATTTCAATTTCAAAATCAAATCGAAATTCAACAAGTGGCTCATAAGAGCCGCGGTGGCTGAACGGGTAGCCTGCTCGACTCCCACCAAGGCTAACCGGGCTCAATTCCCGGCCGGGCCACTCCCGGATTTTCGGAAGTGGAAATCGTGCCGGACGATGCCGCACTTATTCTTTAGTAAAAATGTTTCCTGGATGAGCATCAAATTTTGCTTTCGTTCTAAGTATTACATATTTTTCTGTTGTATAGATAAATAAACAAATTATAATACTACTGATCTCTAAAAAAGTAATTTTATAACCCCTTTTCCAAAAAATTACAGAACATTTGTTCTAAATTAAATAACTATCTCGTAGGATGAAGAATTTCATTTTGTTTAGTACTACTACCAAATGTAATAATAATTATATTTGTATCATTGATTTGTTTAATTATTTTATATTTTGATCCCTTCGTATCAACTCCTACCACTTTTGTAAAATTTTCATCATTTGAACTTCTAATTAATGCATTCATAATAGTTGAATTCATTCCTGGGTTTTCAATAACGTTAATAATATTTCCATGTAAAAAAATTTTTATTCTATAAAATAGAAAAAGAAAAAAACTTCGTTGTAACGTAAACATTATAATAAGCATCAACTTTACCTGAATCTCTATTATCTATTTTATAATGTTCATAATCAGAAGCATCATTCGGCAACGAAGAACTATCGCCGATAGGAAATTCAAATTCAATTTTAGAAAATAAATATTTAAATTTCGTTTAGTTTGAAAATTTGGTGGAAACGATTGTCTAAAATAATCACCAAACTTCAATTTGTCATACGTAATTAATTATAATATACACATAAATAATTAACAAAATTCAGACGTCTTTTTAAAAAAAANTTCAATTTGTCATACGTAATTAATTATAATATACACATAAATAATTAACAAAATTCAGACGTCTTTTTAAAAAAAATTACGATTTCTATAAAAATCAAGTATTTAAAATGTAATTTAAAATCTTTGAAAAACAAATAACATTAATTATAAAAATACAAGAAGTATATTGAAACCATGAATTTATAAATAGAGAAATATTGACAATAAAAAAAACACACCGAACATGGAAGGTTTAAACATGTTTATCCTTTAATTGACGTATTAGTAAATATTAATGAAAGAATAGAATATATTAACGAATAAAATAAAAATGTCATCACATTTAGTTTCTGTAGAATCACCAAAACAAACTTATTTTGAAAGATAATTATTTCCAGATTATAATTCTTATTTTTCAGAAAAAAGAATATATTTAAATTAGAAGTTATAATAACTAGGAGACGAATGGGGCATGCTGGAAAATAATCTATATAATCATGTTAAACTACTTATCTAGGTGAAAATTAACATAAGAGGCGAAGGGAATAAAAATAAATTAGTGTTTCTTATGTTTAATTTTATAAAGATGATATTATAAAAAATAAGAAAAATATAAATGAACACACCGACGTTTCAAATTGTTTACTCAGAAATATATTGACGTAAATAAATATGATGATGATGATTAAAATATTATTGCTCAAATTTTGNACTGTTCTTTTTTTAAATGTAATATGAATTTTTGGTTGTGCAATAAATTGATTCATTTCAATTTCAAAATCAAATTGAAATTCAACAAGTGGCTCATAAGAGCCGCGGTGGCTGAACGGGTAGCCTGCTCGACTCCCACCAAGGCTAACCGGGCTCAATTCCCGGCCGGGCCACTCCCGGATTTTCGGAGGTGGAAATCGTGCCGGACGATGCCGCACTTATTCTTTAGTAAAAATGTTTCCTGGATGAGCATCAAATTTTGCTTTCGTTCTAAGTATTACATATTTTTCTGTTGTATAGATAAATAAACAAATTATAATACTACTGTACTCTAAAAAAGTAATTTTATAACCCCTTTTCCAAAAAATTACAGAACATTTGTTCTAAATTAAATAACTATCTCGTAGGATGAAGAATTTCATTTTGTTTAGTACTACTACCAAATGTAATAATAATTATATTTGTATCATTGATTTGTTTAATTATTTTATATTTTGATCCCTTCGTATCAACTCCTACCACTTTTGTAAAATTTTCATCATTTGAACTTCTAATTAATGCATTCATAATAGTTGAATTCATTCCTGGGTTTTCAATAACGTTAATAATATTTCCATGTAAAAAAATTTTTATTCTATAAAATAGAAAAAGAAAAAAACTTCGTTGTAACGTAAACATTATAATAAGCATCAACTTTACCTGAATCTCTATTATCTATTTTATAATGTTCATAATCAGAAGCATCATTCGGCAACGAAAAACTATCGCCGATAGGAAATTCAAATTAAATTTTAGAAAATAAATATTTAAATTTCGTTTAGTTAGAAAATTTGGTGGAAACGATTGTCTAAAATAATCACCAAATTTCAATTTGTCATACGTAATTAATTATAATATACACATAAATAATTAACAAAATTCAGACGTCTTTTTAAAAAAAATTACGATTTCTATAAAAATCAAGTATTTAAAATGTAATTTAAAATCTTTGAAAAACAAATAACATTAATTATAAAAATACAAGAAGTATATTGAAACCATGAATTTATAAATAGAGAAATATTGACAATAAAAAAAACACACCGAACATGGAAGGTTTAAACATGTTTATCCTTTAATTGACGTATTAGTAAATATTAATGAAAGAATAGAATATATTAACGAATAAAATAAAAATGTCATCACATTTAGTTTCTGTAGAATCACCAAAACAAACTTATTTTGAAAGATAATTATTTCCAGATTATAATTCTTATTTTTCAGAAAAAAGAATATATTTAAATTAGAAGTTATAATAACTAGGAGACGAATGGGGCATGCTGGAAAATAATCTATATAATCATGTTAAACTACTTATCTAGGTGAAAATTAACATAAGAGGCGAAGGGAATAAAAATAAATTAGTGTTTCTTATGTTTAATTTTATAAAGATGATATTATAAAAAATAAGAAAAATATAAATGAACACACCGACGTTTCAAATTGTTTACTCAGAAATATATTGACGTAAATAAATATGATGATGATGATTAAAATATTATTGCTCAAATTTTTCTATACATATTATAAAACTCTAAGTCTCTGTCTGTTTGTTAGTGCGCTTATCACTCGAGAACCACGTATCCGATTTACGTCTATTTTAAATTCATAGCTATGTTCTTTGGCAAGGTTTTAGTATATATTTTGTTACGTAAAGTAACATAAGGAATAAGCAGTGACGATAATAGTGAATGAAGTAGGAANCAAATTGTTTACTCAGAAATATATTGACGTAAATAAATATGATGATGATGATTAAAATATTATTGCTCAAATTTTGCTATACATATTATAAAACTCTAAGTCTCTGTCTGTTTGTTAGTGCGCTTATCACTCGAGAACCACGTATCCGATTTACGTCTATTTTAAATTCATAGCTATGTTCTTTGGCCAGGTTTTAGTATATATTTTGTTACGTAAAGTAACATAAGGAATAAGCAGTGACGATAATAGTGAATGAAGTAGGAAAAAAGTTGGCAGCCAGCGCGCTCTCGTGCAATCCGCTGTCTTAACCGTTATATCATCTAATAAAGAATTGTGTAGAATAATAAAACCTAAAAAAAAACTCAGAGGTAGCATATATCTATCTATAACCGAGAAATACAAATAAGCGTTTTTACCATTTAATTCACATGCAACATTCAATGACAAAGTTTTTCACCTTGCACTCATTGAAATTGAAAAGCAAGTGCAGACAGTGTCAGGAAAAAGTATAAAAACATGGGCCTACCATTACCAGATAACATAGTAGATTCAACCGTTAACAATGGCTACATCAGGGAAACTTCATATATTAGATTAGAATTGCACACCACCCCAACGCTTATTAGTATTTTTTGTAGAGTTACGGACGCCATCCAAACCGTAACACCGAACATGCTGACAAGAGTGTGAAACGAGTTTAATTATCGCGTAGATGTCGTTCGGGCCGCTCGTGGTGGTAACATTGAACATTTATAAATGTATGGTAAACTAACTGCACCGTTCCACGGTTCATTTGATTGGTCAATCACGGTTGTAGGTTGTTTGGTTTTGATATTATAGACCTTCAAAGTTGGGGTTTTCTTTTATATTCAACNTTTCTTTTATACTCAACCTGTATTATTATTAATTTCAGTACCTATCACTGATCGTTTTCTCCCAGAACATACATATCCTATCTTCTGTGATTGAATGTGCTATACTAAGACTTCTCGTTCTCAGAAAGAAAAAATTATGTAGAAAAATGAAACTACAATTTCCTGTCACTTTGTATATATCTCAATCTCACAGTATTTTAAGATGTACATATATTACATATATTTAATTTGGATTGATATGAAACGCGAATTATAGGGTTTTTATATTTAAGGATTATAGGATATCATGTTGATAAATTTACATATTTAAATTTTAAAAATTAATTATGTGAAAAATTCTACAATGGCTTTAAAATTAAATTTTTGCTTAATTTTATGGTATTACATTTTTTCCCGTTAATTTGGTTAAAATCCTGTACGACAAACGTTAGGTATATTGATACAGCACTACAACTAATGTATGATAAAGCAGCACTGTTATCACAGATTTTTCAGTATAAGACAAACTGCTTATGAAACTCGTATTGACTTTTCCAATATTATTTCAATGCTAAATCCAGTATTACACACACACACACACACACACACACACACACACACAGACACACTATAAATGAGAGGAAATCTATAAATTAAGAGTTAACGACCTTTCCCATCGCAACTTAAGAGCAATATTAATCGTTTTCTTCTCCATAATTTTCAATTATGATGTGTATCGTGCATGGGACCATATCTATAAATATGTAAAAAAATATATAAACTAAATTTTAATGTCTACATTTTACAAGGAATTAAATTATTGTTTTTATTTTATTGCAGTGATGATATTAGAAGTATTATATTTTAACTCAATGTTTTACTTATCTAAATGATGTAACTAAATTTTAAGGAAAAAATTTCCAAACATGTGACGACCGTAAAATTTGCAGATACATAAAAATAGAAAATATTTATATTCGCTCTTGGATACACATTACCACTCATAAAAGACCCAGAAATATAGTTGAATTTCATAAACGATTGGGTGTAACTGTTTTAAAGAATTTCCGTTTCCCAAGTTTAGAACGTTCCACAAAAATACTCTACCCCCCCCCCCCNCGGGATTTAGAGATCATTAAATTTCCCTTCACGAGTGTGCCTAAAAGTGAAAGGGATGTTATTTATCATACTGTGGTTCATATTTCCCTAGCAAGGTTTTTTTTGTGTAGGAAATCTAGCTTCAGTGTGGTTCCATGAAAATATCATTTATTTTTGTTAATTTTATTTCGTGCATGACTACGAACTTGCAAAATACTTTTGTAGGTTAAATTAGTAAGACAAAAAAAAATATTTTGAACTGAAACAATTCAATCCCAACATGCTATATATCTAGCCATACATACGTATATTATTATTTAATAAAATATCTGTTTTGAAAAGTTTAATTTATTATAATTTTATTGCATGTAATGTAACATATTATATATATATGATAATTCACATGGAAACTTTTTATCGAAACAAGACAAGCTTGTTTTTAGTATATATTTTGTACGCTATGGTAATGTTTATTACTACGTTGAAACTACATAGTTTCTAAAATTCACTTGTTAAATATCGTTGCTTCTCAAAACAAAATGATAACATTTGAAACTAAATTAAGCAGACACATAAACTTAGCATTAGCATTAACTGATTTGTATACATATATGTGTGTATTTTATTTTAGCATGCTTGGACATATACGAATGGCATCGACATGAATAGCGTTTTGAAGGGCTTTCCTGAGTGCCTCCAAGCAGATATCTGCTTGCATCTGAACAGAAATCTGCTTATTAATTGTTCTGCCTTCAACGGAGCCTCGCCAGGCTGTTTGAGGTACGTAAAATATAATTAATAAGTATGTGCCAACTATGAGTTAATTCGTTGAAATAAACGTAACATTTGTGTTGGATCTTAACGTTGAGCTATTAACATTTTTATTATACAAGGTCTTGCATTTTGTGATGGCAATAAATTAAATTTAGAGTAATCAAACATTTCAAACTTGTATTTGACTCTCGCACAATGGACATTTACTTTCAGTCCTACAATTTATTCTGACTGCAAGATGCAACTGCACTGTACATTATTACAAGTTCAACAGATTTTACAAGTCCAATTTTCTACATGAACACAATTTAGCCATTAAGTTTCTAAAAAAGTAATCTTACTATTGCACAGAGCAATTATGTAAGGTTTCGTGTAACCGAGTTTACGTATTTTTTTCCAGCATTATTTTTTGATACGTGACGAAAACCTATGTGAGTAAGAAATCACACACGAGGAATTTTATTTTGTATTTGTGGCGATATGTATTTAAAACTTACTTGAAGATGTCGCATAATTTTGAGAAAATGTTGTAAATTAAGTGCCATATAATTAAAAACAAAGGCAATACAAGTTTACAAGATGTGCACGAAAAACATATTTTTGTGTCGAAAAATTATATATATGTATATATATATAAATATATATATATATATATATATNAGCACGTGCGCCAGCTGGGCGAGTTCCGCTGCAGTGGAGGATGTCTTTCACCACTACCTGCCAGCTGTTATGTCGCCTGGCCGGCGGGATGATTTACACATACTGGACTAGCGTCACCGTCCCTTCCCCCATCTCCCTTCTGGAGAAGTTAGTGGTAGTGGGTAATTTAATGAAACTTCTGGTAATCTCTTCCCTTGGTACAACCCAGCATATAATGAAGTTTCTAGGCTAGAGCCGACGACACTATAATTACCCTCATAACCGGAGAATTAGCATTTTTTGTGGTTATCATCTGGTTAAAGTGTGTAATAGGGCGAGGTCAGGTGCAGTGAGCGACATCAGCAGAGAGGATGGATGTCAGAGGAGGGTGCGAGATGATGTCAGACGAGTGAGTGTGATGTGGTCAGACGAGAAGGCATGGTACGTGATGAGTAGAGAGCTACTGGGCATGGGGCGTCGGAGTGCTCTAAAACATTCCAGACTGGTGGTATCTGGACTGAATTATGAATGTGTGATACTAACTTTGAAACTATGAATGTGTGATACTGACTTTATTATAAATATTGAACTGTCAAATATGGACATATTATATACAAATTAATTCAATATGTTATAATATACTGTGTATTGGGAAATAAATTAGTTATTTAAATGCATTAATTTATGTGAGCTGAAGGACGATTATATAAATATCAGTTATAAACAGCAAGTGATAGCAATTAAATCTGAGGTATTAAGCTTAGAGTAAATTCTTTGCAGTGTTGATAAATAAATTAGGAAATTATTATTAAGTATTCTAATTAATTAAAATCTCCATCCTTAAGAGCAATAATGATTATGTTTAGTTCGTGGCAAGCGTGCAGGGTGGTGGAGCAGAAGAGCTGATCATGCTCTGTCATTATGTTCATCCGGTAGCCATTTTATATACAAAATTGACTGTTTTTCCATCAAAATCGACCCTTTTCCCCTCAAAATGTATTTTTTCCATTAAAATTTGCAGACTATCCCTAAAAAAAAGGTAGAACCTCATGTCCAAAAAAGAAGCCGTCCAAAAATTCAAAAATCGCTACTATATAATACGGAGGTGGAGGTCCTTCATTTTAAGGGTAGAGCAGTGTTTATATACATATATATATATATATATGGTCCAGGCCTAGAGTCAGAGCTAACCCTCCGACATCTTGGTTCTGTCAGCTATTTTCGCTGCAATATTGGATCTGGGTGACTATGACCTTTGACCTTGAAAAAACCTTAAACCCAAAAAATTGCAGAATTCTCTAAAAAAAATCAATAAATATCAAAATACTAATAAATTATTTAAAAATCAAAAAAATATAAATTGGAAAATTTCTAAAAATATTTAATGTTTGGGTTGATAGAGAATAGGCGACTGCAGCCACTCGGCCACTGTTATGATATCACCCGACCATCATATTTTATCTGGGTAACCTTGACCTATACCCCATAAAATTTGAAATTGAATGACCTTTAACCCAAAACAAAAAAATTTAATAATGATGTTTAAAAAAATTTCAAAATATAAAAAAAAATGTAAAAAATTAGTAAAAAAAATTGGTTTAAATTTTTTTTTAAATATTAAAAAACTGTATATTTAATATATAAAAAAAATTATACATTTTCGGATATTCCTCCAAAAGCACGTTCAGCAGACGACTGAGCTCCTTCCAATCAAACACATTCTATTAACAATCCCCTCCTCAACACCGTCACTTTTGCTCATTCTGTTGTAAGCACTCCACCTGCTATATATATTTTTTTTCGTTTGTCATTTGTTTACATTTTTAACACCTCGGTGGCACTAGTGTATTAATGATCGATTTACGCGCTGANTTTTTTCGTTTGTCATTTGTTTACATTTTTAACACCTCGGTGGCACTAGTGTATTAATGATCGATTTACGCGCTGAACAGTGATAATTTCTCGGTTTAGCCACCAGGTGAGCTGTCATTCTCTCTCCTTTATGATCGGCAGGCCATTTTGGATTCCGCTTTTGCTTAGATATCTTTCCTTCATGCTCAATATTTCCATGTCAGTTATCTTCGATTTTATACATGCTTTGTTATTCCATGTCGGTTATATTAGATTTCATCACTACCACCATACATCATCACATTGTATCCTAATTACTTATGCTCTATCATTCCGTGTCAGCCATCTGGGTTTTCAATTGTCTAAGCCACCAGGTGAGCTGTCAACAACACATTTCTTTCATGGTCTGTCATGCCATGTTCACCATGATTTAATTTTTCTTATTTACCTTCCTTTTATTCTCTATCATTTTGTCTTGATTTTGTCACCAGGCCATCATATTAGATATTATTCAAGCTCTGTCATTCCACCTCAATTTAATAGTCTACCGATTACTCGATGCCCTCGAACCGTCATCTTGGATTACACAATTTCCGCAATATTTCATGATGTATATGGTCTTGACCATTAACCATCGAAATCTTCCATTTAGTTCGTAATATGTATTTACTAGAAAAATAACTGTGGTGTATTAGAGCAACACCAGTAATGTATAACCTTATGTAGGACCTGTCTTCGTCATGAACTGCACGTCCGGCTAAGCCCGACTCGACTTTCGCCCTCCCAACCCTTCAAGTCTCATGGTAAAATTTCTACCACGTCAACATCATGTTTTCATGTTTGTTGCATCCAATATGCTTATAATATATTACAATGTAAATCCATTCTTAGTCTTTGCGCAGTTCATTTCAACATTTACCTTTACTACCGTATTAATGATTGTGAGCACCCAGTGATGGGCCTACACAAGAAATATTTAAGTACTAACTATCAAATCATCACATTTTGACACATCATTTAATTTAATTTTTATCATGCTCACCTACAATACTGGCATGTAGTTACACATATAAAACCAAGGATCTCGTATTCTATACATCAGGGAAGTAGGCATGCTAAGGATATGTACAAAAACACCAGCGAGAAATAAAACATTTTTTCATTGAAATCATATTCTCTATATCAAGGAAGTACGCATGCTAGGGCAAGGTACAACCACACTAGCGAGAAAGAGAAAACATTTTGTCATTGAAATAGTATTTTTTTTTTACATACTTCACACTAAAAACCTTAAAAAATACAGTATGTCTATAGTTTCCATGCCATTCGTCTACTTTCTTTCCAGCAAATTGCTCACATTTCATATAATGAATATAATCTGTTTATACACATATTCAGGCAGTCTATGTTAGCAAGCGTCCAACCAGAACCTTTAGCCATATATTCCCCTTATACAAGACACAGTTTTTCTTTCAAGGCATCTACAGCATCTTGATATGCCTCTTCAGATTATCACTACATTTTAACAGTCGTTTTCACTTGACACATCATTGTGTAGCATGGGAAGGGCCCTTCACACAATTAGTTTTTTCATGGTTCCTTGCACCATGGCTGTGGGCAAATATTTTGTCAAAGTAATGACAACGAAGCCTTTACGAAGTCATAGATTTCAACACGGCGGTAGGTAATCCATCCGAAGAAGTCAAAGGCGCTGTCGGCGTCATGCCTGAAAAAGTCGATGGCATCACTGCTGTAAGTTACACATCCGAAGAAGACGATGACAATGTTGGCGTCATGCCCGAAGAAGTCGATGGCAGTACTGATGTAGGTACTTTTTCTGGATCCGCAACCTTTGTCTCCATAATATTTTCTAATTGCTTTCACAAGCTGATACAATGTATCTATCACATCAGACCCTGTCATACTAAGCCTCTCAGCCCACTCCCCTATCCATATAACCTTTTACAATATACATGTATGCAAGTTCTATGATTTTATGTTGACATTGAACCAATCATATTACACCAATAAGATATTGTGCGGACTTCTATCAACCAATCACCGAGTTGCCACGTGATTGCAGCTGGCCAATTGCATGCAGGGGTTGAGACATAACATGCAGGAGTGAGTAGGTAGGAGTCAATCTTCCCATAAATTTTTCTCAATATTTCCATCATTATTTCCCAATCTTTCCAACAGACTTCCAATATTTCCATCAATCTTACAATCTTTCCCAATCTTTCCATAAATAAATACCAATATTTCAATTATTATTGCAATCTTTCGTAAAATGTTTAAATGAATCGCACCACACACACACCACAATCAGCACCACACACACCACAATCAACCACTCACACCACAATCAACCACACACACCACAATCAGCACCACACATTACACTCACCAGTCTTCAGCAATCCTTCAATCAATCGGGTACTGATATGGAATATCGAATCATGGATAAAATCCAATATAGTTGGAATGGAAAGACTGAGCAAGAAGTAAAAGTGACCAAGCAAAATTGGAATCCAAGATAGCCTGCTGTGCATAGATAAGAGAGAACGACAGCTCGCCTGGTGGCTAAATCTATAAATTAGCACTGCCCGGCAAGTAAGTCGATCATTAATACACTAGCACCACCTAGGCTATGAAAATGTAAGCAAATTACATATGATGAAAAACAATATGGTGAGTGGAGTGCATTCGACAGAATGAGCATGGTTGAAGGGGTAGGGGAGTCTAATGTTAATGCACTGTTATTGATTGGAAGGGGTCAGTCGTCTGCTGCATGTGGTGCGAAAAAACATTTCGAAAAGTTAAATTTTTAATTTATTTTTTTATTTTTTACATTTTTTTATAAATTATTTAGGTATTTTTTAATACATTATTTGGAATTTTTTGTAATTTTGAATTTTTTATGTAATAGTTTTGTATTTTTTCTTTTTCTTTTTAGCATATTCAAGGCCAAATATCATGGAGTCAATGTCTAGGTCACTCTGATCCAATATGGTGTTCAGGTGATGTCATAACATGGTGGCCAGTCGTCTCTGGTCCCCTGTCACCTCTTAGGTCAAACATACAAAACTTAATTTTTTTTCATTTTTTGGACTTGAAAATTTTTTTTTAAGTTTTTAAACATATAAAATTTTTTAGAGAATTTTGCAATTTTTTGGGTTTAAGGTCACCCAAGGTTACCAGGTCAAGGTCTAAGGTCTAGGCCACTTATATCTATCCAATATTGTGGCAAAAATGCCTGACTGGATCAAGATGGCAGACTGTCGGCTCTGACAACGGACCCTGGACCCTGTGTATCGATTTGGCATAGTTTCTGCCTATTACATATAGACTGAAGAGCAAAAAAAACTGGTACACCTGACTAATATCGTGTAGGTACCCGCGAGCACGCAGAGGTGTCGCAAGACGACGTGGCATGGACTCGACTAATGTCTGGATGTATACAGGAGGCAATTCACACCATGNCGCAGAGGTGTCGCAAGACGACGTGGCATGGACTCGACTAATGTCTGGATGTATACAGGAGGCAATTCACACCATGAATCCTGCAGGGCAGTCCACAAATCCATAGGAGGGCAAGGCAGTGGAGATCTCTTCTGAACAGCACGTTGCAAGGCATCCCAGGTATACTCAATAATTTTCATGTCTGGTAATTTAGGTGGCCAATGGAAGTGTCTATAGTCAGAAGAGTGTTCTTGGGAGCCAATCGGTATCAACTCTCGATGTGTGGAGTGTCTCATTGTCCTGCTGGAATTGTCCATGTCCGTCGAAATGNCGCAGAGGTGTCGCAAGACGACGTGGCATGGACTCGACTAATGTCTGGATGTATACAGGAGGCAATTCACACCATCAATCCTGCAGGGCAGTCCACAAATCCATAGGAGGGCAAGGCAGTGGAGATCTCTTCTGAACAGCACGTTGCAAGGCATCCCAGATATACTCAATAATTTTCATGTCTGGTAATTTAGGTGGCCAATGGAAGTGTCTATAGTCAGAAGAGTGTTCCTGGAGCCAATCGGTATCAACTCTCGATGTGTGGAGTGTCTCATTGTCCTGCTGGAATTGTCCATGTCCGTCGAAATGNGGAGCCAATCGGTATCAACTCTCGATGTGTGGAGTGTCTCATTGTCCTGCTGGAATTGTCCATGTCCGTCGAAATGCACAATGGACATGAATGGGTGTAGGTGATCGGACATGATGCTTACGTATCTGTCGCCTCTCGGAGTCGTATCTAGACGTATCAGCGGTCCTATTTCACTCCAACTACTCACGTTCCATACCATGACAGATCCTCCACCAGCTTGAACAGTCCCATGTTGACATGTAGGGTCCATGGATTCATGAGGATGTCTCCATCCGCCCGATACAATTGGAAACGAGACTCGTCAGANACATGTAGGGTCCATGGATTCATGAGGATGTCTCCATCCGCCCGATACAATTGGAAACGAGACTCGTCAGACCAGTCAACGTGTTTCCAGTCATCAACAGTCCGATGGTGGTGTTGGCAGGCCCAGGCGAGGCTTAAAGCTTTGTGTAGTGCATTCAACAACAGTACATGAGTGGGCCTTCGGATCCGAAAGCCCATATCAATTATGGTCCGTTGAATAGTTCGCACGCTGGAACTTGTTGATGCCCCAACATTGAAATCTGCGCCAATTTGAGAAAGGGTTGCACGTCTGTCACGTTTGATTATTCTCATCAGTCGTTGTTTGTCCCGTTCGTTCACGATCTTTCTCCGGCCACAGCGATGTCGAAGATTTGTTTTTTTTACCGGATTCCCAATATTATCGGTACACTCATGAAATGGTCGTATGCGAAAATCCAAATTTTATCGCTACCTCGGAAATGCAATGTCCCATCTATTGTGTGCCGACTATAACACCACGTTCAAACTCACTTAAATCTTGATAACCTGCCATTGTAGCAGTAGTAACCGATATAGCAACTTTGCCAGACACTTTTTGTCTTTTACGCTTATAGATGCTGCCGACCACATCGCGTTACTCTGATTGGTTCCATACCTCTGTTATTTTCGTACGCACGCCTATACAAATTTTTTTTGGGTCATCAGTGTATAGCTGTTGTTCTGTTATTGAAAATAAGCCCCCCAAATTGGATAGAATGAGGTTTTGGCTTTTGTGGGTCTTTTTGGACCGGGGGAGGGGGGGAAGGGTGCCTTTATTAGGTTAAAAATGGAAATATAAGGAAAGATTTGACATTTTAAGGGAAAAGGTAAATTTTTAAGGATAAATGTTCAACTTTGAGAGAAAAAAGGGAAATTTTGTCGATAAAATGGTCTCTCGAAGACCAGAATGACAGAGCATGAACAGATTTTCCACTCAAATGCCCCACACCCCTTAAGGATCCTGGCTGAGACCACTGGTTTTTAGAAAACTTAACTGTCTCTCTCTCTCTCTCTTACTCTCTCTCTTCCTATGCATATATGTGTGATTGTAAATTAATATTATAAATATTTATTTTTTCTTTAGTTTTTATTTTGTGTAAGTTCGAAATACCGAAAAATTTCGGCAGTTTAAATGTCATGACTTCCAAATGATTTGTATTTATCACATTTAAAACTTTTTTCGGACTGAAATAAGTTAGTGCTACATGCCAAGTATTATTTTATTTATTTATTACCATTAACACTACTCCCCACCTGTAGGATACAGTATGGTTCATAGGGTCTGAGCTACCTTTCTGGCGCAGACAATCAGGAACTTGAATGTTGAATAGGGGTAGTAAACGATAACTGTAGTCACTCGGTATTTCAATTTACTACTAGGTTATATTGTCTCAAAATAAATATACAGATACAATTCCGAGATGGTACCTTGCGATTTCGGGGCCTTAAGGTCTAATTAACGTACTCGTGTTAACTGTTGCCGATGTCTTGGGGGGGATGCTAGGTGCCGGGGAGGTTTCTTTGAGTGAAGACGCTGATACTTAGCTCCACTGGTAGTTCTGGGTGTTCTGGCGGTAAGTTTAGGTCCGGTGCTTCGGGTGGCCTTTCACAAGCCCTGTCTTCGGTGACGACCCTCCACGACTGCTTCTCCAGGTTCTCTTCTCGATGGACCATTCCACAACAAGCCTCTTATGGTGACCTCACGATCCGACTGACTCTCGCGAACTTCTGAACCGACTGATATCCTCCTTGACCCGCAAGTCGGCTTTTAAAGCCTCTTGATGCCCTTTGTAGAACATTACACATGTCTTCACTAGTTGGCGTAGGGGAAGGGGGCTGACCTGTGCCCTTACAGCCAAACACTGTCAGCTCTTCTTACTCGTCTAACTAGAGGTGCAGTGGCAGCTATCTAGCTTGCTTCTGCATTTTCGCAGCATGTGTTCATGTTCTCCTGCGTTTTGCTAGGGGAGGGGGAGACTTGTGGCACAACTGCCAAGCTCTGTCAGCCCTTTTCTTGTGTATCTCGAGTGGGTCGGTGAATTCTAGCCACTGCCCTCCTTGGCACGTGTCTTAATTCCCTTGTGAACGAAAATTGCTTGCCAACCAGCATTTATGAAATACAAATTTATAATGTATGGGATATTTGAAAAATATATTATACATATTTTTGGCTACATACTTTCATTTTATATTTACTTTACACCATGTCTTTCCCTCTTTATAGCAATACTCTAAAAATGTTTTGGGCACTCGACTACGAAACGTTTTTTAAAATTCTGTAAGCCCATAACTGTCAAAACAGATGGGACAGAAATTAAACTAAAAAGGCATTAATTTGTCTTTTACACAATGTATTGGTCTAGGAGTCAACGCCTATGATCCCACTCAGGACCAAATGTTTTAGCCCTGCTTTGGTGCGAGGCTAGACATCTCGACTCCTACTATGAAAAACAGGTTTCAGTGCCCAGAAGGCCCNTTTAGCCCTGCTTTGGTGCGAGGCTAGACATCTCGACTCCTACTATGAAAAACAGGTTTCAGTGCCCAGAAGGCCCCTTTTTCATATGTGAGAATGAACTATGCACATAGCTATTGACCGCCAGGTTCCAATGCTATAATTTATTTTTCTCGACCATTTAAGTTCGATACAGCTCCATCCACACCTAGTGTCACACTCACTGGTGCTCGCTGTTAGGCATAGTCCAAATATCTACTATAATACATCTGTGGCACATAAATCTCCAAGCATCCCTTTTATGAGTGAATATTTCTTTTTAAANCAAATATCTACTATAATACATCTGTGGCACATAAATCTCCAAGCATCCCTTTTATGAGTGAATATTTCTTTTTAAAAACATAAGATTTGTGTGTAGAATATAGTTTATTATATCCTACAAAACCATTCAATACTTTAAACAACTTTTTATTTATTTATAAAACATAGTTTTTTCTTGTTATTTTTTTGCTTGTATATTTGAAAAAATGCATCGCTTAAGGAAAAATTTTGAACACACTAGTTTTTGCTTCTACTCTCCAAGCCAGAACATTATCTTACACACCCGATAGGAAAACAAGAAATGTGCCATCAAAATCTTTCGGAAAGAAGTTATAAACATATTATATTCACAAAATTAATGTGACTATGATCCTGAGTGTACAGTGATAAAATAGGCATAGATTAGCATTGCTGTAACGATTTCTTAAGGATTAATGTCAAGTCACTTCTCTTCAACTGGTAATAAATTCATATGCTTCTTAAATCCTCTTCTGAAATCTGCCCTTGTTTATGAAAGTCGGAGATTAAAATTCACGAATCATTCGCTACCAATTAAAAAAAAAAAACATTAAATTAATCCTTCTTCTCCATGCATATGTAATTGCAAAATAAAATTATTCTATGTAAACCACGAAGCTCATCATCCCATATAAACTCAAAATTGGGATACAAAATATAAATATTATTTCACACAAACACCTGACATATGCAGACCTGGGCATCCAATGAACTATATAACGTCCCAATCACTGAGCATCTGAGAAAATGCATTAGAGTATGAAGGATGTATATTATTATATATTTTTATTTTATAAAATCGGTCAATACAAGTTCTTATCATTACATCTCACTCGTAAAATAACTCAAATGCGAAAAAAATATTTTCCTTAGTTTTGCAAACATCTGGATATATTGCACACCCAGTTAAATGAAATATATTTGGTCTAGAGGAAAATTGGGTGACAAGATAGTAAGAAAACTATAGTGCTCTCGAGATAGCAGTGAGAAATACCAGACACACCCATTAGTTTTTCTGGCAGATGACATCATGATTTTAGCAATTTGTTGGATAATATCAGAAAGTTCATCACTCAGAAAATATGGTTTTTTATATACCATTTCCGTTTAAGCAGGTACATATACTGAAAGAGAATATCTTACATAGGCAAAAAAAAANATGGTTTTTTATATACCATTTCCGTTTAAGCAGGTACATATACTGAAAGAGAATATCTTACATAGGCAAAAAAAAATTGTGAATCTCAAATCTTTATTCGAACTGCAATATATATTCGAATTTATTTACATTGAGAATATTACNAAAAAAAAATTGTGAATCTCAAATCTTTATTCGAACTGCAATATATATTCGAATTTATTTACATTGAGAATATTACCAGATGGGGAGTGCAGATAGTTCGGAACATCGTGGCCATTATGGCAGGATAATTCATTCCCAGTCTGTAAGTAGTCATTTAAATTATTATTATTTTTAACTCACACTTTTCGAAAATTCGACTACAGGTTTTATATATACATATACACACCAGTGGAAAATTAAAAACTAAAACCCAGAGGCAATGATCCCACATGAATGAAGGTTGTATTGAATAATAAAATAGGTTGTACATTGTATATGATAATGGTCACTGCGTCGTACACCTACACACAGAGGCTATAGAGTTTCTTGAACAACAATGTCAGTATCTTGTGTAGCTGCCTTTAGCAACGGTGCAGTCCTGCAATCGTGCATAGAGACGATCATAGAGGTGTCGGATCTCATCTTTGGGAATAGTGTTCCATGCTAATTCCACCTGTTGTTGCAATTGGTGGAGCTTTGTTACCGATATTGCAGACTGCACCAAATGCCACCCCATCATGTCCCACACATGTTCAATGGGAGACAGGTCGAGTGATAGTGCTCGCCAGGGGAGTTGACGAACACCTTCGAGAGCATGTTGGGTAAAACGAGACGTGTGTGCGCGAGCATTGCCCTGCTGGAAGACATCTATATCCCTTGGTATTGTAGGAGCAACAACAAAATGGGTTAGATGATGTTCTGGATGTAGCTTTCACTGTTCAGTTTTCCCTCAACAAACACCAGAGACGTATGGTCATTGTAGGCTACTGCCCTCCATACCATGATGCCAGGAGTTGGTCGTGTATGTCGCTGCCATATACACTCTGGTTGTTGCTGCTCTCCTGGTTGATGCTACACTCGAGAACGTCCTACACTGGTGCCAAGGCAGAACCTTCTCTCATCACTAAACTCATATCCGCGCCATTTATCCCTCCATATATGTCGTTTGCGGCACCATCTTGGCAGACTGCACAGTGATGAGGTGTAAGTGGAAGCCGGGCAAGCGGCACACTTGATCTGAGTCCAGTATACAGCCAATAGTTGGTGATTCTCCTAGCTGATACCCTGGGTGCAACAGTGGCCCTAATTTGAGAAGTGGTCGCCTTGCAGTCAGTCATGGCTGCTCGTCTTATGCGGTGGTCCAAGCAGAAATATATATGTTTCTGCCATCTGGAACCAGATTGACAAGCATGTGCACCATCGTTGGACCACCGGCACCACCTATAATGCACAGTACACACTTAATGTCCTACACATTGGGAAATACTTCGGAAGGACAATCCAGCCTCCCTGAGGCCCACAATACGACCTAACTCAAAGTCCATTAATTGTACGATGTGTGGTCTTCTATGTCGTCATGGTATGTCTACAATGCTTACTACACACATCCCGATGGTTGAAACAAAAAGACTACTCTTTGACCGAGGAACCTACAGTTGTTTTGGGCTCAGCTATGTTATGACTAGTATGCAATTCCTACACTGCCCTCAGCACTGTTAATAATTGCATGTACTTCCCTCTATCAGTGTCCTGTGTGCATATGGTATTTTTATGTTACAGCTTTAGTGGTGTTCATATTTCATTTTCCACCAGTATATATATGTGGTATTTCTATTTTACAGCTTTAGTGGTGTTTATATTTCATTTTCCAACAGTATATATAGTGGTGGAAAATGAAAAATTAACACCACTAAAGCTGTAACATAGAGATACCATATGCACACGGGACACTGATAGACGGCAGTACATGCAATGATTAACAGTGCTGTGAGCAGTGTAGGACCATATATATATATATATATATATGCATATATGTATATATATAGGATGATTCTAAGCACCCATATCACTCCTTTTTATCGGAAATAACACGACACCGGGGGTTCGTGAAAAAAAATTGTGATAACTTTACCCGATATGAAGCATCGATTGGTAGTAATCCCATTCCCCCGAACATATCGGTGGTAGTTTAATGGGTGATATAGAATAAGGTGAAGGGGGTGAGCTTTGAAATGGCAAATGTAAATGTAGGTCGTATAAGATAACGTTGGATAGATCGTCTAAAAAGAAACAACATTTACAATGACACTTTTATTCTGGCGCGCATAGTTTACGCACAATAAATTAATTCATCTAAGCATATGGTTTGTGACATGGGTAGTTTACCCACCATGAAATTTTATCGCAAGCTTGGTTTACTTACTACAGTAGAATCCCGATAATTCGTATTGTCAAGGGACTGAATGTTAAATATGAATTATCGAGATATTCAAATTAGCGGGATTACCAATAATCGGGAGCAAAAAAATAAAAATACATAATAACGTGATTATGAAAATTTGCATTAATATGTAATGATAAACGCATGGCTACATATTACGTTTACATATGTACTTTATATATACATCAATAATTACATCAATAAAAAACACATTAAAAATTTACATTTAAAATAAATATGTAATTTTCTTTTGGGGCAAGTCTTGCAGACGGGTATGGTCGATGACTTTGTCAAGCATGTTCAAAGCAGAAAATACTTCATCGCCAATGTCTGATTTCGCTAAGAAATGGCGCACGTTGATGTATTGCTTAGCCACTTTAGTGTAATTGTCGGCGCATCATCTTCATCACCTTCACCATCAATGTCCTGAGATGGAGCCAAAAATTTTTTCATCAGTTAGAATCCCCGCTACCGCTAGGCTATCGTCAAAATGGACGAAATCTTCAAACATGATAGAATTTAATTCATTTTGAGGAAGACGATTCCAATTCACAGGGCATTCTAAGTCTTGTCAGTAACTGCTGATGAAAGTTCCACCTTCGTGAATCCACAAACACGAAAACCGTTTTTTATTATGCTTTCGCTAACACTTTGTCACGCCTTGTGAGCAATGTTCATGGCTGAAAATAAGGTGATTTTATGATCCTTCCCATCCTCGATGCTGTCAAGGAGTTGCATCACTACTTCCTTGCAGTAAAAGGCTTTTAATGTTTTAATTATGCCCTGGTCTAGAGGCTGCAGCTTAGAAAGAGTGTTGGCAGGCAAAAACACAACATTAACATGACTGAGCGGTGGGATATTGCTATGGGCTGTAAAATTATCCATGAAATGTAGAATTTTTCGCTGCCTTTTCTCCATATCAGCATTCACTGATCGTATCCATTCCTTGTCATCCACGCTTTTTTGTTTGCACGATAGGTCATCGGAAACGTTTTTATGTTTTTAAAACATCTTAGCTTGGCAGATTTTCCTATCATGAGCGGTCTTAATTTCTCATATCCATCAATGTTGGCGACCAACAATATGGTTACACGTTCTTTATTTATTTATTTTTTTTCGCCATGACACGTCTCTTTTTTAAAACACATTGTTCGGGCGGGGAGACACTTATAAAATAACCCCGTCTTATCGGCATTAAAAATGTTATTGGGCTCATAATAATCGATTATTTCTTCCAATTCGTCTTTCCACTCAGAACAAACGTCGGCCGATACACTCGCACTTTGAACACTAAACTTCTTAAATTTTATGCTGTGCCTTTTTTTAAACCTATCAAACCAACCATCGCTCGCATGAAAGTCTTTAATTCCCATTTTTTCAGCGAAAACTTTTACTTTTTCTCTTAAAATGTTTCCTCGAACTGGTACATTCGAATTCCGTGCCTGCGCAAACCACTTTTTAAAATTCTCTTTTAGTTGTGGATACTCACTAGTCTTAAATCGCTTTACTTTGCTGTCTGATGTCTGGGAGGCGATTTTGTCCTTGTTCTTCAGAATTGATGTTATTGTGGAAGGAGGAGCGTTATAACGTTTGGACACGTCAATTTGTTTATCACCACCGGCCACGGCGTTAATGATTTTTTTTCTCTAATGGAAAGACACATATTAGCTCTTTTCGGAGGCATGGATAAGACCGAACTGACTTACTTTTCACTCGCTCTTCTCCTTCCTACCCTCTCATAACCGTATACCGGACAGCAAGACGCCTCTTAGTTCTGAGGATCACTGACACATCGCTTCACAGCCTACTCGGCGTCATTACCTTCCCTTCAAACTCTCCTACGTCCCTGAGTACCCTTCCGGTCTTTTTTACCCTGCCTGAATTGCATAAATCTAGAGCTGGTGTACAGTCTAGGGTTAAAAACATTACGAGTTAACGATATTTTTTAGTTGTAAATAAGAATTATAAGACGTTTTAATTGAGCTCGAGCACCAAAATAAATACGAATTATCAAGGGGACCGGAATGCATTGCTTTTTTACGAATTAAAGGGATTTTTTCAAGGGACCGGCAAATTTGCACGAAATAGCGGGATATACGAATAATCGGGATGCGAAATACCGGGATTTCACTGTACAATCAAATGGAAATCAAAGATGCAAGGTTTTTCTGGCATGAATACCTAGTGTAACTACAGTCAAAAGGATGTCGGGTTTTCTGTAAATGATGGAATGGTGTGAGAGAATTACCATGAACTGGGAGCTGGGAACACTCATTCGCACACAGCACGTTTCATAAGTGTTCTAAATGTTGACCATCCTGTATCAGACACGACATTGCTCTACGTCTTACATTCTAAGATGCTCGGTGGATCTCAGCACTGATGAGAGATCCACATGCGGCACTGATGCTGTCATTAGAAAATTTAAAACGACTGACTGTCTGAATGAACGGACATTCGATTTTCAGTTATCTAGCATGCAAAACCTTCAGTGGTTAATGGCTTATCTGCTTGCTGCTTAGTGCTGCCTTATTCTCCGCGTTTGTTCAGAAACAGTCAAATAATAACAGTTAAGTGTATCCAATTTCATTTCAGCATAAACAACGCACATCACAAACCATATACTTACGTGATTTATTTTATTGTGTGTAAACTATGCATGTCAGAACTGTCTTAGTAAACGTTGTTACCTTTTCGACGATATATCCAATGCTACCATATAAAACCCCTGTTCCCATTTGTAATTCCGAAGGCCAACCCTCCATACCTCTACCAATGGTATGTTCAGAGGAATGAAATTACTACCAATCGATGATTCATAGATGGTATAGTAGTCACAATTTTTTCGCGAACGTCCAGTGTCGTGTTGTTTCCGAGAAAAAGGCATGATACAGGTGCTGTGAATCATCCTATATATACAGAAAAGTCCGCCTAACATGGACACCCCCCAAAATTTCCGGAACGGTTGCAGATCATGAAATATGGTTTTCGCAGAATTAAATTATGTATGGGGGCATGTCATTTGCCGCAAAGTGACTATTTTTAACATGTGTATGGACAGAAATATTTAAACCTCATATGATTTTTCCCCTGGAAACATACATCTTTTTCAACTGAATCTGAAAATATGTGCAAAGAGAAATTCAGTGATATGGCATATACAATGGAAAGTAACACAGAAATGCCAGCAAATAATATGCAAATTTGATTAAATTAAGCGGGCTGGTAGCATGGGCCAGTAGATCTGTACTCACAGTAGTAAGGAAGCAACACATGCCATGACTTATTCTGGTGGGACCGCTTCTTTGTAGCAGTGTAGCACTTATCTTAATATGACAAGTGGCACGGAATGCGATATTGGACAAAGGAGAGCACCACAGCAAAGGGAAGACGAGCAATTTAAGTGCATGTCTGATATCAATACATTACATTTTATTGAGATACGAATGTAATTCAAGAGATTTGTTTCCTAGTCATTAACTGTACTGACTAATGAGTGTGTACAGATGCACAACATGAATATAACAAACCAATATAAGAAGAAATACAATCGCATCAGCATGCATAGTACAAAAGAGCACAGATGATGTAGAAATGCTTCACATAAGGTATTTTCACAGCATGTGCTCGATGTGTTGATCATCGCAACAATATACATCTGTAAACGCACATCTAGCGGGCGACGAGTAGTCTGAAGTGTTTCTGGTGTAATGTCTCTGCAAGCTGCCACAATGCGTTCTTGCATGTATTNAGCGGGCGACGAGTAGTCTGAAGTGTTTCTGGTGTAATGTCTCTGCAAGCTGCCACAATGCGTTCTTGCATGTATTCTGGCATCTTCGGAACATTGTAAATTTTTCGTATCGTTTGCCATGAGATGGGCATCCGATTAGGAATCGTTTCACCATAAATTTGAACTGCTTGCTTGGCAATTCTGTCACACTCACCGTAAATAAGTAGAGCATNTTAGGAATCGTTTCACCATAAATTTGAACTGCTTGCTTGGCAATTCTGTCACACTCACCGTAAATAAGTAGAGCATCCAGTTTTTCCTCATTCGTGTATTTTATAGCGTTTTTACAGCCACACACTGCATTACCATGCACCATAACAAATTACAGGGTCTGGTGCTGCACTGCTATTAGGAAGCTGTCCCAACAGGATAAGTCACGGCGCATGTNACCATAACAAATTACAGGGTCTGGTGCTGCACTGCTATTAGGAAGCTGTCCCAACAGGATAAGTCACGGCGCATGTTGCTTACAGCTGTACGTACAGGCCTATTGCCCCATGCTGCAAGCCCACTTAACTTAACAATATTGTCACCTTTTTCTTGGCATTTCTGTGTTACTTTCCATTGCATATGCAATATCACCGAATTTCTATTTGCATGCACTTTCAAATGTTGATGAAATAAATGTGTGTTTCCAGGAGAAAATCCTCATGTGGTTTAATTATTTCTGTCCATATACGTGTTACAAATAGTCACTATGTGGCAAATTACTTGCCTCCGTGCGTAATTTAATTTAGTGAAAACCCTATTTCGTGATCTCCTACCATTCTGGAAATTTTGGGGGTTTCCACGTTAGGCGGCCCACTCTGTATATATACATACATTGCATACATACAGCGTAGTCATGAACTATAGGTACAAATGCTGTGAGGTGATTCCCTATATAAAATGGGATGGAAAACATTTTAAAGAAAATGTCGTACTGTAACCCGTAAGGGAGGTGGCCACCCTTGAAAATCGATATTTCAAATGGTTTTACCAGAAAAAAATGAAACCTACATGAGATGAAATATCTATTCTGTGAATAATGTTTTGTTTAACCAATACCTGACACCTGCGAACAGTTGTGGCATACTATTGTACCCTACATTGAGACACTCGGGTATTTTGTAAAGACATCATAATCAAATTTTACTACACGGAAAAATGTTACTGTGATGTAACACTCTTAGGCGAACAGTGTTCGAGACAATGGTCAAAGTTTGTGAGGGTGCACTTTGTTGCCTGCCAGGTATGCAACCCGCTTTGCCAGGCTGCTTGTACAAACACGATTTTACTGATGTGTGTGAAAGCAGGTGATGGTGACAAGACAGCATGTTTGTTCAGTACAGGCTCTGCGAGTACTTGTAATTGAAAAGGGAGACCGTAGAAGGTAACTGCACGAGAACATGCCTCTAATATCATGCGTGTGGGTTCTACAGTAACTATTTAAAGTGGCGACCACCAGCTTCGATACACAAACGACAACGATGCACACTCGATTATCTGATGCGGGCAAATATGTGTGAGGTGTTGCGAATGATAGGACAGGCATCAGTAATCTGGGCACAAAGATCATCTACGGTGTTTACCAGGGTCTCGAATGCCAATGTCTTGAGAAGACCCCATATAAATAAATCAGGTGGTGTCAGGTCAGGTGAACTTGGTGGCCACCTCACTGGNCCAATGTCTTGAGAAGACCCCATATAAATAAATCAGGTGGTGTCAGGTCAGGTGAACTTGGTGGCCACCTCACTGGACCGACTCTGCATTTCCAACTTTCACCAAATGTGGCAGTAAGTTGGTGATGGGCTTCCAAACTGAAGTTTGCAGGTACAAGATGTGCTAACGTGTGTGTAAATCCACATCCTCTTACAGAAAGGGCAGTACGTCCTCTAAAAACTCTCGATAAAGGTGGCCAGTCAGATGTGGTGGCAAAAAGTACATTCNTACAGAAAGGGCAGTACGTCCTCTAAAAACTCTCGATAAAGGTGGCCAGTCAGATGTGGTGGCAAAAAGTACATTGCAGTGAGGCTTTCGCCGACAATGCTGGCACAGACATTAAAAGCAAATGTCACTTAATGGTGGTATTGAACCATTGTATGTGGGTTTACGTCGTTCCAAACATGACTGTTACGATACGATTGTTGAGATTGCCATCACGCGTGAAAGCAGCCCCGCCTGTCCAACGAATGTAGTGAGGAAAGCCATGTCCGTCTGTGCAATTATGCAGAAACCTGCAAGCGAAATTGACACATGGCTGGAGATCAGCTGGATGTAAAGCTTGCACATTTTCAAGATGATACAGCTGTAGCTGTTGTTTGTGCAGAACCCTCAACACACTTTGGTGGCTCGCATGCATTGTGCGAGCGATTCCAGATGTGCTGCTTGGTGGCGAATCGGGGATGCGTTCAAACACATTCTCCTCAAACCTAGCTGTCCGGACATTGCTTTTCATGCCGGTGTCACACATGTTCCCTGTAAATGTTCCGGACTCGCGCAAACGTCTGACTGCAGATATGAACATCCTATGACCTGGATGGCGTCTGTTTGGAAAGGTATTTTCATACAGATGGGGTTCTTCTCTTGCGTTACCACCTGCGGCATCATATACGAGATGTATATCTGCCATTTTTGCACTTGTGTACTATACCTCCATATTGCGAACCAAAAGTGCAATTACACCCTGCAACACACGCTAGCAGTGCTAATTTAAAGCTCTGTGCGCAACTTTCTTGTCAAATAGTAAGACGTTCCTTGAATGCGAGTTGTGTGACTGGCAGGCAAACAAGTGCACCCTTACAGTCTTCGTCTGTTTCCTTGCAAAATGTTAACCTAAGTGTGTTTATCAAGGTAACATTTTTTGTATATTAAGGTACTGTACGTATGATTATGGCGTCTAAAAAAATTACCAATTAATAATTGTTTAATATTTTTAGTGGGTGCATGTACAAAAATCTTTAAAATTATTTTTAATATCTGGTTTATAATCGAATTGCTAACCTTGTATTTCAATCTGGCCCCTACAGTACTCCTCTAAAACTTGAATTTCGTTTTAATTATACATTCCTAAAACATTTTCCCATTACAGAGTAAAGAACAGGTTTTTTTTTAAATTCCGATAGAAGATAAATATTTTTATAGTTCCTGTATTTCAGGGTATACGTTATCTATCAGTTGTTGGTTGTTGGTGACTAAAACACATATATAACTATTGAGTGAATTTTTTCCACAATCCAAAGCAAGCACTCCATTTTCGACTTTCAGTAGCATGTCAACAAACATGCTGTTATTTTCTGAAGACATAAGTACTATCATGTTTGTTTTGAGTGCTAGTTTTGTTACGTTGGGCAAAATATACGATATTTTAAATGATGCATCGACTTCATCAGCTCTAGTTCCTCACCCCATCACCGGCAATAGTTGACGAAAATCGCCTTAGAATAAAACCGTGCAACCACACATAGGTGTATTTCAATTTCTTAAATCACGCATGGCCCTATCCAGAGTATCAACGGAAGTTTTATGCGACATAATAGCCTCATCCCAAACTATCAATGAACATTTCTCTATTACTTTAGACGTGTTACTTTGTTTTGAAATGTGACATACGCTTGTACCATTATCACAAACGTTCAGGGGGAAGTTTAAATGTCGCATGTGCTGTTCTTCCTCCTTCTCAAAGAGTGGCTGCGATGCCAGATTATGCTACGGCAAGAGCAACATTACCGCTCGTTCTAATTTAAGTGAGAAGCAAATTAATTAATAAAATTAAACCTGTGCCGCCCGGAGTATCGAGAAAAAAACAACTTGACTTTTTTGTTTTGTTATGGATAAGAGCAGGGCATCATAAACTGCTCTCTGATCGAGGTTCAGACTTGGTTCTTTCTGTCTGAGGGCCTGTTAAATCCGAGATTGATCATGCGATGTCTCCATCAATAATTCAGCATTGTTATGGTCTGTATTAGTGTTTTCTGGCAAAGGAAGACCAAAATCTGTGATGGATTTGCCTGCTAGAGATTATACTATTTTGTTTACTTCAATTAACGCTTCGTCGAATATTTTCTGGTTATAATTTAAATCTTCTAATTACGATGCCCTCCATTATCGATGTAATATATCTTCAGACATACATTCCCGATAATTATTCCAAAGACACAACAGGCCAGTTATTTGGCAGGAAGACAGTGAATTTTACGTTTGTTTTTACTGCGTAATTTAAATTGTAAATACGATTGTTACTACTTATCTATTAAAGATAGATATATGCTATCGCTGACGGTTTTGTAGATCATTTAATTTTACACAATTCTTTCTTACATGATTTGGTTATATCTCTAAAGGATTAACTAGCCAGCGTATTCCACGAGAGCGCGCTGGCTGCAAATTTTTTTCCCGACTTGAAACACTAATACCGTTAATGCTATAATATATGAGGGAATTTTTAATACACATAAACCTTCCTCGTTAAATGCAGATCATAACAGTAGAAATCGCATCCAAATCCGTTCTGTGGTTCTCAAGATTAGCGCAATCATACAGACAGACGCATTCCAGGGACTTCATTTTATACTATGTAGTGATGATGACCTGAATTACTCTAAACAGAGTAACGACCACCTCCCTATGTCGAGTTATGCTGTAAGCATAATATAGTTCCCGATGGCCCACCTGTCCAGACATACATGACCAACTTTAAAAAACCTGAAAGGACAGTGCAAGCAGTTAAAAACGTACATTGTATACTAAAAATAATTTTTTCAAATTTCAAATTTGTACATATAGGTATATAAGCACCTTAAAAATAATTCCCATGCATTTTACCCATAGGCAACGAAATACCTCTAGCATTTATTGCCTGTGAACATAATTCCAATGATTATTACTTTTTAATTCATAGATGAGATAAAATATTTAATGCAAATGCTTTGGATTTGGACTTCAATATGTATGCACACAGAGAAAGGGCCAAAATGCTAAAGTTTCTTTATTCTCCCTATACATCCATGATAGCTTCCCATACATTTGTATAAGAACAAGGAAAAGGATATTTTCCCTATAGTAGTATAGGTTAAAATTTGTGTAAATATATTTGAGTTTTTCGTCTTTTATGAAGCGAAAAAATATACAATTTATTTTGAGGACACTATGACATATCCTAGTGTAATCATTGTAACAGATACCTTCATGAAAAAAATTTATTTCAACTGCAAGTGTGTGTGTCTCTCTCTCTCTCTCTCTCTCTCTCTTTCTGGATACAAACATCGGAAAGGAGCTGGCATCCATCGACGCTCACCTCTATGTGATGTCTGTCCGGCCTAACACTACCATGCGAACATGCATGCACACTCGCAACTTTCAGTTAACATATTTGCCGGGCTTCTACATATTTCATCATTTCCTGCTTGTGTGTGACAATGGAAGAAAATATTTACTGATTACGCCGCATTACACACTCATGACATCTCAGGTTCAACAGATATGTAAGGCTATCAGACGCAAGCACGGAGCAAGCACGATGTCATATCGAACCACTACTATAAAAAATAATACCTAATAGTTCGACAGTTCGTAATAGCGATATCAGTGTTGCTATTGCGACGAGAACTTAAGTAAATGGCTGGAATGCCCGTCAACGGCAAAAAGTGCTTATGTTCACATGGACGAACCTCAAAAAAATTCTACAATATGACTATTGTAGTACACTATTAACCGGCGAAGATAATGTGAATACACGATATACGACTTGTAAAATGTTTCGGTCCTTTGCTTGCCACTAAACACCAAGTATTTAAACCAGTGGACATGCAAGAGACTACATCACTGCTACATATTGATGATTATATATAAAAAATGCAAAGGTAAATAGTTATAAACTCCTACCGAACATTGCANGGTAAATCGTTATAAACTCCTACCGAACATTGCATGTTGCGCGAGCAACGAACGGTGTACAATATATTAGACAAAAAAAATTACAGTATAGAAATGCTGATGCCAGCAAACATAAAAAAAGGAAATTATTTATTATCACCTACCAACCAACACTTATTGCACAAGTGACGAGTACTCTAAAAAATATCACTCGATGCTAGACAACACCATGCGTCTGAAAAGTAATGTGGTAGCCTTGGATAGTACAACAAAACAGTCAACCATTTTCCCCACGTACACCCTCGGACTAAGTTATAATACAGCACAGAGGCACGCGAATTACACTACCAGTCAATGCATTATGTGCGAGCATCGAGCAAGGTACGTCACATTAGACTGAAATAAATACTATGGCAGAGTCGAGAAGCAAGGAGAGTGACAAGGTCGACACTGCTACATACAAATGCAACAGATATAAAAAAAATAAAATGTAAAGGAAGCAAGCTATAACAACATACCAACCAGCACATATTACATAAGCATCGGATGTTGTATGGAGCTTAAGATGATGCTAGACAAGACCACACCATCCTGGTCAGAACAACAGCCATTCCCCCCTGGTTTCCTCATATTCCTTCCAGTCTCCTTTCACCTGGCGCCCTGACGAGAACGTGTCTAATGCTGTACCATTCAACCTAGGTTTTCTCATATTCCTTTCGAGCTCCTTTCACTTGATTTCCTGGTGGGGGACGAGTCTCATGCTCTACTGTTCCACCTCGGTTTTCTCATATTCCTTCTAGCATCCTTTCACCTAGCATCCTAGTGGTGGGCGCCCTAGCAGGGAAGAGTCTCAAGTTCTATCAGACCACCTCGGTTTTCTCATATTCCTTCTGCCCTCCTTTCACCTGGTGCCCTAGTGGGGACAAGTCTAATGCTCTATAGATAACGTCGGTTTTCACATATTCATTCTGACATCCTTTAACCTGGCATTCTGGCATGGGTGCCCTAGTGAGGACAAGTCTCATGCTCTATCATTCCACCTAAGTTTTCTCATATTCCTTCTGGTCCCCTTTCACCTCGCGCCCTGACACGGACAAGTCTCATGCTCTATCATTCTACCTTGGTTTTCTCATATTCTTTCCCATCGGGTGAAGAATAAACATGCGAACACACTGAGAAAACCCATNTCTCAAGTTCTATCAGACCACCTCGGTTTTCTCATATTCCTTCTGCCCTCCTTTCACCTGGTGCCCTAGTGGGGACAAGTCTAATGCTCTATAGATCACGTCGGTTTTCACATATTCATTCTGACATCCTTTAACCTGGCATTCTGGCATGGGTGCCCTAGTGAGGACAAGTCTCATGCTATATCATTCCACCTAAGTTTTCTCATATTCCTTCTGGTCCCCTTTCACCTCGCGCCCTGGCACGGACAAGTCTCATGCTCTTTNTGGCATGGGTGCCCTAGTGAGGACAAGTCTCATGCTCTATCATTCCACCTAAGTTTTCTCATATTCCTTCTGGTCCCCTTTCACCTCGCGCCCTGACACGGACAAGTCTCATGCTCTATCATTCTACCTTGGTTTTCTCATATTCTTTCCCATCGGGTGAAGAATAAACATGCGAACACACTGAGAAAACCCATTTGTCCCCTCTCGCAATAGCAGGATGCATGGTGTCTTACAACCTTGACCATTGACCATTATTTTTAATGATATCTATGCTAGGGGTGAAGGGGAATACATATGTTATGTTTATAAAACAATCATGGGAACACTCTGAGAATATCGATTTGACTCACTCACAACAGCAGAAACCATGTTAACAAGCAACTATTATCTTGACATTGGATAACATTATGCGATCATGACATGACCTTGCATGACATAATGCGCTTGACCTTGACCTTTGATCATTATATCGAACAAATGTGTTGCTTAAAACAAAACAGGAATAGTAATTTATTTTAGAAAATATAAAAAATCGCAGAAAAAATTATAAGACCTTCGCGGCTGAAGACAGAGGTATGCCGTCTTTAGCTTCGTCGAAGATGTAAATGTTACGAATTTGGTAGCTAAATATTAAACCTTTAGAAAATTACGGCAAACTAGGCTTAGTATGCTAATAGCATATCTGACCCTGCGAACATTTTCTTTGTCATGAGTGATGTCTTTGTTATGAATTTGGTATCTGTATCTTAAACGGTTCTAAAACTACATTAAACTATGCTTATAAGAATGCTTGGGGCATATTTGACCCTGCGGTCATTTTCCTCGTCGGGGGTGATGTATATGTTATGAATTTGGTAGCTGTATCTTAAATGGTTCGGAAATTACAGCCAACTATGCTTATAGGTATGAGACTTGTCCCCACTAAGACGACAGGTGAAAGGATGTCAGAAGGTATATGAGATATCCTAGGTCGTATGATAGAGCATGAGACTTATCCCCGCTAGGGCATAAGGTTAGAAGGACTCTGAGAAAACCTCCCAAATATGATGCTAGAGCATGAGATTACCTCCCACATGGAATGCAAGAGCATGAAGTAGTAGGGACATCTGGAAGGAATGCGAGAGCATGAAGTAAAGACCTCGATCGTTATCAGTGGCAATAAATGCAAGAGCATGAAGTAGTAGGGACAGGGAAGGAAGGAATCTGATAAAACAGGAATGCAAGAGCGTGAGATTACCTCCCACATGGAATGCAAGAACATGAAATCTGGTAGGTATGTGAGAGCATGAAGATGGGATATCTGGTAAGAATGCGTGAGCATGAAGTAGCGGCCATGGTAGATGTCGTTGGCCAGGAATGCAAGAGCATGAGATTACATCCCACATGGAATGCAAGAGCAAGAAGTAGAAACATCTGGTAGGAATGTAAGAGCATGAAGTAGGGACATCTGGTATAAATGTGAGAGCATGAAGTAGGGGCAGCGATCGATGTCATTTGTCAGGAACGCAAGAGCATGAATTAGGGACAACTGGCGGAAAGGAATGCAAGAGTATGAAGTAGGAGCATCTGGGCGGAATGCAAGAATATAAAAATTCGACATCTGGTAGGAATGCAAGAGCATGAAGTAGGACGACGGAATGTGAGAGCATGTAATATCTAGAAGAAAGGATTGAGATAAGAATATAATGCGGGAAGACTCGGAGAATACCCTCTCGCTTGGAATGCAAGATCATGAAGAATAGAACAAGATGACCGATGCTGGTATGGAATGACAGACCATGAATGACAGGGAAAACCCCTCAACCCCTCAGTGGCAAAAATTAGTAACTTAGCCACATTGTGGTGTCATCGACGGAAATTGTGCGAACGCATTTTTTAATGTAAATTCGGGAAATGTTAAGGGAAATTCCGGAAATTTTCTGGGAAATCTTGGCGATTTTTGCCTTTTTTGAAGGAAAAAAAGGAAAATTCCGAGGGGATAATGAGACATATGACGTCATACATGATGGCCGCGGCTCGTCCTCTCGTCCTGAGCCAGGCGTCAGGTGACGCCGATCCGGCCATTTATAACTACTTATCATGATTTATAGTGTGTTTTTCGTTTAAGAGCTTATACTATTTAGCACGGAAATTCTACAATCAAAGAATAAATTCTTATGCCCGTGAAGAATTGTCATGCCTCGATTGAGTGAGTAAAGATATTCGGAATATATTCAGGAATTAATATAGATCTGGGTGCTTCGTATTGTAGGCCTACTGTTTAAGGGATTTCTCCATGAATGAAACTCAAATTTAAATGAGATGAAAGCTGAAGATTCGCGACTTGAATACAGCTGTTAACTTGCAGAAAGTCGTATACAATTGAGGGTTTAGCGATCGTATTTGCTGAGCACCTTCACGATCGCAGGCCGAGGTCTGTCTAGTTCTACCGATTTTAGCTGGTTTAGGTGGCTCCTCAGGTCCATCGCTATCTGCTGAGCAATCCCGAGGCGAGCCGCAGTGAGCGAGCTGCTGATTATCACTGCCCTATTTAAAATGCACTGCCTTGAATCAGTTTCCCAAATATACTCATCTACATGTTAAAAATTGCGTAATTCATAAATTTTAGTCACATATTAGTGTACAATAATACCTGATGACGATTACGTTAAATGTATTAATAGTATACGAGGAAAAGTTTCGAGGTTCTTCAGAAATGTGTGAATTTATAGTAGTTATACCACTCTTTCAGTGATTTTCATTAATTTACTGAAATAGAGAAATATTTCTTGTGTTATTTATTAGTTTTACATTAGTACCTGTAAAGTTTGTAACATTGCAAACCCAAAAATTCTCAGATAAATATATAAACATGTGTAAATTTTTAATATTTATTTTGTTACGGATACATTGGCTCCTAAAATTTCGTTAACATTTTTATTCATATATTTTATAGATAGAATAGTATTTCTGAAATTTTGTAAACATTTTATATAGGACCTAATGCTTTGAAAAATGTGTTTTTTTTNATAGATAGAATAGTATTTCTGAAATTTTGTAAACATTTTATATAGGACCTAATGCTTTGAAAAATGTGTTTTTTTTAGAGCTTTATCTCTCAAGTTCAAAACAACTCATGCGCCTCCAGGAGACACCCTCGTCCACAGAGGAGATGTTTTAACTTCTCTTTATTTTATAGCCAGAGGCTCGATAGAAATTCTTAAGGACGACATTGTAATGGCAATTTTAGGTAAGTGATTCTTTATTAAATTTAATATACATGCAAAATATATCTCGAAATACAAACTTGTGCTATTATTTTGATGTTTATTTTCAGGGAAAGACGACATTTTTGGAGAAAATCCATGTATCCACCCAACAATTGGCAAATCTTCTTGTAATGTTCGTGCTTTGACGTACTGTGATCTGCATAAAATACACCGGGATGATTTGATGGATGTTTTAGAACTCTATCCAGAATTTTATCATTCTTTCTCAAGCAACCTAGAAATAACATTCAACATGAGAGATGTGAGTTTATAGAAACGTAATTAAAATTTATATTTAACCCCCCGTTTGTATGTTATATAATAAGAGTTTTCTGTATATTTCCTTTTAAACTATTATCAAACATATTTCATTACAGTAGTATTTGAAATATAAAAATTAGTAATACATAAATATAGAAATAATTTAATTGTATATGATATGAGGCTGTATCTATACTAGACCAAAAAACTTTGGATTCTGGTTATTCACGAAAAAAAGAAGGCGAAATCATAAAGGAAGAAGTGTTTTGGCGACTTTGGGCAAAGAATCTGGTATAGGAATAGGAGTTCCGTGCTCGGTGGCGCAAGACGCAGGGAGTCGGAGCATGAAGCCGCCCATAATCTTGTAATTCGTCACACCAAACAGATTAAAATTTACAGTATTGCTCAAAAATCACATCAGCATTGCCCAAAAACCAACTTTCCCATAAACAATTCCAAAAATTTTTTTTTATTTATCTATTAAGTCCTTAACTGAGCAAAGCGGTTCCGTACTTATCTGTGTATTAGCCACAAAAAGGATTCGAGGCTCCGAGCCATGTCCAGCAGTTCAGGCAGATCAGCAGTCATGGCCTCCAACCACCATTCTGAACCACACAACCCCTCCCCGCCTGGGGCCACGGAGGGTGAGCGGTTTGTCTGCTCGCCTCCCACCAAGACGATCCGGGTTCAATCCCCGGCCGGGTCACTCCCGGATTTTCGCATGTGGGAATCGTGCCGGGCGATGCCGCTGGTTGGTGGGTTTTCTCAAGGACATCCCGTTTCTCCCGCCCTTTCATTCTGGCGCATCTGCATACTCACCTACATACTCACCTACATACATCACCCTCATCGGCTCTCAAGACCTCGCTGTTAAGAGCCGCCCAAATATATTCACTCACTCCCTGAGGGCCCAAAACAAAACCTCCAACTCCCCCACATGCCCGTACCACACCTTACCCTCCCCAAACCTCCAAAATCATCTCCCAAGACCTCACCCAGCCCCTTATAACTCACCCCCTCCCCTCAAAACTTTACCACCACAAAACACACTTCCCCGCCCCCTCGGCGCAACTTCTCCCCCTACCAGTTGTAAAAATATGGGAAATACTAAAAAAATATTAAAGGGGATCATTTACATAAAGCAATTTAATAAATATCGAAAACATTCAGGATAATGTCATTGAAATATGGAATTTCCAAAAAATAAAAATTAAGGCTTACATACTTCTGCTGGGCACACTGCTACTCTGGATAATGTGACAACCCGCACTTCTTTATTATATTAGCTGTATAGTCAGGCCCTCTACTGAAACCCGCATAATTTAATCATTGGCTTAATTTAAGAAATTGTCCCTCCACCCACATTAATCAATTTCATCATCTGTTGACCACTTAATTTTGCAGTTAATCAGTGTTTTCATAAATTGGTAAATAACTAGAGTTTTCTGGTTATTCATTTTTGGCGAGGAAGCCCCTTAAAATTCAGTACATCATTAAATTAGACTCCACCCCCCTCCCCCCCATCAAACACCTCTATGCCATGAAACTCCCCTCCTCAAACTTAAATCAATTCAGCCAGCTTCATCCACTAATTACACTTCGAGCACCTCCAATTCAACTGTATATTTAATCGGCTATTTAGTCGGCCCTTAGCTACTCTCACCATCGCTCGTGATTGGTGCAGACCATACCAAAGTCCAAAGTTCAATAACAAAGGTAACATACATACAACCATCTAACCAACCAAACAAGCCAACCATACCATCTAACCATACTGACCAATGACTGACTCCACCCAGGACTGACTCCATCCAAGACTCGTTTCTGGTGAGACCATCTCCTGCAAAACTGATCAGAACAATTGAACAGACTATGACGACCAACCTCGCAAAAAGTCACTTAATACGAATTTTGCACGAAAGTTTTGCTAAATCTTCGCAAGATATTCGCAATAACTTCATGAAATAGTTCGCCTACTGCTGACCATACCAAAGACCAGATCAAGTGACCAGACCCACCGACCCACCACACCGACAAAACATTACTAGCTCGTCATAACAGCCAAACATACGAACCAACCATACCAGCTGCCCATACGAATAATCCATACTAAACATTCATACCACCAAACCAGGCAAACAACACAGGAACACAAAATGGGCATACCAATGGGGCAAGATCAAACTATAAAAAAAAAATTCATACATACAAAACCACTATAATAGCTAAACGTACAAACAATCCATACAAACGAACGATACCAATGAACCATACCAACTGACCATACCAGCCAGTCAAACATTTCGGCCATGCTACCCAGCCATATGAACTATCCATGCCAGCTGAATGTAGGAACCAGCCATTTCAGTCAGCCACTTGTTATACGTACCCGCCAAACCAAACACCCATTCTGGATTAATGATATTTTCGGGCAGAATGGGTTGTTCGTATAGATGGCTGGTATGGATGGTTCGTATAGTCGTTTGGCATGGGTGGCCTGTATGGGTGATTTCTATGGCTGGCTGGCATGGGTCATTGGTTAATCGGTTACATTTGGTATGATTGCTCAAAATGGGTGTTTGGTATGGCAGGTTCGTGTGACTGGCTGGTATAAACTAATTGTATAGTTGGCTTGTATAGTTCATACGGCTGACTTGAGTGGTCGGTTAGTGCATTCAGCTGATATAAATGGTTCGTGTGTCTGGCTGGTATGCCTGGTTTGAATGTTTGACTTGTAAGACTGGTATATATAATTGACTAGGATGGTCGGATTGTTTGGCTCGCTGGTGTGGGTGATTCTTATGGTTGTAATGTGTGGTTCGTAAAGGTGGTGGTTATGGGTGGTTTGCGTGGTGGGAGTAGCTAAGGTGGTCTCGTGGGCATCTTATACCTTCCCTGCCACACTGAGGTGAGAAGGCTGGGTGTGGCGCGCCACCGTGGTGGGAGTAACTGCGCCACAGAGTAGCCCAGTCCTCGCCAGGCGACAATGTGGCTGAGTTATTTTACAAACCAGTAATATTTATCGTGCTTTCTGTATGGAAGTATTTGGTGAGAAAATATGACAGGTTGTGCCGTGTACGGTTGCGCTAACTATTCTAAGAAAACTGAAGGAACCTATATAAAATATTTCCGATTTCCTAAAGAACGTGTTCTTCAAGAGAAATGTCAACTGGCCTGCAGGCGAGACGACAACGCAAATGTAAACACTGGTGAGTCGTCGATAACATGTCACAAAATAGCAGCTTACTGTCTCGGTAATAAGGCCCACTTTTAAGAAAGACGCAGACATTAATTACAATTATCTGTATACATCCCACAGTACTGGCACATGTCATGTTTTTGCTTTCTGCAAGACTAATGGGTTTCTAAATTAGACTATGCTACCTTATTGAAGTACGAGATGTACCTTTGGAAAATATACATATTATGTATGTTGAAATTTTCAACAGATATATCTTTTAAAATTCTGATGTCTTCTTGGATACNTGGAAAATATACATATTATGTATGTTGAAATTTTCAACAGATATATCTTTTAAAATTCTGATGTCTTCTTGGATACACATGTGTGTCATCAGATATTGTGCAGCATAACTTTAAAACATAAATTTTCTTTCATTAAAAATGTAAATTTTTTTAATGTTTAAGTTACGAAACTTGCGGTGTTAGTAAACACAAACTGTCAAATATAAGTAGTAATGTAGAATCATAAAATTGCATCCCTTTTTTTGTAAATTATTGGTTTTTCGGTACTCCTGTAGAGTTAACACAACGACAAAGATTTTATATGTTTGTATTAGGGTATCATAAACCATAGGTATTTTTGCAAGAAAACTGTTTCACAAACACTGTAGTTTTTATGTCAGTTCATAAAAATATGATTTTATAAATAATATTTATAAAAAACCTTTATTTATTAATAGTTTTGTCCATATTTTTTTCTGTTTGTAATATATACATATATACACACACACATTTACACATGCACTTAATGACCTAATTGCAACTGCTCAACTCCTTATTGATGTAACGTGATTATGTTGTAATTTAATATATAGAAAGGAAAACAATATAACTATGTAAATTAAGCAACGAATGGAATTCGCATTAACATTAGTTCAGTTTACAGATTGTTCCAAAAAAGATAACTGTTTAAGTNAATTAAGCAACGAATGGAATTCGCATTAACATTAGTTCAGTTTACAGATTGTTCCAAAAAAGATAACTGTTTAAGTTTTACTGAATATAAGCATAATATTTACAAAATAAATTTACGGCCTACTTAAGAGTGAACATCTCGATTAAAAAAAATCCAGTTTTGTGTGATGCCAGAACAGACAGACAAATATGCATAACTTACGGCCAAGTAGGCGAAACTAATTTTTTTTAAATATTGCTTTCCTGTTTTATTTTTTTAAATAATCAGTTGCAATCAATTTTTAAACCATTTTAGCATTTGACAGCTTTACATGTACAAATATTTTATACTTATTTTCTATGTGGAAGACCCTAAAGGAAAACAACATCATTATGACATAGTAGATAAACGTAATAATAGCGCGTTTCAAAAAGCGTGATTGTATATATTATTGTAAAAGTGTAGACACATTATTGTACAAGCCGTTAATCAGTAAAGTTTCAGGGACGTTAAGGTATCCACNAGGCGAGACGACAACGCAAATGTAAACACTGGTGAGTCGTCGATAACATGTCACAAAATAGCAGCTTACTGTCTCAGTAATAAGGCCCACTTTTAAGAAAGACACAGACATTAATTACAATTATCTGTATACATCCCACAGTACTGGCACATGTCATGTTTTTGCTTTCTGCAAGACTAATGGGTTTCTAAATTAGACTATGCTACCTTATTGAAGTACGAGATGTACCTATGGAAAATATACATATTATGTATGTTGAAATTTTCAACAGATATATCTTTTAAAATTCTGATGTCTTCTTGGATACACATGTGTGTCATCAGATATTGTGCAGCATAACTTTAAAACATAAATTTTCTTTCATTAAAAATGTAAATTTTTTTAATGTTTAAGTTACGAAACTTGCGGTGTTAGTAAACACAAACTGTCAAATATAAGTAGTAATGTAGAATCATAAAATTGCATCCCTTTTTTTGTAAATTATTGGTTTTTCGGTACTCCTGTAGAGTTAACACAACGACAAAGATTTTATATGTTTGTATTAGGGTATCATAAACCATAGGTATTTTTGCAAGAAAACTGTTTCACAAACACTGTAGTTTTTATGTCAGTTCATAAAAATATGATTTTATAAATAATATTTATAAAAAACCTTTATTTATTAATAGTTTTGTCCATATTTTTTTCTGTTTGTAATATATACATATATACACACACACATTTACACATGCACTTAATGACCTAATTGCAACTGCTCAACTCCTTATTGATGTAACGTGATTATGTTGTAATTTAATATATAAAAAGGAAAACAATATAACTATGTAAATTAAGCAACGAATGGAATTCGCATTAACATTAGTTCAGTTTACAGATTGTTCCAAAAAAGATAACTGTTTAAGCTTTACTGAATATAAGCATAATATTTACAAAATAAATTTACGGCCTACTTAAGAGTGAACATCTCGATTAAAAAAAAGTCCAGTTTTGTGTGATGCCAGAACAGACAGACAAATATGCATAACTTACGGCCAAGTAGGCGAAACTAATTTTTTTTAAATATTGCTTTCCTGTTTTATTTTTTTAAATAATCAGTTGCAATCAATTTTTAAACCATTTTAGCATTTGACAGCTTTACATGTACAAATATTTTATACTTATTTTCTATGTGGAAGACCCTAAAGGAAAACAACATCATTATGACATAGTAGATAAACATAATAATAGCGCGTTTCAAAAAGCGTGATTGTATCTATTATTGTAAAAGTGTAGACACATTATTGTACAAGCCGTTAATCAGTAAAGTTTCAGGGACGTTAAGGTATCCACNTATTATTGTAAAAGTGTAGACACATTATTGTACAAGCCGTTAATCAGTAAAGTTTCAGGGACGTTAAGGTATCCACCTGCCTCGTATGTGAAATGCAAGTCTCCGTTTTTTGGAATTTTTGTGATTTAAAAAAATCATTATTTGTTTATTTATAAAATAAACAACATTTAGGATGTAATAGTATTTCTACACTCTAAACTTGAATCATAGAGAATTAAGCTAAATCATTGAAAACAGTGAAAATTGAGCGTTTGCTAACCAGTGCCAGATAACTTAATAATATGGTGGCTGAATTTCACTGATCTATTTGTGCTTCCCACTGTTTTTCAAGAATTGCATTGCCATAAGTCACTTGTTCCCAGATAACTAGCTTGATTCGCCAGTCGGCAGCAGCTTGTCAACTTACTTTCAGTGAATGTTATTTTACGGATTAAAATCTTTGATTCGGGTTTATTGTGTAATCCAAAAATTATATTAAGCTCTTCAAACGTATCTGAAAATGCAATTTCCAGTTTACCTTAAAACGTATAACTGAATGCATATATAACTTACAAAGTTCGAAAACAGCGGACGTTGCTAGTAAGTTTATACATGTCATATTAAGGTCACCGTTTGATATTTTATGTTTCACAATAAAAGTCACAAACAAAGCTTGCAGGTTAAGTGCCATGTGCATAAAAACAATTAGCCTTATGCTGAACATAGGANAATAAAAGTCACAAACAAAGCTTGCAGGTTAAGTGCCATGTGCATAAAAACAATTAGCCTTATGCTGAACATAGGATATCAGTCATGCGGCCTCCAAGTTGTTACTGAATAATAATTAATGTGTTTGGCAAACAGAGTTAAATACCAATTGACATAAATTTTCACTTGTTAAAATTATCTATNGAATAATAATTAATGTGTTTGGCAAACAGAGTTAAATACCAATTGACATAAATTTTCACTTGTTAAAATTATCTATGTGATAATTATAAGTGTACATGTCTATAGTCAGTAATATTTCACACTTAAAATAATTAATAAACTCCTTTTCATTCAGAATTTTTTCAGAGCATTTTGCTGTCAATGATTACCAGAAATCGTTACAAAGAACACTGCCCCTATATTCGCCCCAGAAATGCAGGAAAATCAAAATGGATTCACTTCCTACACTGAAATTGCCAGTTATACCAAAATACAGTAATTCAGTTGAGAAAATTGAGTGGCGCTTGATGCGAGCGAGGAAAGATCTCGTAAGAGAAATTATTTTGAATGCTTCTCAACAGCCCACTAGGAATCCAATGGACATGTCTGACTTTANAAAGATCTCGTAAGAGAAATTATTTTGAATGCTTCTCAACAGCCCACTAGGAATCCAATGGACATGTCTGACTTTACATTTTTTCCCAAATATCCCAGTTAATTCGGAACCGACATCAGTAGACATTTACAGAACAAATAAAAAATAAATGTATGCTCCTACCAGTTCGTCTATAGTTGAAATACCTGAATGTTTCNAGACATTTACAGAACAAATAAAAAATAAATGTATGCTCCTACCAGTTCGTCTATAGTTGAAATACCTGAATGTTTCTTGGAAGAGTTAAACCAGAAAAATATGCGTGGAAGAAAACAGAATCCCCAAAAACGAAGTAGCAAAATGACTGATTTCTTATAATGAGATTCAACGTGACAAATTAATTGTACTTCATGATCTCAAATCAGTTAATTCGAAAGGAATGAAGGTATTCAATAAAATGTAGACCATTTTATAAATTTATTTTACTCCTGCTCAGATAAATCTTATCTTGGGCAAAATTTGNTATTCAATAAAATGTAGACCATTTTATAAATTTATTTTACTCCTGCTCAGATAAATCTTATCTTGGGCAAAATTTTAAGTGTTATATCGAAACGAAATAAGGAATTAAATAAAGTGAAGATTATTTAATCAAAATGTTTTACTCATGGTCAGATAAACCTTATCTTGGGCAAAAGTCGACGTGTAGTTTGGTCTTCGGAAAATGTGGCCACAGCGATACCGTTACAAATGAGTAGAGATATTTGGGAGGCTCTTAACATCCAGGTCTTGAGAACCGATGGGGATAAAATAAGGTGGGTAAGAAGCGGCGCCGGAATGCAAGGGCAGGGGAAACAGGAGATCCCCGAGAAAACTCGACGACCAGCAGCATCATCCAGCACGAATCTCACATGTGAAAATCCATGAGTGGCTCCGCGAGAATCGAAACCAATTCGCTTAGGTGGGAGGCGAGTTGTCTAACCACTACACCACCGTGAGTCCTTATCATTACAAAGTGTTATCTCAAAGGCATACATGTCTTAACGAAATAAATTAAAATATACTCTTTCAGCTGTAAGTACATTGCAGGGATGGGCAAATAAACTAAATTGTTCTGGAGATGTACAAAGAGATGTTCTTCTCATAATGAAGAAGAAAGCCTTGTCCTCTTCTCAGACTGAACGCATCACTGATCTCCCATTTGACGAAATTATGGTATCAAAATTTGCTTCAATCCCATTAAAGAAAAAATTCTTGAGACTTTCAAGTCTATTCAATTGGTCAAGACGCAGGGTGTAATGTCGAAATGGGAACAACACATTAATTTTAATTACGACACGCTAATGACTAAAGATATTTTGCATGGCATTTTAAAATTTTAGAAACCACTGGTTATCCAATTTACTCTGTGACGTGTGACATTGGTGGAGAAAACCGAATACTATTCAAATATCTTGACGTGACAACAGATAACTAATCATTTTTTAATCCTTACGACAATTCCAGAAAAATTCATGTATTATCCGATGTACCACAAATTTTGAAGCTTACTCGTAATAATTTAATTGATAAAGGTTTCGTTAATATATATACTAGCGAAAAGGCAAATATCTTATATATATATAAATAAAATAAACTAATTGGAAAAGAATGGAAAACCACATAGAAAATGATAGAACTTTTTAACAACTGGTTCGATGTTTTCAATTGTAGTGTCGCATTTGACAAAAATAATTTGAAATGTGCGTACGGTATTCACGAAGAAGAACAAAGTCAAATTTTGAAAGACATCGATATGTCAATGGCTAACATGAGAGCAGAATAAAGCTCCCTTTACAAATGTGGGTACAAATGAGTCGAAATCTTTTCGGCGATTCTCGAGAAAAATTGAATATCAAAATCATTTTAACAAGAAAATTAAATTAAGATGTACATGAAAACTTTTCTTCTACCTAAGAGCAGTGGGCCGCAACTACGACCATCAGCGTTCGCTGTATTTCAGATACCGTATACTGTCTTTCATACTAGGTAAAAACTCGTCTGCAATGTTTTGCATCAATCGAAATACAGCTGGCGAAGAGGACGAAGAATTCATGACAAACTATACAAGTGAAAACACGAACGGTTTTAGTGAAAAATGTGAGACTGCTTAACTTTCGGAAGGTATCGGAAATGTTCAAGGATAGGAAACTGTGGCTAATTTAGATGAAGAAATTGTATATAAATGTAGCGAAGAGAATAATCACATTCCTGAAAGAGGAATGAAGCACGTAGCTGGTTTTCTAGCGCCTACATTTCGATCTATATATCCTGACTTGGCTGTTTCCACTAAAGAATGTTTTTTGTTTGACAGTGCGGAACAATGGCTTACTTGTGTTTCTCGTGGGAGGCTGTTTATTCCTTATGAGTGTTTTTTGAAAGTCGTAAGATTAGCCGATATGTGTTTTTCGGACATCCACGGTGAGTTTTATAGAAAAGAAAACAATGTTACCACAATAGTGACAATGTGGTTTTTAATAAAGTCTCTACTTATCCAAAATAAGTAATTTTATATTATTTGAACAATAGAACTTCCATCAGAGTTATAGAACTAAATAAGACATTTATTCGAAATTAATCTTCCAGTAAGGGGCAACTGATGCAAAGAATTAAGAGACTTTTATGATGATAGTCACTANATTTATTCGAAATTAATCTTCCAGTAAGGGGCAACTGATGCAAAGAATTAAGAGACTTTTATGATGATAGTCACTAGTTAGAATGTTTATGCTCGGTGTATATACACAACATGTACTGTATACTGTAAATATTTTAGCTGAAAAATTTAAACTTAATGTGAGTGTTTTTTGTATGAGTATAACATTTTCTTACAAAAGTGTGAATAAATTGATAGATAATATTTGTTTTGTCACTCGAAATATACAGATTATGATAAAATACATTTTTCGGTAAGAGTCAGCTTGTATGAACATTGACATTCATTATTATTTTTGTATGATGTGTGTACATACAACAGGTATTATGAAATTTTAATAAATTAGCATATAAATGTAGCCTTATAGTTAGTCTTTTTTTTTAATATAGAAATCTTTTTAAAAAATCTGGATAATTTCACGCATAGTATTTGTTGTGTTGCATAAACTGTACCGATTATGGAAAAAACAGCTTCCAATAAGATACAATAAGATAAATAAGAAACTGGTTTAATATTTAGCACTTTTATTGTTTTTCTACATTGTGTGCATATCAGCCTTGCACCGTTAATGTGAGTAATTAGCACAGAGAGGTAGCCTTGTCATGATTATTTTTGTACCGCATAAAAATCTTTATCATAAGTGTAATTTATTGCTATGTTTCATGATAAGTACGTATAGTTCATGCAAAATACTTATCCTCACAATAGCAATTGAAGACAAAAATAAGAAACTTGTGCGGTACTTAGTATTTTTCGATACTGTATCACCTGTACTGTAAAAATAGTTAATTAGTTAATAAATGTAGTCTTGGTAGGAGTATTTTGAATGGGTGTAAAAACTCCGTTATCTCAGTGTAAATATCTATAAAGCTAATTTTAAATATAAGAAACTATGTTGTACAAAATGTAAAAATTATATATTTTATGTAGTAATTTCTTAAATTTGTATTCAAATAAGAACATTCGCACGACGTTAGGCACTAAATCTATGTTTCACGTTCATTAAAGGTGCCACTTTACTGGAAGTATTATGAGTGTTCAAGACGTAGAAGCACGGAAACAAAGTGCAATACAAGCACACCTCCACATGCAAAAGTACCATAAGGATACTAGAAGTAGTCTCATGCATAGNGGAAACAAAGTGCAATACAAGCACACCTCCACATGCAAAAGTACCATAAGGATACTAGAAGTAGTCTCATGCATAGACTTTCCGCGCAAGGCACTGAGATGCCTGCAGTCTTTGAACCCTCATCTCGCCTTACTGGCACTTTCAGCGGCAACACAATTGTCGGATTTTATGGTGTAATAAAAATAAATGTTTTCTGCAGGTTTATATAATATTTAAAATATCATTTACCGTAATTTTCCTGCTTAAGGTGACTATGGAAAATCCTGCCATTCGCTTTCAAGAAACAGTCATTGAAATTGGAAACTTGTCCTCAGGCGTGAAACCATTCTTAATTGTTATTCGTGAGCAGACACCATTCACACACGTGGACAACTTTATGAGTGAAGAATTCCTTTTCTGAATGTTTGTGCATGATTTTGCGGCGCCCTTAGATTTCTGAGAAAAGGTCACACATTTATTATTATGTTTTCATCTAAGGAAATCTGATATCGTTAGGGAACCAGATAACAGATTTAAACCATAATTTTACAGTAAAAACTCGTTTGCTATTTTAAGGCCAACTGTAAACATAATGTAAGGGTTTTACATTATTTTCAAACCAAATGTGTTTTCTCATTACTACAAACCTCTACTTAGGCGAATCAACTGACGGAATCCATTCTGATTGTATGTTGCACTGAGTTTTTACCAGAAGAAAGTTTCGTAGTAATGATGGTTCCCCTTGCGCGCCAGCCAATTCGCTTGGGGTCTACGCCCCAGCTGACGCCATAACCTCGGCTACGCAGAACCGGACGAGTCTTGGACTCGGAATGGCACCACTTTACCTACTCTCACCATGGGTGGTTCGTGTGCTTGTTATTGATGGCTCATATGTGTGGCTCCTGCAGAGGGTTGGTATAGTTCGTTGGTATTGCCGGTTCATATGTTTGGC
>NQII01002300.1:0-53155 GCA_002778355.1 Clitarchus hookeri
AAAACTGGTCTGTCACCACTAGGAGGTATCTCTTTCCTCGGTGTGTCGTGGGCAGGGGTCCATGATATCGACGGCTATGTGTGTCCATTGCGTTTTCGGCCGACCTTTGGTGTAGGGTAGGCCTTGTTTTCATAACAAGTCTGACACCTGGTGACGTATGCTCTCACATCTCGACTAATTCTTTGCCATGTATATATGTGGGTCAGGGCCCTTAAGGTCTCGTGAAAGCCTGGATCCTGCATGGTGATGATCATGGTGGTGTTCATAGATACTGGGTCGTAGCTTGTGGGGGACCCAGATTTTCCATTAATTTATTTGTGGGTGCGGTCTTGTCCAGATTATGCCATCTCTTCCCTCGTACCGGTCTGGATATCTCCTCATTAACTCCTGTAATTTTGGGTCGGCCTGCTGTTGGTGTTGTAACAGATTTTTGTCTCAGTGGAACTTTATTAGCTGTAGTTCCACATCATCAGGCCGTGGGAGTTTTGGGGGAGCGGGGGACAGCATTCGCTCCCAGTCGTCAGTTCCTGTCTCTGTGTTGGGCATATGTGGTCGGAGGGATAAGGCATCGGGCAGCTCGTTGTTCGAGCGCGGGCAATGCTCGATTGTGAAGGAGAATTCCATTAAAAATAAGGACCACCTACCCAATTTTGCTTTTTCGTTACTCTTGATTTTCAGCCATGTAAGGGCCTTATTATCAGTTCTGAGAATGAATTGTCGGTCCCCAAAGTAATAGCGGTATTTGCGGACTGCCCAAATAACAGCCAAGTACTCCTGCTCATTACTGTGGTAGCAGCATTGGGTCTCTTTTAGCATTGTACTAGCATATACTATAATTCATTGCTGATTCTGTGACTATTCCTGGTATAGAACAGCGCCCATTCTGGCTCCTGTTGCATCGGTCTGTAAAATTAGGGGTAATTCTGGCATAGGCCGGTATAGCATGGCGATGTCCCCATATTGCGCCTTTAATATTCTGAATGCTTCTTCGTGTCCGTCTGTCCACTTCCAGCTAGTTGTTTTGAGTAGGGGTTCGTTGAGGGGGCCATAATGGAGGCGAAATCTGCTATAAACTTTCTGAGACAATTACAAAACCCCAGAAAATATTTCAATTGTCTCCTGTTAGTTGGTACTCTAGCCTCCTCAATCTCTCTCACTTTCTCGGACTTTGGATAATTCCCATCCAGGGTAATTAATTGCCCAAAGTATTCTACTCGGGTCTTCCCGAAGTGACACTTCTCCAGTCGGCATGTGAGTCCATGGAGTTCAAAGCGATCCAGGAATTTTTACAAGTGTACCTGGTGTTCTTTCCATGTGTGCGAATATACTATGACATCGTCCAGGTACATTGAGCAAAACTGGCCGCTATAGCCTGTCAAAACTACTGCTGACATCAGTCGTTGGAAAGTAGCAGGTGCATTCTTCAACCCAAAGGGCATTATGCGAAACTGCAGGGTTTCACCTTCTGGGGTTGTAAACGCTGTATATTTCCTGGATACTGGGTTTACCGGGATTTGCCAGTACCCACTGTACATGTCTAGAGTGGAGAATATACGTGTGTCCCCTAGGTCGCGGAGCATATTAGCCATGTTTATATTTGGAGGTGCTATAGGGTATGTCATATTGTTTAATGCCTGGCAGTTGACACAAAAACGTAGTTCTCCATCTTTCTTTGGCACAAGTACCACTCTGGCATTATATGGTGAGTCAGTTGGCTCCACTACTCTTTGCGATTTCATTTCGGCTACCTGGTCTAATATTATTTGCCTGTGGTAGGCGGATGGGTTACCTGGTCGGCAGTATATGGGGCGAGTATCTGTTACCCAGATTTCATGTTGAATGGCTGTGGTCTGATTTAATCTGCCGGTATGCTCGAATATGGCTACGTGATTGTTGAGTATCCACACTAATATCTTCAGTTGGTCAGCCCCGAGTTGGTGGTTTTCCTCTTCACTACATATTTCTTGTGATTTTTGCGTGTTTATTGGGGCTTCCCAGTTTATGGCCATCCTATCCTGTTTGCCAAAATATAGGCGCTGTTGTCCAAAGTCGATTATACAATTTTGGCTTCTTAGCCAATGTTGCCCGAGGATAATCTCTTCCACTAAATGCGGTGGGCAAAAAAATTCAGTTTGGGCTGTTTCTACCTCCGTGGATACTGGCAGGGTAATAATTCCGTCTANATTAGCCAATGTTGCCCGAGGATAATCTCTTCCACTAAATGCGGTGGGCAAAAAAATTCAGTTTGGACTGTTTCTACCTCTGTGGATACTGGCAGGGTAATAATTCCGTCTATGGTCAGTCATGACTCAGACTGGGCCATTTGAATTATTCGGGTGTTTTTCTTTATCTGGCTTTTCTGTTCGGGAGTTAGCTGCTGGCTTTTAATGAAATTGCCGGTTGTGGCCTTGTCCAGTACTGCCTTAATATTCCGGTTATTTATGGGGACTCCGATCCGAGGGGCGTGTGTTCCCGGCCTCAGATCGCTTAACGTTAAAATTGGTTCCAACCTTTGTCTTACACTGGAGCTGACGGGCGACTCTGTGTCCTGGTGGTGGCATTTCCTGGCTCCCTCTTTCCACCCTGACTGTTCCCCTTCCCTATGTCGAAGGGGCCAGCCGTGGTGTATTTTTCCTTAGCGGCTGCTATACGGTTTCTCACTGTGGGACTATCACGGTGCAGGTGTCTCTTGGGGCAATACCAACACTTCGGTGGCAAGGATTGTCCCTCTGCACTTCTAGTGGGTTTGCTATTCTCTGCCGTACAAACTGCGTGGACAGGTGGCAAGCATGTCTGAATGTTTGCTTTCTCCTGCTCTTCGTAATCGAGCTCCACCTCAATCGCTCTTTCTACCAACTCCTCTATGCCCGTCGCCTGCGGGTGTAGAAGGGCGCTTCTTATCACTGGTAGCATTAACTTTATAATGCTGCACTCTCCCTTTACCTCGGTATTTTCGGGAGTGATGCGGGAATACATTTGCGCTTTTCGCCTAATAAAAACCTCTGCTTCTTCCTGCCTTTATTGTTTGTGTGTGTAACAGTCTGTTCTTAAGGCCATAAGTACTTCCTCCCCTGCGAACTTGTTGTGTAGGTTGATAGCGAACTGCTCCCAGCTGGTCACAAACTCTCCATATTTATTCCACCACACAATGATGGTGCCCTTCAACTGCTCGCATGCCTTCAGCACCCACCCCTTCTTAGGAATTCCGCCGACCTTGAATTCGTGNGGAGCTGACGGGCGACTCTGTGTCCTGGTGGTGGCATTTCCTGTCTCCCTCTTTCCACCCTGACTGTTCCCCTTCCCTATGTCGAAGGGGCCAGCCATGGTGTATTTTTCCTTAGCGGCTGCTATATGGTTTCTCACTGTGGGACTATCACGGTGCAGGTGTCTCTCGGGGCAATACCAACACTTCGGTGGCAAGGATTGTCCCTCTGCACTTCTAGTGGGTTTGCTATTCTCTGCCATATGCGCTGCGTGGACAGGTGGCAAGCGTGTCTGAACGTTTGCTTTCTCCTGCTCTTCGTAATCGAGTTCCACCTCAATCGCTCTCTCTACCAACTCCTCTATGCCCGTCGCCTGCGGGGGTAGAAGGGCGCTTCTTATCACTGGTAGCATTAACTTTATAATGCTGTGCTCTCCCTTTACCTCGGTATTTTCGGGAGTGATGCGGGAATACATTTGCGCTTTTCGCCTAATAAAAACCTCTGCTTCTTCCTGCCTTTATTGTTTGTGTGTGTAANTTGCGCTTTTCGCCTAATAAAAACCTCTGCTTCTTCCTGCCTTTATTGTTTGTGTGTGTAACAGTCTGTTCTTAAAGCCGTAAGTACTTCCTCCCCTGCGAACTTGTTGTGTAGGTTGGTAGCGAACTGCTCCCAGCTGGTCACAAGCTCTCCATATTTATTCCACCACATATTGATGGTGCCCTTCAACTGCTCGCATGCCTTCAGCACCCACCCCTTCTTAGGAATTCCGCCGACCTTGAATTCGTGNTGATGGTGCCCTTCAACTGCTCGCATGCCTTCAGCACCCACCCCTTCTTAGGAATTCCGCCGACCTTGAATTCGTGTTCACAATTATTTATAAAACTCTCCGGGTCTTCATGGGGCCTTCCTGAAAATTCAGGAAGTACATTTCTTCGGGCATTCCCCGCCCCTAATCTATGTGGTGGCTAGGGGGGATTCGGTCTGTGGGTGAAAGGTGCCCCCCCTTCCCTTTGATTTTGGTTTGATTGTTGCTCTCGGCATTTCCGACAGGTGTATTGGGTGCCTTCCGTCGGTCGAAATGTCTGGGGCCAACCAATACTCTTACTACAATAGCGTTGGGAACAGAAGCTGCATCGGACCATGTATAGTCCTGCTCTGCTACAAAATGGAGCACTTCATGGATCTAGTTAGGGACTTTAGTCTCCTCTTTCCCCATTCCTCATCCAGAGGTTCTCTAGGGTCCCTTCGGCTCTCGCGTCCCTTACCTCCGATGTTTTGCTGCTACGCANCCATTCCTCATCCAGAGGTTCTCTAGGGTCCCTTCGGCTCTCGCGTCCCTTACCTCCGATGTTTTGCTGCTACGCGTGTCCTCCATACTTTTAGTCCGCCTCCTATAGGAAACCCTATTCTGCCGNCTCTTTCCCCATTCCTCATCCAGAGGTTCTCTAGGGTCCCTTCGGCTCTCGCGTCCCTTACCTCCGATGTTTTGCTGCTACGCATGTCCTCCATACTTTTAGTCCGCCTCCTATAGGAAACCCTATTCTGCTGGCCTATGACATTTGCCTCCTCTAGTGAGAATTGGCCATTAGGCACCACAAGGTGTTTATCAAGACTCTCCGAAGTCTGGAACATCCTGGCTAGCACGATACTTCGGTAAGGGTGAGACCCCTTTTCTTGGGTATAGTCTGGTACTTGTTTATGTCTATACAGACCTAAATTCGCCCAACATTGGGCGCCAATTTAACTTGATGCTATTCCCCACCTGTGGTGTACAGAGTTGTTCATAGGGTCCTCAGTTAATGTAAGATAGCACATACTATAATCTGCCTGATAGGTTGAGGGTAAACAATAAGGTAGTCTTTGGGTGTTTCACATTAAGTGGTTGGTTATATTGTTTCAAGTTTATATATACAGAAACACTTCCCAGTTGCAGTACCCTATTTAACTAACTCGGATTAACTGTGGGCGATGTGTTGGGGGTAGGGGCCTTCTTTGGACGACGACTTGATACTTAGGTCTGCTTGTAGTGCTTGGTATGTTGTCGGCTGGATGAGATCCAGCGATGTGGGTGGCCTTGGAAAGGCCCACATTTGGTGCTGTCTCCCTTCGACTGCTACTCTGTGTTCGCTCCTCGATGCTCCTGTCCCAGTAACCTCTCGCTCCGACATCCTCTCACGATTCCTGACTCAACTGACTCTCTCGGCACAGTGATAAAAACTAAATCCCTCTGCTCTTGTAAATTAGCTTATATTCTCTCTTGGCTCCCTCCCTTAAACTGTGCATGTCCCTCCCCTTATTGGGGGAGGGGTGTGGAGGAGTGCGCAGAACAAAGATTACTTCATACATGTGCCATGGTTCTTGTTGGTGGAGGTGGGGGTGTGGGCCAGCGGCCCCTGGCGGCACGTGTCCAGATGCGTCTGCATATTGTTAGGGGAAGGGGGCAGGTACTCATGGCACCCACTTTCAAACTGATCAGTTCTTCCTCGGGGTGTATCTCACCTTCCGGGTGGGTCGGCGATAATTTCCTGGCATCCACCTTCCCTATCTTAACTCCCTTGATGGCTATTTGCTTAATTATGCATAATTTCTGCGTATCCAGGTTCACGCCGTTTACTAGGGTTTGGGGCGGGAGAGGTCCTGCGCTGCAGCGACATCTGTAATAGCCTGCATGTGCTAACTACTTCTGGCTTCTCTGCGCGTGTGCCTGTCGAAGGTTCTCGTGGGGAATTAAAATCGTGGGGGTGTCAGCGAGGTTTCTACTTGCAATATGCATAACACGTCACATCTGACTGCGGCGAGAAAGCCAGTTCTCTCAGCCTGCTGTCCCTTAGCGCCAAGCGGGAACTGGGGCAATTGACAGGTATGTTGAATCACTCATAGCCGATACCCTTTGTAAGGCGCATACTCAGGAGCATGGTAGGTGAAAATTGTGCGGTGTTCGAGGCACACCGTCACAACTTTTTCCTTTTTACGTTTTTTTGGAAAGTTCTAAATTTATATAAAATTAGCAGATAAGAATTTATTGAACTCACAATCTCGAAGTTGGGTATGAATCGTGAGACCCAAGCATGTTGTACTTGGTGCTACAGCTGTGAAACCCTGGGAAATTCTTCCAAACCTACTTCGGGCGCAGTCTCTCTCTCTGCTGGTGTCAATCATGAGTTCATGTATTGAATCATAATTTCTTATATTTCATCTTAAACTCTAATGACCGCTGACTTTGGACAGGGTTCAATAACATCTTTGTTCTGTTGTTGACTTTTGAATATAAAGAACACTATAAAATATACGATCCTGTAAATAATTTTTTCCATGTCTTTGGAGCTAATTTTCTATTTTGAAAAGATGTATCTATGTACTGTCATATACACAACCACTTCCGTTTGCACATACCGACATGGTACGGCAAAGCTAGGTAACCAGCTCCAACCATTCCCCTTCAGTTCTTTCTGCATCTAGCACACCTAAATGATAGATGTGCTTGACCCTATTAGAGTGAATGGGAATAATGTCTATAATTTGGGGGCGGGGGGATTTGTAACCACAAATGTATTCTGGCCATTAAACACCAAGAAGGATGCACCTGAAGGACCCCGACATTGTGGGAATGTGTAGAGTAGGGAACGGCAATGACGTGATTAGTTGTTCAGCTGAGTGGCGTAGTACATGTGGCAAGGGCAACACTAGTAATTGGTATATAAGTGGGGGTCTGGGAGCCACTGAGAGTTAATGGCATTGGGTTTCCCTGTCGTTCGTGTGCACAGATGGAGAGACGGAGTGATCATGCCGCATCGAATAATACAACAACCATACGAACAGATTTCCGCCTTTTAATCGTGGCCTATCGGGAAAGTGGATTATCCTCCCAATAGATAGGTTCTCTCGTTGGAAGAAATGCAATCATAGTGAATAAGTGGATATGATGTATGTGGGTCGATGAGGGACGGGCTGAGTGACTAACAGGAAGCCAGCGGCCCCATAACACCAACAAGCGCGAGGACAGGCATCTGGGGCACACGGCGATCACAGACCACACAGTCACATCAAACACCTTTTCTCAGAAGTTCATGCGTGTGGCACATCAATCATGCCCGCACTTACGGTGCGTTGCCATCTGTAGCAACATGGAATCATATTCAGGCGCTCATTACTGTGGCTGCCACTAACTGCTCACCCTGGGCACTTGCGGTCGTCATGATAGATGGAATACCGGGCCATGATGGACGAATGACATGCCACTGTCTATTCCGATGAATTCCACTTCTGTTTGCAGTACCACGATGGTCGCATCCAAGTCTTCCGGTACCGTGGTGCACGCCTGGCCGAGTCCTGCATTATGCACCATCATACCGACCAAGCATCTGGAGTTGTGATACACTGTCAAATACCAGTCCAGCTCGCGCCTAGTCTACATCGCTTGTACGTTAACCAGGAACCGTTACTTCGCAGAGGTATTGGAGCCTGTTTTCCCCTATATTCATGGCCAGTCTGGGGCCCTGTGCCAAAAGTAAAATGCGCGATTGCATGTGGCATACATTGTCCGACGTTTTATGGTGGATTCTCCCCACCTCAACATCCACCACAACTTACCATCGCAACTTCCGCAAGATCCCGTCCCACGAGAATCTGGGAAAAGGAAGGGCTGGGAAGCGTTAATTCCAAAAACAATATAGAAAAGGAGAAAAAGACATTTGGCACATATTAGCCTTCCCAGGTTGGTAGCAGTGTAAAAGCAAATAACAGTGATATAACTTTTTATTGTATAATTGTGGCTTAGAATTTTCTTCCAAAATATCACTCAACTTTCTTTACAAAAGTCGTAAAGACAATTTAACTAACATTTCAATTTATATATAATACTGTGAAAGTATTAAACTTGCTTCAAAAATACATTAAAAATATTGTCCACAATGTTATTTGNAATTTATATATAATACTGTGAAAGTATTAAACTTGCTTCAAAAATACATTAAAAATATTGTCCACAATGTTATTTGCAATTGTCATTTCGAGAGTATGTGCAGACTCTAGAGGCTTCCCAGAGAAAAACCAATAAAAAACGCAGTCCTGCACTCTCTCTCTCTCATTCTTCGCATAGCCCCTTGATCATAGCATTCCATCAGTCATAGAGCTGAGGGTACTCCCCTCACCAGACACCTTGCGATGCTGGTAGTGGCTCTCACACACCTTTGCATCAGCTTCAAAAAACCTGTCGTCTTATGTAATTTTACACTGTGCAGAGCTTCATTCGTGTTCCATAACCGCCACGGATGACGCAACGTACCCCGCTACATCTACAGTCAAATGCATACACCTATGAAAACCCCCTTATATCTCAAAAAGTGCTCATCGGATTTTCAAAATAATCATGTCACTGAACTCGCCGCTTAATAACATGTTAATGCTATTGGGATCTATTAGATATTCCCATTAAAAAAATTAAAGTTGATATTGATATCTCAGTACTTAATTGTACCTCGGAACAGAACGGTCTCGTATGAGCACCGTAGTGCCATTTACGAATTCTAAACCAAAATGTTGGTACCTTTAGCTTTTAGGAAGATATTTGGGGTTAACATCTTAGCTGTATACACACCTGGCTCACAACCCCCGCGCCTAGAGCGTCTTTGATATGTTCGAGGATAGCCAATGTAGATCCAGAACAAACTAAATATTACTACATTCTCTGGTAATTAAATCGTTCTCTGCCGATCAAATAAGACTCGCAAGAGAACTTGATACTCAGCACAATCCCCTATCGTTCTTGCAGGCAGCAACACGGAAAGCAGTAGTGTTAGGATGGTAGAAGTACTCCAAGGCGAAACTGCATCTGTCGGCCGTGGTGATTCCGTCCATTCGTCAAATGCAGGAAAAGTATTCTTCTGGCAATCACCAAAGTCCTGACACTGACTGTGAATGTAAGAAAAATACTTCATTATGCAAACAAAATATTACGCCACAGCAGTGTGTAATCCAAATTAGAGACGGAACAGTTGACGGGAACACTCCATCACATTTTCCTGGATGATCACCATGTCACAATGTTTTCTAAGTCTGCGCGTTTACCGGATCTCTCGCTCATCGAAAACGCTTGATCCATGGTCGAACGACAACTGGCCTGCCCCAGGATACCCGTGGCCACAAAGGATGAACCTTGGGCACACATCGAAGCAGCGTTGGCGGGGATATCCCAGACGAACATCTAAAGTCTCTTCCTCTCAATACCGTGTCATGACTATCGTTAAATCTATTAAGTCTCCCAGCATAAATCTAGTCAAGGTCACTATCACAATTATTTTTCAGTAGTCCTAGAAGTTGTGGACTGCTCCTTTGATATACTCGTTGATACGAAGGGGATCTGTCACTGTGGCCTTGGCCGTGCGAAATACTGCGGGTAGTTGACACTTCTTAAATTTGCACACGTCACAGAGAAGGTGTTAGCTTCAAAGACGCTCTCCTTGCCTGTCCTTTAAGAAGTATAAAGGGGAAGTAATAAAGGGGCAACTGTGAGCAAAGAATATGCATACAACTACATATTACGACAGGGATCAGCTCGGTTTAACAGCAGTAATATAAAATATAACAGGAATTAATGTCCTGCTTAGCAAAATGTCTTCAGCAATAACTCAAGAATTTATATTTTTTTGACATTTTCCTACAAGCTTGTGAAATTCTTGAGAAGAATATGAACCTGTGTAAGAAAGTGTAAAATGTATTTTTTATTCTTGTGGTGACGATGTCCAGTCATTAAAGGCTGCCCTGCATACCTCCTTCGACAATGTCTGTTTTAATATTCTGCTCCAGTATTCATGTAAACTACAAATATACAATGGCGGTTGATGTCTGATTTCTTAAACAGGGCTCTCTACATCATAACTATCCATCTCTACCCCGGCCTTGCACTCGTTTACCTCACGAGAAGCGGAACGACACTGACCTGCCACAATAAGGGGTTTCGTCTGCCTCAAAATAATACTTTTTATTATTTTTCTTGCCTCCGAGGATGGGTGCCCCACAAAGTCACCTGTCTGGTTCACCACGTTCACTGAGCGAGATGACACAGTGGTAGAGTACCTGTGACACTATCAAATGTTCTCCTCCAAATACATCAAAAGTTTATATTCAACACATTTGTTCAAATACTCGTGAATGGGTTTGAAAATGTGCAAGACTGCCAATTATTTTTTATTGGGAGAATATAGTCTGAATCTTTATTTAGGAATTATACACAAACTTAGACACTGATGCTGTGTTTCTGTAAATTTCACTACAGGAAGAAATGTAACGAATATTGTAATTTTTTTTCACTTATCTAAATTTAAATTTTATTTATTAGAAATATTTCTTGCATATTGAGATTGAATGCCTCTTAAATGTTATATAATTGTGAAATAATCACTTCAAACAACATTCGGGCAGAGATAGATTCTATATAAATGAATTATTTTCGTAATCTTATTTTTTTTTCAGCGGTTGTTCACCATATTTTAAGTTTCGTGATGTCAGAAACGGCCATTTTTGTCTTGCACGATTAATTGGCTAATCATAGCAAACCGCAAAAAAAAAATCTTAGAACCCATCCAATTTTCAAGATATTTGATGGGAGCTAGCGACAGCGACATCCAACTTTTCCACACAAACATGGTGACAATAATGATGTTTCGTTGATGTCATAACCATCCAATAATTTTTTACGAATTTTGTTTGAAGCAGTCTGACGGAAAAAATTGACATTGCGGCAGGGCCTTAAACCATTGTATTCGGATTCAGGAGAACCTGGGTTCAACTCCTGGTAATAACATCCTAATTCCTGTATTCCCGAAATCACTCCAGGTGAACGCTGGGATGGTTCCTTACGATAAGACGTTGCATATTCCTTCCTCGTTCCTGTTTCTCTGAGCAGCTTGCTCCATCTCGAATGACCTCACTGCTGACGAGACATTAAATTCTATCTACAAAGCCAGGTAAGTCCATGGGTACTGACGTTGGTCGCTTTGTCACCGTGGCTTAGCCGCTAACGCGTGGCTCAGAAAATGGAACCAAATGCAAGATATTGTTTCCGAGCCACTTCTAATGACTCGGTTGCGGGTTATTTTGTAACACTCGTGCCTTATGTCTGCTTCCGAACATCCCCGCTGGAGTGCGCGCTTCCACGTAGTATCTACAGTAATAGAACCACGATAGCAAGTTATTTATGCGGATTATAACTATTCATGTTAAAGAGTAAGAGTAAGTGACCACTTGCGATGGCTGAGTTGTGCGCCGACTTTTTATGAGACGTTTTAAATTGTTTGTGAGCAATGATATATGTAAAACGTAATAGTGTGTAGCTCCCGTGTAGGGAGCTGGATGAACACTTTTTGGAGTAGTGGATATTGTGTCGATTTGCAGACACCAAGCCACTTTTTTTTATGTACAGATATATTAGCCGTTGCACAAAGAGTGAGAGTAATTTGTAAGAGTTGTTTATAAGAGTGGGGAAATGATGTCCGACAAGCTCAAGTTCGACCAACTTGATGACAAATTTACAGATTCGCAGTCCACACGTGCGCGACATGCGAACTGAAAATTTGCTGCGGAGGAACCGGGGCGCGAACTCACGACCCTCCGACTACGAGTCGGCAGAGTAACCACTCGACTATCAGATCATATACAATNCGCCGACTTTTTATGAGACGTTTTAAATTGTTTGTGAGCAATGATATATGTAAAACGTAATAGTGTGTAGCTCCCATGTAGGGAGCTGGATGAAAACTTTTTGGAGTAGTGGATATTGTGTCGATTTGCAGACACCAGACCACTTNGGAGCTGGATGAACACTTTTTGGAGTAGTGGATATTGTGTCGATTTGCAGACACCAAGCCACTTTTTTTTATGTACAGATATATTAGCCGTTGCACAAAGAGTGAGAGTAATTTGTAAGAGTTGTTTATAAGAGTGGGGAAATGATGTCCGACAAGCTCAAGTTCGACCAACTTGATGACAAATTTACAGATTCGCAGTCCACACGTGCGCGACATGCGAACTGAAAATTTGCTGCGGAGGAACCGGGGCGCGAACTCACGACCCTCCGACTACGAGTCGGCAGAGTAACCACTCGACTATCAGATCATATACAACAGGAAGTTTTTAAATGTTGTACAAACATTGCAACACACATCCATTCCAGCATTCAGAATGATTTATATTTACTTTAATTTTAAGTGCCTCGCGACAACGAGGTGGAAAAATCTCGACGAAACGAATTCTAAAATCGCAGTATATGTCTCTATTATTATTTTATTATGACGTAGTTGAGTAATTTATTTAATTTAAGTATTTTTCATGGTAATCATTCAGAATAAGGGCCTTTCCCAAAACAGCAAAATAATACCTGAAAATGGTTTGTATTGACATAACTAATCACACTAAATACGAATTTCATGGCGGGATCACATAACTTGCAGTACATACAATGAAGTGTGATAGTGAGGGGGGGCTNACTTTAATTTTAAGTGCCTCGCGACAACGAGGTGGAAAAATCTCGACGAAACGAATTCTAAAATCGCAGTATATGTTTCTATTATTATTTTATTATGACGTAGTTGAGTAATTTATTTAATTTAAGTATTTTTCATGGTAATCATTCAGAATAAGGGCCTTTCCCAAAACAGCAAAATAATACCTGAAAATGGTTTGTATGGACATAACTAATCACACTAAATACGAATTTCATGGCGGGATCACATAACTTGCAGTACATACAATGAAGTGTGATAGTGAGGGGGGGTTATGAAGATCGTAGTGTTTTTTTATTTGCTGTTAAACACATAAATTTTATGACAAATATATTTATATCGGGTCGCTTAACCGTGTTAAATGCGAGAATACCTGTGTAAACTAAAACTTAATTCATAAAGCGTGATTCACAGGGTGTATTAATGCCGACGCGCTAAGGTTATACAGTTTTAAACGATGGCAATCAAGCAGTGACGGAATATCGTATGATTCCCTTGGATTTTTCAAAGCTTACCTTGTCTACATTCACAAGAGGATTGTACTACGTAACGTGGAAGTACTATAAAAATATACACATATAGTATATTATACAAAAAAAAATGTTCCCAGGTGTTGTTAAGCAGCAGTTTACGAGCGGTTTACTTGTATCGTCTTGATACATTTGTTGAACAACAATGCACAGAAACAGGAAACAAATGCGCATAGATTGTGGTCTTCCGATTTAATGTTTACCTTTTTCACGTAACGGTTGTATGCTGGTAGCGTGTGGAATTGCTGTATACGGTGTGAATTTGACTGTGCGAAGGCTTGTAATTTACAAGTGTTATTAAGCGTATTTCGTTACGATTATTTCCATTTTCTGTGTTAAATATATTTATAGTACGAAAATATGAGTGTTTCTTGGCAATTATGTCCATGTGAAGTGTTAAATCTAATTATTGAGCAGAAATATGAGTGTTGGTGTGGAATTTCGACACATTAGAATATAAGGTAAACATGTCCTATACGTGAGTTATCAGCAATACATCACCAAGGAGCTATATTCGCCGCTTACGTGGGTGGGTAACATAATTTATAGTGTAATTTGTGCGTGGAAAGTAAGTGAAGTGAATTTTACTGTGTACTATTGCATTGAAGAGCCTACGTACTGCTGCCGTCTAGCCATGTCAAATGCAGAAGACCTAACCAAATTAAACCTTATTTCACGATAGGTGAATCACCGGTTGTGGATGAACCAACTTGCACTTCCATATTATACTTTTTATAAAACACTATCACGTATCAGCACACACTATCCCGTAATCACCTATCGTGAAGTTAGGTTATGTTATGTTAAGTATTCTTACATTCAACATAGTTAAGCAACCCTAATGACGTATAATTAACATAAATATTACGTGTTATATCACAAAATTTCCCTGATATTCATAGCCCCACTGTCGCATTTGGTAATATTTACTGCGGCTCTCGTGATGCACCTAGTATATTGGTATTGACATATGGCGTAAATGACATACGTGTAAGGTAAATGACATATATAATTTACATAAATTGTACATGTTTTACCCCAAATTTCCCTTATCTTCATAGCTCTCCCCACTATTACATTTCGTAGTATGTACTGCGAATATCTTGATGCCCTTAATTCATGTTCAATATGATTAGTAATGTCGATTTATACCATTTTCCGAGATATTTATTGCATTTTTTTGGAGAAACCGTTATTCTTAATAATTACCTTTTTCGTGTCTTCTATAATATATTAAATTTGTTTTATGCGTAAGGCGTGTACATGCACATGGTAGGTTTTTTTTCGCATCAGATAATTCGTAGTACGAATTAAAAGTTAATCACCATTTTATTACTAAGTAATATAAACCATTTGTCGCACATGAACATGTTTCATGCGCCGGCATGGTAAGAAGCAAGCAAATAATGATCAAACACGGTCACACCGCATCACCATTTAAGGAACGCTGCCCTCTTCCCTCATATCATACACATATATTAATGAGATGGTTTTGAGATAATGATCCGATAACCGTATTATTTATATTAAATGAATTTATTTTAAAACAACTCACGTGATATTTTCCACCTCAGTTTTATTATTAGAGTATTAGTATGCAACGCTAATATTTTTGTGAGCAAGATGACCACTTACTTTTCCTCGACGGTGTATATTTTAGTTGAGGAGCCATAGTGTTCTTTTCCTATTTGAATATTAAATTTGTAATTATAAAAAATGTACTTATTTATATTAAAATGTGGGAATCGAGTCACGAACATAAATATACATATTATAGGCACTCGCCAGTCACTGCCTTAGCCACCCTCTCCCTCACCATTACTGCTCGTATGGCTGTTAAAAAAAATATACTCAAACAGCTCTCAGGATATTGGGACTGGGGCTATGCTGTATCTCTTACGAGCACTTAAAGACAATTCGCCTTATTTTTAATAAAATGTTTTCCAATTCCAAAAATAATGCATAATATTTACTTAGTTAAGAAGAGGTTTATCTCTTGTGTCCTCGTAACAGTGTACAACATATGCAGTTTAAGAGGTTGAAATTGGAAAATCGACCCACGTAGAAAGAAAAAACAATGCGGACCAGATCAACGAAGAGAAAACATATAGATGACAGCACAAAGCAAGTAAGTGCACAGATATGTAGATAGAGGAAGAGAAAAGGTGGGGCAGTGGAAATACATAGATTAGATGAGTAAGTCAGATACCGTCTACAGTGGTTGGCCTGCGCGTGAGACACAGCTACCATTTCCCCTTCACAACTTTGCCAAGGGTAAGTGTTGAACATTGGCGCTCAAAAATTTCTTTTGCACAAGCTATGACGCTGAAGTATAAAATAGCAGTTACATCACGCATTTTGCGACAAGTGGTTTTACACGCATTGTTCCAATTTTTGAAAACAATGCAGGCCACGTGAATAACGCCTCGCCCCGTCATTATTAATATATGGGGAGAGGAAGCGAAATGGTTTCGTGACTAATGTTTTCAGAAGCGGTGATAAGATCAGAGGCAGTTATTCTTGAAACTACAGATCATTTAAATAAATGGGTGAATTCTGGTTCGTAGTTTCAATCTGAGGAGTAAGCTAAAATTAATGCTAATATAACTATTAGTTTATATATCGTATCCTTGCGGCACCATGTGTACACGTTCGTCCAATATTATACAATTATTATCTGGCCATGTGAGCGCTAGTTTATTTGTGTGATCAGTATGTACATTGCATTGGTGTGACAGAATATTGTTAGCAGTTATGCGTACTACTTGGTGCTGAGCAAACACTCTCTTGTAGTCTTCGAACGTAACTTTATTTTCGAGACTACCTTTCTTATTGCATTTGGCCCTCTTCGTCACTTTACCTCCGCATTTGTATGTGTACATTCTCGCACGCAGCTTCACAATTCTCACATCTCCTCCCCAGTACACTCGTCCTTGAATATCCCCACCACCTTTCTGTGGGTGGTGGAGTAAGCATTCGTGTCCATCTCGTCCATGAGCGTTGGGTCCGCGGCCAGGTCTTAAGGTTGAATGGAAGGGAAAACTAGCCCATAGATGGCATTGCTTGTGTCAGTTACAGAAAGTGTAATGGCTGTAGGTAGGCAACCCATGCCTCATACACCGTTATGTAACTCCCCGGGAGGGGAAGGAGGGTGGCAAATCGCGCGAGCCAGGTGCTCAGAGTACAATGGTCTGTTACTCAGCAGATTATCGCTTCTTGGAATTTCCACACAATCATGGGTGTATACTGGATTCTCTGGCACATCGGAGTCGCGAGATGTAATGCCCAGAAATTTTCGCCCACGCCCCAAATGACCTACTATTACCGCGGGCCCCCACCTGCAATGCTTGCTGCGTAGTCGTATATGCGTTCGAAGAAGGCTTCANTGCTTGTGTCAGTTACAGAAAGTGTAATGGCTGTAGGTAGGCAACCCATGCCTCATACACCGTTATGTAACTCCCGTGGAGGGGAAGGAGGGTGGCAAATCGCGCGAGCCAGGTGCTCACAGTATAATAGTCTGTTACTCAGCAGATTATCGCTTCTTGGAATTTCCACACAATCATGGGTGTATACTGGATTCCCTGGCACATCGGAGTCGCGAGATGTAATGCCCAGAAATTTTCGCCCACGCCCAAAATGACCTACTGTTACCGCGGGCCCCCACCTGCAATGCTTGCTGCGTAGTCGTATATGCGTTCGAAGAAGGCTTCATTTATCTCGATCGTGCTGTTAGTCACTAAGACCACTTAGTTATAGTGTTGGAATCAATCACCCTGCAAACATTACATCGCTGTTTTCGACTTGGTACCCCATGCGTGTGTCTGATTTTAAAGACGTATTCATAAGATATTTCCTCAAAATATTTTTAACGCATCGTGATATCGAGAGAGATGAGCGGCGCTTGACGGCTGAGGTTTTCAGCGCTGATGAGATTGATTGATTGGAAAGGATTTATTAATATCCTCCGGTGTTATTTCTGAAGGCTTATCAACGAACAGCTTACAAATTAACTTTCTACCTATCTTAAACTAACAACCATGCCTTACCTAGGATTAGAACCCAGAACCTCCCGCACCCCAGACCGGTGGGGCACCAACCGATTGCGCCATGGGAGGTTGGCAGCACTGGTGAGGGTGAAGTGATATGAATATGCAGCAGCAGCAAAATTCTGGGAGAAATGGAAGTACCCCGAGGAAACCAACAGGGCAGCAGCAACCTCCGCCACGTTTCCCCCATGAGAAACTCGGGAATGAAACCACATTAATCTCCTTTGTGTTCTAGGCGTAAAAGTCAATGTTTTTATATAAATAAATGCTTATTTAATGGGGAAAGTTCCGTAAAGCCGATCCTGTTAATCCGTGTCCGTAGATCACTAGAACCAGGAGCATAGACGTCACACTATAGCGAAACTAGTTTCATTATGACTTATTCCACATCCTTGAGTCTTTGTACTCACTCACTTTGAAAATAAAAATGAGAAGCCGTCAGATTCCTCCACATTGTCTTCACTTCCACCAGTGCCGTGTGGAATGTGCTGCATTATTTCGAGTGATTGAAAAATTATTTTGTCGGTATGCCGTTTGACTTATTTTCCTTTCTTATAGGTACTTTAGGGGGGAGGAGGACGATCGCCCTTGAATTCGTGCCTGAATGCCACCGCGATATTTTCCGCTCGTTCTCACTGAATCTAGCACAAACCCTCCTCTGTGGCGCAGAAGTTTGGCACTGTCAATTAGAGTGAAAAGTGTCCTGAATTCTGAATTAAAGTGTGCGGTGTTTTTATATGTGCCCTTGTTGTTTTGGTGTAAGTTCAAATTTAGTTTAACGTGTTAGGCTGACCTCTGATTATTCTGCCTACATAAACCAGACACATCATAAGAAAAAAACCACTTAAAGGTGCACTACTTATGTAGTCTTGTAACATTAATTATATTTCATATTTCCTTCGAACGAAGGCTATGGTATATAAGTTAGAAATATGCATTAGTTTACAATTTTAAAACAGCAGTAAACAACAGAGGATGTTAAAAAGTAGAGGTGCGACTACGTATGTATTCGTACAAATATTTTGTCATTCTTTCTTTTTTTGGTCCCCCACACTCGGTAGGTATGCTGACGCTGTATATATGTATATAAACATATATACACACACTAATTCTGTAACAGTCTCTCTTTTGGAAACTAGTGCTTTTCCCTTTTTTTCCCCCAAGAGGTGTTATAATTTGTTTGTATATAACATTACAATTTCTTTGTTAACTGTATAACACAAACTATGTGAATAGTGATTCCAACACAACCTTTTTAGATGGAACTTATGTACGAAATTTTATGTGAGGGTTGTCTTTCGCAACTTTTTCGAAATGCGATAGAAAGTTATACGCGATATATTTCCGCCACAGTTAGACACTAGCTGATGTATATACATGGAAGACCCAATACAGAATTACTGTCACTGTAAAAACGAATAGAAACTACGCATAATGGGATGACTAGAGAGGAAATCCAGCGAACGAGTAAGTAAAAGGTATGAATTATTAAGTGAGGAAATGGTACGAATAAACGTTCTTATCAGTAAACGCTGAATAATCTGTCGTAACTTCTGTAAACCATGCATAATATGTAGAACATGTTCGTGAAAACATTCTTTTGGGATTAATTTCGAAGAAGAAATACATTTTTAACGTAAGCAAGTTCTGTTAGGCCTAAACATAAACGTAATTTGGAACTTCTAGATAAGTACTTTGGAATGGGAAGTAGAAAAGAAAAATGCAAGTTTCAAAACATCTGTGTTTGACGACGGTAGAAGCAAATAACGACTAAGAGCAGAAGTGTTGTTCTTGAGAGAATAATTCTATCAGTTTTGCATCAGGGTACGCATCCAAAAGTACTCACTGGCTTAGATTAAAATATAAAGTACCTGCCACTTTTGTTGTATGCCAGATTCTTGATAAGGAAACGATACATTACAATTAATATTTTGCCGTATGCGTTTCTTAAAGGAATTCACGCAACAAGTGATTCTGCTTTGAGAAAATACTGGGAATCCGCAGCTCTAAGTGTTTCACTTAATAACCTGTTTTCAAAATATTAAGTTTGTATTTTAAGAATTCACCCCACACCAACGCTCCAAACAAGGAAAAAAAAATCTAGATACATTTATTTTCCTGAGCAACTCTATCGTTAAGATTTTGATGGACAACGTGATATTATTATCACTATTATTAGTGATCTTACATATAATATAAATGGCTGTGTTGTTACTGAAATAGCGTGGACGTAATGATGAGCTCATCTATGCCGTCACGTTGTAACTGGCTTCAAAACGACATAAATGTTATTTACGTCGCTTTGTGGGAAAACACGTTTAAATCTTTCTTAACATAATATAAAAGTAACTAACGCAAACATTTCGGTCAAATGCCTCACTTGTCACACTAATTGTAGAAATAAAATAACAATGTGCAACATCACCTCGTCCAGCGGAAATCTCTATTGTTTCAAGACTGTTTGCAAATACTAATTTATCTGATTCCATTTATTCTTTATTATTGACTTCGAGTTATTTTCAAATATACATAATTAGGACGTAAGAAAATCTGTATTCATTGTCATTTAATTCAGCCGAAATCGTATACAGGACTAAATATAATTTAGAACAAACAAAAATTCTTCTTATGGTTTGAAGCCAATCTTAGAGTTTTACTGAGGTAGAATGACGTGGACACAAACAACAATATTAAGCCTAAAAAAACGCGTGCAGGATTAGAAAACAATATTTTCTGGCAACTGTCTTCAGTCGTCATTAGTATATTTATGCGTTTTCCTAAATTACATCTCTTCATTACGAAAACCATTTTTACAATTACATTTAAAAGTATAATTACGCAAAATATTAATGCTACAGGAAGCGCTTGGTTTTAATTAAAATTTCCAAATTTCACACCATCTCAAGATTGATATTTCGCGGCAACATAAATTAACGTTTTTTCGGTACTGTCGTTTGCTTGGTTAAGTCACAAAAATAAAATATTAGCCGCCTGGATTCTATTCTTATCGCTTTCTAGAACAAACCTTTTTNTGCTTGGTTAAGTCACAAAAATAAAATATTAGCCGCCTGGATTCTATTCTTATCGCTTTCTAGAACAAACCTTTTTAATTTGTTCTATATGCGATTGCTGGTATTGCTATTGTATTATACAACTAAAGATCGAGATTCGTGTTTTATTTTTCAAATTTATAGATCATCTCACAGATCTTTCTAAACTTGTTCAACTTATCATTTAAATCTACATCTCATTCATATGAAACACATAAAAAATATTTCGCTTGTAATATTTTATTTTATATTATTTAATTTTTGTTCTAACAGGCAATTTGCCTTTTAAAAGCAACTTTCATTGTTTTATCAGCAGAAAATTTCAATTCATTAGTGCCTTTAAAGCTGTAAAAATATTAACTGCATATTGCAGTTTTCTGCACTATCATGTGAGGTAACTTGGTCGCCAGCATAAAACGAAGAATTTCAATATATATTTTTCGCAAACATGAAAACAAATCATTTTCACATTCTAAACATGATGAAATATATTTTAAAAAGTGTTAGTCAGAGGAAGGCTGTATCTTTGTCGTGGTCCTTTATTGGTGGGAATATGTTGTGTTCGTTGACCGTTTATTTCCAGAAGTACGGTGGTCCCAACACAAAGCCATTTATTAGAAGGGGGGGATATCCAAGTCCCTTCATAATTTCAAGAAAGTTCTAGATGTGTTTCTTAATTTAATTCTTTCTTTCTTCAATTATGTATTTTATTTTATAGATACGTGTATTGTATTGTAGTGCTATATTCGTTTAAGTGCCCGAGTTTGAGTTTTAGTTGCGGCCAGCTTACATTATGCATAGGTTGTTGAGCTATGTCACAATATCTTTTGGTACGCCTGTAATTTTTAGTATCCTGCTGGAAATTCGTCGTCTAGTTTAGTAAGGGAGCGAACTGTTTCAAGCGTGAGTGCTATTTTTTCTCTAGGATTTAGTACCCTAATGTCGAAATTTTTCTCATTCAGTAAACTTCTTAATTTTAGCAACCATTGCTTGAGAACATCACTTGCAAAACTTAATTTCTTTAAATTAAACCATATTCCTACAATATCAACTCATGTGAGACTTAACGATATAAGTTTACCCCACTTAATATACGTCATAGTAGGAGCAAAACGGTAAGTTTTGCAAATGTTTCTACGTAAGTGATGCTACGAACTGTGTGTAAAATAAACGGCATTTAATGGTTATATTAGTTTTATAATTAAATGTATTAAATCTCTTAATTATAAGGTATATCCCTCATAGTTAGTACAACTGGCATACATTTTTGGAATTTAAATCGAATTCGCAGACAAAGATATTTTATCGGGTTATTTTATTTTAAGGCGTAGTCTGTAATTATATGTTCGTCACGAGGCTATTAAACAGAACTTAAAATATGTGTCTTAATTGAAAACTTGTGTCGCCTAGGGATTTGAATACAAACGGAAATTTCTGTACTTTTGTGATTTGACGTCTCAATAAACTATTTTTTAATTGTATGTTAACTCATTATTTAACACAATTCCGATCACTGGAAAAGCATGAGAGACTTTTCCAGATTACGTGACTTCTACACGATTAATCCCGTAAGGATAAATTTACACCACGCGCTCACCCCTCTTTGTGCCGTTAGACATTACTCACACGGCCTTGCTCGGCTCAGCCTCCCATCTGGTTCTAAGAAGCTTGGCAGTCACGATATTCACAGTGTTGAAAACCGGTCACACATCGTTTTAAGAAAACCGCGTATTTATTTCGAGCAATTTTCAAGTTTGGTTTTCACTAATTGCTACACCGGAGAATATATAAGCATATATGATGAAACGAAATTCTAAGCGTGTATTTAAAACAAAAATCTGCACACATGAGCGATGTACGTTAGGTGCAGTATATAACTTCAAAGTGAATATGTGTCCAATAAAAATACTTTAAATTGAAAATGCTTAGAGTGAAACGGTTTCCAAAAAAGGTCTACGTTTTACAAATGAACTGTCAAAAATTTCTCACATTCTCAGTGGTAAAAGTATTAAACCGTGAATTTGTAATGTATACATATAATTAATATAACTAAAGAAACTAGTTCAATTGACAGAATTATTTACCTAGTCTATTTACAAACTAATTATTTACAGATTCGTATTATCGAAATGTGATTACTGAATTATTATCGGTCATTCATCAATTACTGGGTTCTTATTACCTTTTCAAGTCATAATTTCAATGCAATATAAATGTTAGATTTCGGACGTTCCGCAAATGAACTGAATTTTTTTCATTCCACTAAATGTGCAACATACCCACACACGGCATACTGCTCGAAGACGTTGGCATGGTTTTTAAGTTAATTATTCTTATTCCCTGACGTAACAATGTGAAAAGAGGTTCAAAGGAGAATATATATCCTAACTATATCTATACTCTATATATAATATTATAATTGCGAAAGTGTGTTTGTTTGTTTGTCTGTCCTTCTTTCACGTCGCAACGGAGCAACGGATCGACGTGATTTTTTGCACATATATAGTTAGAGGGCCCGGAAGTGAGATAGGCTACTTTTTATCCCGAGAAAATATCTCATTCCCTCGGGGAAATTCTTATTGGAAAATGAAAAAGTACACAAACGGAATAACAATGTAACGTCGCGACCGAGCAACAGATCGACGTAATTTCTTGCGCAGAAAAAATTGGAGGGCTGAAAGGTGATGTTGGCTACTTTTTATCGTGAGAAAAGATCTTAAACATTTACTCAATATGTAATTTACTTTAATCATTCTATGTTAAATTACATGCCAATTGTAGTTTTAAAAATTGACAATAGAAGGCGTTCAAATAGTTTAAATTGACTGCATTTACTTTTGGTTTCCTTCGATTCGCTTTTCGTTTTGGTTTTGTTGTTTAAGAATATTTGAATATCGTTCAATTTATAAGAATGGATTGACCTTTGGTACTGATTTGAATTTTGAATTGGATTTGTTGGTTAGGTATTTGTTTATGTTTTCTTTTTCGACTGTTTTTTTTTTGTTTAGTTTTTCATAGTCTGTTGCCTAATGCCTCGCAAACGAAAATCAAGTCTTTCAAGAGCATCGTCTCAAGCATAAGCGAAAAGATTTGCTCGATTGCAAGAGTCTTCAGAATATGCTGAACTGAGAAGACAAGAGCAAGCACAGCGACAATCTGCTTTGAGAGCCGCTGAATCGCCTGCTCAGATTCAGGAAATGCTCTGAAAACAGGCAGCATGTCAGGAACATCTCAGGATATTAAAGACTCCTGCCGATACTCAACTCCGTCGAGATGAACAGACAGAGCATCAAGCCGCTTTGAGAGTCTCAGAAATGCGTGAACAAATGCAGCTGTATTTAGATGAACAGACTGAGCGTCAAGCCCTATTAAGAGCCTCCGAAACGCCTGTTCAGACCCAACTACGACTGGAGGAACAAGCAGAACGACATTCTGCTTTAAGGGCATCCGAAACACCTGAAAAGTCACAGGCGAGAAGAATCGCAAACGCGGAACTCCAAGCGGAACGTCGACGATCTTCGCAAAGAGACACTTGATCTTTATTTAGTGACGTGGCATTTCATTACGACTCCTTAATTTATTATAAGAATCACAGGCTTATTGTTATCGGACTCATGGACAAGCCATGCCAGTTTTGTAGCGCTTAGAAATGTAGATGAGACCGCAGGGATGTATTGTTCCAGCGGGAAAGTTTCCCTTCCTTTACTTGGTGAGCCAGAAGAGCCTCTGAAAACTCTCTTTTTGTATGACGTTAATAAATCACGGCACTTTTTAAATAGGATCAGAAAGTACAGCTGATGTTTCCAAATGACATCTTTTGGAGTTGACAGAGAGATAATAACGCCCGGATTTTCACCAACGTTTACTATTCAAGGGCAAGTTTATCATAGTATAGGTGCGCTTTGAACAACATCAATTCTTGCAGGTATATTTAATTTGTAACGAAGAAATTGAAACAAACCGCCGCTGCCAATTTATTCAGGGAGTTGAAAGAGACATGGTGTTGAAAATTCAAAGAATGTTGCATGAACACATCTTGATAAACACATTTAAAACCGCTTTAGAGAACCTGGTAGCCGACAATCATAACTTTTATGATGACCTGCAATATCCACTGATTTATAGCAAGGGACAAGAGGGATATCATTTTGAAATTCTACTCATTCATCCTATAACAAAACAGCCTGTTCCGAACAAAAACGTTTCGTGTATGGATTTTTATGCGTATTACATGATGTTGCGAGAGAATGAGTTCAACCTCTTCGTGCGGTACAGACAACTTTTCCATCAATTTCAAAGTAGAAAGAAAACGCCTCCGCTACATCTCTTTAAATAAAAAAAAGCTGCGAGTTAAGAATTACATACATCTGCAAGATGCTATTAATAGCGATGCTAATGTAAACCCCAGTGATTTAGGTAAAATGGTAATTCTTCCGTCTCCATTCGTCAACAGCCCCCTCTACCTGCACGAATACACTCAGGATGCATTCGCCTATGTACGGAGTTACGGTAGACCCGATCTTTTTGTCACTTTCACTTGCAATCCCTCATGGAAGGAAATTACTGAGGAGCTAATGCCCGGACAAAAAGCTACTGACAGACACGATTTAGTTGCCATAGTTTTTCGTTTAAAAGTACAAAATATAATGAATGTTATTGAGTGGCATTCCGTTGTATTCCATTAAGTGGCAAAAACGAGGTTTGCCACATGTGCACATCCTAATATGGCTCAACGAGAAGTTGCGCCCCAACCAAATAGACGACTTAATAAGCGCTGAGATTCCGGATCCAGCACAAGATAAAGATTTGTACGACACTATAGTCTGAAACATGGTTCACGGTCCACCATCGCCTTGCATGAAAGTTGGGAAATGTACAAAATAATATCCATGAACGCTACTAAAAGAAACAATGCACAATGACAAAGGCTACCCGTTATACAGACGCAGAGCACCAGAAGATGGTGGTAGGAAAGTCACTGTCAAGGTTCTCAGCGGGGCGTTCGTAACCTTAGACAATAGCTGGGTTGTGCTATATTCTCCCATTATATGTAAAATGTTTAATGTTCACATTAATGTAAAAGCTTGCAGCTCTGTCCACGCTATTAAATATGCATATATGCAAGTATATAAATAAAGGAAATGATCAGGCTATATTCAATCTCAGAAATGAAGGTGGGGTTCAGCCCGTTAATGAAGTCCAGACCTTTCAAGTAGGACATTATGTCAATAGCAACGAGGCAGCGTGGTGGCTCCTTGGTTTCCCCTTACATGAGAGACATCCAACTGTTACTCATTTTGCCGTGTACTAGTAAAACGGGGAGCGCGTGTACTTTAACGAGAACAACTTCATTGAAAGGGTCTCATCAACATGCAAGACCACACTAACAAACTTTTTCCAGCTTTATCAGACCGATTATTTCGCAAAAACTTTGTTGTATGCCGAAGTCCCCCGTTATTACTCTTGGAAAACTTCAAGAAAGGAATGGAAACGCCGCGTTCAAGGCATGCCTGTTGAAAATTGGCCTGGAGTTAAATCATTATATGCTCTCGGCCGTGTGTACTCCGTCCATGTAACAAATTTTGAATGTTTCTGTTTTCGTATGCTGCTGCACTACGTCCGGGGTGCGACAAGCCATAGAGACCTTAAAGCTGCCAATTTTCAGGAATTCGTAACTTATAGAGAGGCATGTGAAGCTCTGCGTCTGTTAGAGAATGATAAGATAATCATTGGAACAAAACCATGGAGGAAGCCATAGTACCGGTCACCAGACAAAATCAGGGAACTATATGCAACCCTCATATAATCTTGTGGCCTTAGCAATCCCCAACAGTTGTGGGAAATACAAAGAGTACATGGCATAAGANTATAGAGAGGCATGTGAAGCTCTGCGTCTGTTAGAGAATGATAAGATAATCATTGGAACAAAACCATGGAGGAAGCCATAGTACCGGTCACCAGACAAAATCAGGGAACTATATGCAACCCTCATATAATCTTGTGGCCTTAGCAATCCCCAACAGTTGTGGGAAATACAAAGAGTACATGGCATAAGACATTTTGCGACGGCTACAGCAGACACAGGACATGACATTTAATGAATACATTTATAATGAAGCCCTTGCAAAAATTGAAGGTAAAATAATGGTAATTGTGGGGGAAAGGTTAAACGATTTCTGAATGATTAGCCCTCCACGATCAGACGCAAGTGACATAGTGACGAAANTATAATCTTGTGGCCTTAGCAATCCCCAACAGTTGTGGGAAATACAAAGAGTACATGGCATAAGACATTTTGCGATGGCTACAGCAGACACAGGACATGACATTTAATGAATGCATTTATAATGAAGCCCTTGCAAAAATTAAAGGTAAAATAATGGCAATTGTGGGGGAAAGGTTAAACGATTTCTGAATGATTAGCCCTCCACGATCAGACGCAAGTGACATAGTGACGAAANAATTGTGGGGGAAAGGTTAAACGATTTCTGAATGATTAGCCCTCCACGATCAGACGCAAGTGACATAGTGACGAAATTGTTCCAGAGTTAAACTATGATGTCCCAGCGCTGCAGCAGCAAGTGACCGAAATGGTGCCCCGGTTATTACCGGAACAAAGACACGTGTTTGACCAAGTGTAACGTCAAGTGGAGTCAAGTGCACACTTCTCTCTAGATGCCCCTGGTGGAACGGGAAAAAAATATTTGTTAAATTTATTTCTGGCCCATATAAGAAGAGAGAAAGAAATTGCTGTAGCCGGGGCTTCCTCCGGCATAACCACCACGCTACTGAGCGGGAGCCGTACCGCGCATTCCGTGTTAAAGCTGCCACTGAATCTTCCTCAGGAAGAGTCACCCATCTGCAATTTTAGTAAAAATAGCACTCGGGGTACAATGCTGCGTCAATGTAAGTTGTTAGTGTGGGACGAAAGCACAATGTCACACAAAAAAGCGCGATAGAGACCCTACACCAAACTCTGCAGANTAAGTTGTTAGTGTGGGACGAAAGCACAATGTCACACAAAAAAGCGCGATAGAGACCCTACACCAAACTCTGCAGAATATACGAAACAATACAGACATTATGGGAGGAATGGTTGTATTACTGGCTGGTGACTTCCGCCAAACTCTACCAGTGATTCAGAGGGACACACCTGCAGATGAAATCAAAGCCTGTCTCAAGTCGTCAAGCTTATGGGTAAATATCAAGAAATTCAGCTTGACGACAAATATGAGAGTGCACCTCTACAGGGCGTTGATATAGGACATTATGCTGATAAACTATTGAAAATTGGAGATGTGCGGTTAGAAACAGATGCCAAGGGCTGTGTATCACTAATCGGGGATTTTAGTTATTTGGTGCAGAGTGATATGGGACTGATTGCTAGCGTTTACCCAGATCTACAAATATATACAATTGACAACCAGTGGCTATGTAAAAGAGCGATTCTAGCACCAAAAAAAACATCATTAATAAAATTAATACTAACATTTTGAAAGAGGTACAAGGAGAAACCTCAGAGTATTTGTCAGTAGAGACAGTCATGGACACAAAACAGAGCACTTCATATCCTGTAGAGTTCCTGAATTATCTAGAGTTGTCAGGTGTGCCCTCGCATAAGCTCCAATTAAAACTAGGCGTTCCGGCCATGCTTATGCACCGTGATTACGTAACGGGACGAGGCTTCGCGTCACACAACTTGGGTGGAACATAATTGGTGCCACTATTCTGACAGGACTAGGAAAGGGCGAGAACGTAATCATCCCCTGGAATTCCCACAGACCTCCCGTTCCAATTCAATAGGTTGCAACTCCCTCTCAAGCTTACTTTTGCTGTTACAATGCCCAAAATCTCCACATCTTAGCGCCAGATGGAAAGACTTAAAACATCATCGTCCTAAAATAGTTCTCTGTTCTGTGTTTATGATCAGTGTCTGTCTACTAACAACCGTTATTTCTACCTATAAGTTTGTTAGTATAACCACGCGAGCGAAGATGCGGGTAAAAGCTTGTAATATTATAAATGCGAAAGTGTGTTTGTTTGTTTGTCCTTTTTTCACGTCACAACGGAGAAACGGATCAACGTTNGTAATATTATAAATGCGAAAGTGTGTTTGTTTGTTTGTCCTTTTTTCACGTCACAACGGAGAAACGGATCAACGTTATTTTTTGTACAGTGATAGTTGGAGAGCGGGGAAGTGACATATGCTACTTTTTGTCACGAAAAAATATCTCATTCCGTTAGGAAAATATTTTTAGTAAAAATAGCGCTCGGAGTACAGTGCTGCTTCAATGTAAGTTGTTAGTGTGGAACGACGTCGGAACGGAGCAACGGATCGACGTAATTTGTTGCACAGAAATAGTTGGAGGGCTGAAATGTGATATTGGCTGTTTTTAATCGCAAGAAAATATCTCAAAAAATTTACAAACTATAATAGTGAACCAAGTCGGAAGAAAGTTTGCTGCCAACGCGCTCTCTTGCAATAAGCTGTCTAAACCGTTAAAGATGGAGCAGTATCGTGTAGTAAAGAAATGTANGCTGCCAACGCGCTCTCTTGCAATAAGCTGTCTAAACCGTTAAAGATGGAGCAGTATCGTGTAGTAAAGAAATGTATAGCATAAAAAGACCCAAAAATAACTCTGCGGTAGCATATATCTATCTATAACAGAGAAATACTAACAAGTGTTTTTACTATTTAATTCACCGAGGCGTTAGGTTTTATAATGTGTATAGAGTATAAAAAATTAACACTAAGTAAAATTCAACTTTATTTTTAAAAAAACCTAAACAATAATTCTGTAGTCCATGCGAGCGGAGCCGCGGGCACAGCTAGTAANAAAGAGGTACAAGGAGAAACCTCAGAGTATTTGTCAGTAGAGACAGTCATGGACACAAAACAGAGCACTTCATATCATGTAGAGTTCCTGAATTATCTAGAGTTGTCAGGTGTGCCCTCGCATAAGCTCCAATTAAAACTAGGCGTTCCGGCCATGCTTATGCACCGTGATTACGTAACGGGACGAGGCTTCGCGTCACACAACTTGGGTGGAACATAATTGGTGCCACTATTCTGACAGGAGTAGGAAAGGGCGAGAACGTAATCATCCCCTGGAATTCCCACAGACCTCCCGTTCCAATTCAATAGGTTGAAACTCCCTCTCAAGCTTACTTTTGCTGTTACAATGCCCAAAATCTCCACATCTTAGCGCCAGATGGAAAGACTTAAAACATCATGTACAGTAGCGTCCTAAAATAGTTCTCTGTTCTGTGTTTATGATCTGTGTCTGTCTACTAACAACCGTTATTTCTACCTATAAGTTTGTTAGTATAACCACGCGAGCGAAGATGCGGGTAAAAGCTAGTAATATTATAAATGCGAAAGTGTGTTTGTTTGTTTGTCCTTTTTTCACGTCACAACGGAGAAACGGATCAACGTTATTTTTTGTACAGTGATAGTTGGAGAGCGGGGAAGTGACATATGCTACTTTTTGTCACGAAAAAATATCTCATTCCGTTAGGAAAATATTTTTAGTAAAAATAGCGCTCGGAGTACAGTGCTGCTTCAATGTAAGTTGTTAGTGTGGAACGACGTCGGAACGGAGCAACGGATCGACGTAATTTGTTGCACAGAAATAGTTGGAGGGCTGAAATGTGATATTGGCTGTTTTTAATCGCAAGAAAATATCTCAAAAAATTTACAAACTATAATAGTGAACCAAGTCGGAAGAAAGTTTGCTGCCAACGCGCTCTCTTGCAATAAGCTGTCTAAACCGTTAAAGATGGAGCAGTATCGTGTAGTAAAGAAATGTATAGCATAAAAAGACCCAAAAATAACTCTGCGGTAGCATATATCTATCTATAACAGAGAAATACTAACAAGTGTTTTTACTATTTAATTCACCGAGGCGTTAGGTTTTATAATATGTATAGAGTATAAAAAATTAACATTAAGTAAAATTCAACTTTATTTATAAAAAAACCTAATCAATAATTATGTAGTCCATGCGAGCGGAGCCGCGGGCACAGCTAGTGTGTGTATATATATATATATATATATATATAATATATGTGTGTGTGTGTGTGTAATTTAATTTCTAGACGTCAGGGCACGTAAGACGATAAGCATCTAGTTCTACATATTTGACAATATTATGTCATTGCAGTAAACTTTTATGGGTGACATAGTTGGCTGGGGCGTCACCTTACAGTACAAAACATCGTATGTCCGAATCCCAAATAATACGTGGCTGTGCCATTTTTTAGTATAAAGTTAGGTTATTTTTATTTATATGCCAATCTTCTTCTCCTCTCCCCCCGACACTTGACATAAAGCAGAGACTTTAATAAACAACAATTAAAAAGTAGTTCTCGTGTATAGACTTTTTACATATTTATATTCGAGTTGAGGGATTTCAGTAAAATCGTACTTGTTATAATCCTTTCGCCTACAGTACCACCTGGTATCAAAATATGAAAGTGTCGTAATATAAATTTGTCATAGTAATTGGTTTCGAAAGCAGTCTTATACGCCACGAATTGATGTATTTTGTACGAATGCTGTTACGAAATACGTAGCAATGCGGAGATAATGCTATGAAAATGCTGCTTTACACAGTATTGTTTATGTAGCTATTCATCATTCGTTGGATCTTGACGCTACTCCTCACCTGTGTGATACAGTGTGGTTCATAGGATCTGAGTTAATTTTACCGGGCACAGACTATAAGGTGCCTTGAATGTTTAATAGGGTGAATAATAATGTCATCACGTCTTGGTTTTACAGGTTTATTTGACCGGGAATTCATACACACATTCCCGGCACTTTTGCGGGAATTACACATACTTTCTCGCCACCTTATGCCGAGACTTAACTCATACATTACTGATCCTGTGAGTTCTGGGACTGAAGGGCTAATAACGGTGCTCTGGCTAACGTTTCCGACTTGGGGGCATGTCCCTGAGTGACGACGTTGTTACTTAACTGTATTCTGCTTTTTGGGGTTGCTCCGGTGGTAACTTGCGTTCTGGTGAGTTGGGTGGCCCTTTTTCAGGCCCTCGAACTGGCTGTTCCGTGTTCTCTCCCTTTCCGTTCTCGGTATCTCCTTCTGCGTCCTGACGTGGTGCTCCGTCACCATCCAGCGGCGTCTACTTCCTCGCTGGGTGGTGCCTCTCGTGAGGCCACCACTCGTCTCCCTGGTTCGGCCTCGCGTTCCGTGTCCCGATTTGGCGGTAAGACTGTTCTGACTAAACTGACTCTGGTCCANAGCGGCGTCTACTTCCTCGCTGGGTGGTGCCTCTCGTGAGGCCACCACTCGTCTCCCTGGTTCGGCCTCGCGTTCCGTGTCCCGATTTGGCGGTAAGACTGTTCTGACTAAACTGACTCTGGTCCAGTGCCTCGCGACGTGGGAGATTACTGGTTGTCTACCCTGATATGACTGACCCCTTAATACTGTCTCTGGTTGACTCTGCCGGGGCCNCTCCTTCTGCGTCCTGACGTGGTGCTCCGTCACCATCCGGCGGCGTCTACTTCCTCGCTGGGTGGTGCCTCTCGTGAGGCCACCACTCGTCTCCCTGGTTCGGCCTCGCGTTCCGTGTCCCGATTTGGCGGTAAGACTGTTCTGACTAAACTGACTCTGGTCCAGTGCCTCGCAACGTGGGAGATTACTGGTTGTCTACCCTGATATGACTGACCCCTTAATACTGTCTCTGGTTGACTCTGCCGGGGCCCGAACCCCGGCCTCGGTGTGCGATATCACTCAACCGACTGACGCACTGATGCACTGGTTCAACTGACTGACTGCTAACTTCGTCGTGGCGACGTGGGGACGGGCGGATCCCCACCCGGCACCTGATACCTCCCGGTGCGGAGATATCACTGACCCCGATTGCTCCGATATGACTGACTGACTTCAACTGACGCAATTGACATGACTAATGTGACTAACTCTGTGGTGTCCGACCTCCCGGATCTTGGCATCCCGACAGACGACTCCCTCTCTCGGCGCGAGATTCTAACTAACTGGGCCGACTGATCNAATTAGCTTTTAAACTATTTCCATCCCCCCTTAGAACCTTACACAAGTCTTCCCTTGTTATGGGAAAGGGAGGTGGGAGGTGCCGAACAATGGCTATTTACTCCACATGCTACGACTTTTGTTACTGGAGGGGGAAGGGGGCGACCTGCAGTGCCACTGACAAACCCTGTCAGCTCTTTTCTCGGCGCATGTCCAAATTTCCACGCGGTTTGCTAGGGGGGGCTCACACTGCGACCTTGACACATGTAACTGCTTCCTTTGGGCAGGCCTGGCTTCACCGAGGGTGTTAATAGCTGCCACATGTCCTGAGGCAGGTGGCTACTGGGAGGCTCTTGTGGGAGGGGGTGGGGTATGACAGCTGAGTTTCTATGTTGAATATGGCACACGTCAATCTCAAGCATCAGGCAGTTTCTGGGTGCCACATTGTCTACATAACTGACATGTTTCGATACACAGCAGATGGCCACTGCTAGCAGTTGCGTAATACGACACCAAACACCAACAGCAGCACATCCTAAGCTAAAATTACTATTATTCCAGTAGTTCATCCGAGTACAGTTGCAGTGCGGGAGGATGGAGGGTGTGCTGGCCTTCGGGCCTTAAAACCTGTCCTTCGAAAGTTTTCTCAGGGTACCACGGCACCGAAAAGTGTCGCCCTGAGATTAAACCTACTGTGAGTGGTTCCGCAGGCAAACGAATTGGAATAGGTAATAGTTCTAGCTGCGCCTTGGATACAGAACAGTTTAAACTGGGAAGTTGAAAAGGACAGTGTGGCACACTATCTCTCCTCCTCTACGCGGCCGGGTGGATCAACGGGTCACAGGGTCATCAGTCCACCGGACCCTGTCTGTGCGTGGCCATAATTCCCCTAGTGGGATCCCCTGTGAACGGCAAAGTGGGAGAAAAGGGAACTAAGCCAGTCTGAGGCCTACGGCCTCAGGCTGCCCTGAGGCTTGACTGGTGGATGGACTTGGGGCACTTCTTAAATCTGTTTTTGTTTATGTATGTAGTGTGCTCGTAGTGTGGGGACTTACGCCAGTAAGCACACAGTAGAGACTGTTTAGTGTTGTGTTTGTAGTGCAGACTATAATTCAATTCGAGTGTTTCTCTGAACACGTTGTTCACTCTTGAGTGAAGAACCATAGTGTGGGTTCCGCTGCCGCGGAAACACTATGGCGGCTTCGGGAAGCCCGCGAGGGCTACCCAGCCCAGCAATGACTGAGGCATTGGGTCTCACAACTCCTGAGAAGCCCAGGTNTCGGGAAGCCCGCGAGGGCTACCCAGCCCAGCAATGACTGAGGCATTGGGTCTCACAACTCCTGAGAAGCCCAGGTCATTAAAAGAGAAAAGGAAAAGCCTGACCAGCTTTCTAAAAGGCGAATATATTGCAAGAGAGGTGACGGATGCAGCTATTACGTGCCTAACGGACTCTCAGTTCAACTGGGCAAGATGTACAATGTCTTCCGGAAAGAAGAGAACTTACCGGAAGATATGGAAAAACATACGAGGCGTTAAACCGAGTATAGTGGACTCCTGGATCCAGGAGGTCTATGACCATGAAGATCGAATGGAGAATTCCGAAGAGGAGGACAAGATGGAACAACAGGAGGTCGCAGGATCAGAAGTCTCTGGGGAACTGTCCTCTTCCGAGGAAGAAACATATCTCAAACAGGCCTCAAGGAAAGTAAAGGAATTCACCCTCGTTGGGAGAAAGGGAAAGCCCCTTAAGAGTGCCAGGATGATCTTCCCGGAAACTGAAGTTTTGGAAGTGGTGCCCAAATCAGCCAGGAAAGTCGTAACAGGAGATGCAGAAATGGACCCAACACCCGGAACCTCAAGCCAAGAAGCCATTAAAGCCAAGTTTTTCGATTCCAAAGTCGATAAGGATACTGGGAGCGACTCATTAGAAAATGAAGAGACTCATGTACAGGAGATATATGAGAACACAAAAGAGATGGTATCAATGATGATGGAGTGGATNTAGAAAATGAAGAGACTCATGTACAGGAGATATATGAGAACACAAAAGAGATGGTATCAATGATGATGGAGTGGATCTTAAATAAGAGTTCCAAGATAAACTCCACACAGGCCAACTGGTTAATCCCGAGACTAAATCAGTTACAGAGTAATGTAGACGAAGTCTTAATGGGGAACTGTAAACTGATTGGGAGGTTACGGCAATTGGAAAAGACCCAAACCTCATGGCAGGAGATCCTCAAGCCAGTAGGACCAACAATTCCAGAAATAAAAAGTTATGCGCAGGCAGCTAGAACAGAGACACTGAAACCAAGACCTGCGAAAAAAAAGTGGTCCTCTTGTACCCGGAAAATTAAGGAAGTACCAGCACCGAAACAAGAGACAAAATTAAGAGCGGATTCAATCCAAAGGCAGAAGGATTGCAAATCCGAAACATGCGTGGCATCAGGGGAGGAGGTATAATGGTTGAAGCAGGAGATGACAAAACCCTGGAAACGTTCAGTAATGCCACAAAAATTCAGGCATTGGGCCTCAAGCTAGAGGCACCAAAGAGACATGGGCCTAAGATCGTCATATATGACATAACTCGTAATGAGGACGGAACTGGACTACCTGAAACTATCATCAGGCAAAACTTTAATGGAACATGTGGAGGCCACAACTTACAAAGTTTTGTAAAGGCCGTGACAGTGAGTCACAGAACTGGGAGACGGGACACGGACAGGGTGAATGTGGTATTACAATGCGACCCACAAACCAGAAATGCACTAATAGAAAAGGAAAGAGTATATGTCGGCTATGAAAGCTGTAGAATCAAGGACTACATATCATTGTCACGATGGATATTTACGGTCGTTACCCCCGTATAAGCTGGTAGATGTAGAGAGGCGCAGTCCACCTGCTCATGTTGTGGTGACCAGGGCCATGAATTTAAAAACTGCCCTAAGAAACAGGAAACCAACTTCAAAGAGATATGTGCCAATTGCCACAAAAAGGGTCAGCAGCACGATCACAGAGTGGACTCCCGTGATTGCCCCGCATACCAGAGAGCCCTGTCCGTGGAACTCTCACGAATAGACTATGGAGTCTAATGTCCTAAGGTGTGGGCAGCTAAATATGCAATGGTCGGGAGCAGTGGCAGCTGAACTGAACAGGATTGTTCTGGAGCAGGGACTTGATGTTGTAATGTTCCAGGAACCATACGTTNCAGTGGCAGCTGAACTGAACAGGATTGTTCTGGAGCAGGGACTTGATGTTGTAATGTTCCAGGAACCATACGTTCTCTTTGAAGATGTTGTGGGCCTGCGGGGTGATGTATTCACTGTCGGTGTTCGTCCTAGGGCTGGGATATTGAGGGTCAACAAAGACGTGGAAATTATGGTATTAACGAGTGTCTCGGACACCCACCACATATGTGCACAGATAACTAAGGGCACAACACAGTTCTGGGTAGTATCCTCATACTTCCGGTCCGGGGATGACACGCAGACACATCTTGATCGATGGGAAATCATTATTGACACATTGAAAGGGAAACCTCTGATCTTAAGCGCTGATGTTAACGCCAAATCAGAGCTGTGGCATTCACCTGTCGATGATGAAGCAGGAGACACAGTAAGCCAATTCATCCTGGCTAATGATATGGATGTGGCAAACGAAGAAGGAAATCTTCCGACATTTGTCTCGCAGGCCCACGGCACACAATCATACCTGGATGTAACTGTAACAAACAGAAAGGCAAACAACACCATTATGGAATGGAAAGTGCTAGAGGAAAGCTCCAGTGACCACCGCCTGATTACATTCAATGTACTCACTGGTGATGATGGTGGACGGTGGCTGCCGCAACAGATTGAAGGGGAGGTCCGATTTGTGCACAATGTGGACTGGGCGGCCTTCGATGGGGCCCTGCTGGATGGGCTTGCTCTAATTGATAACAATAACACAAGTCTGAATGATCGAGTCAGTGAACTTACGAAGATCATTCAAGATACATGCGAAAAGAACCTGAAGAAAACATCCCGAGGACTTCCCAATCTGTCCTGGTGGGATAAGGAACTGGACCAAGAGAGAAAAGTTCTAAGAAAAGACAGAAAGAAGCTACACCAGCTTCGTGGCGAAGAAATGGATCAATTTTCGCAAATATACAAAGTGAAAAAGCAGGCTTATTTCAGCAGGGTTCGCAAGAAAATGAAGAAATTATGGGAGGACTTCGCAACACGGGCCGGAAACGAAGATCCTTTCGGTATTGTGTACAAGTTGGCCTCTAACAAGACCAAGAGGGCAGTGCCACCACCATGCATGAAATCAAATGGTAAGCTGTTGACGAATCAGAAAGACACAATGGAAGTCCTGCTACGGGCTCTCCTGCTTGATGACTCCATGATGGAAGAGGGGGAGGAGCACACGGCAAAGAGACAGAAAATGGAAGTAATTCCAGAGGTGCAAGACGCACCAAACTTCGAAATGGAAGAACTGAAGCAGATTGTCTACAACATGAAGAATGGGAAAGCACCAGGGATGGACGGCATAACAAACGAAATACTAAAAAGGTGTTATTCTCGAATAAAGAATATTCTTCTAGACATCTACAACGACTGTCTCCAAGCCGGCGTGTTCCCTTCCCCTTGGAAATTGGGATGCCTAAGAATCCTGAAAAAGGAAAACAAGAGAGATTTGGACGACCCCAAATCGTACAGGCCTTTGACATTGCTTCCGGTGCTAGGCAAAGTATATGAAAAGCTGATCAACAGACGATTAATAATGGCCTTGGAAGCAGAAGGCACACTAAACGAACACCAGTATGGTTTCAGAAGAGGAACCGGTACTGACTTTGCGCTTCACGATGAAATGGAGAAGGTCAGGGGTTCCTCTGCCAAATATATGATGGCAATATACCTGGACATATCTGGAGTGTTCGATAATGCCTGGTGGCCGGAGGTAATGCATCGGTTAAAGAACAAGAAATGCCCAGCCAACTTGTACAGGGTCATCCTGGATTTCTTCCGTGAAAGATGGAGTATCTACTCATCCAGGACAGCTCAAGTAAGGAAAGAGCTTACGAAGGGATGCCCCCAGGGATCGGTCCTTGGACCTATCCTATGGAACGTCCTCTTCGATGGCTTCCTGGAGTTGGGTCTCCCGACGGGGTGCACGGTATTTGGCTATGCAGATGATGGACTTATCCTAGTCTCGGGGAATTCAAGAAGAGAACTAGAGACAAAAGCAAGTGAGATAATGTCCAAAACTTGGAACTGGTCCAAAAGTGTGAAATTAGAATTCTCAATAGAGAAAACCAAAACCATGCTGGTTAAAGGAAAATTAAAACGATATCCGACCGTGTACTTCGGGGGGAGCCCAGTTCAATATGTGAAGGAATATAGGTATCTCGGAGTCATCATGGATGAAAACATGAGCTTCTTGAAGCACATTGAATATGTGTCGCGAAAGGCAGTCATGGTTTTCCAAAAACTCAGGAGAATCGGCAATACAAACTGGGGCCTAAATTATGGCACACTCAGAACTATATACAAGGCAGTTTTTGAAGCCATAATAACATATGGTGCGGTGATGTGGCATCACCGAGCTGCACTTTCGTGGCATAGAAGAAAGCTTATAAGTGCTCAAAGAGCGGCACTGCTGACCATTACCGGTGCATATAAAACTGTGTCGAATGAGTCGCTCCCAGTAATAGTGGGAGTTCTTCCAGCATATTTGCTTATAAAATAAAGAGGACTCACAGTGGAGAGGGCGCGGGCCGGCAGGCTGTCTAAAGAATATAAGGATATGTTAATGGCTGACATTCTGGAAGAGTGGCAAAACACCTGGACTAACTCGGAGAAAGGTCGGCAAACCTTTGAGTTANGGTGCATATAAAACTGTGCCGAATGAGTCGCTTTCAGTAATAGCGGGAGTTCTTCCAGCAGATTTGCTTATAAAAAACAGAGGACTCACAGTGGAGAGGGCGTGGGCCGGCAGGCTGTCTAAAGAATATAAGGATACGTTAATGGCTGACATTCTGGAAGAGTGGCAAAACACCTGGACTAACTCGGAGAAAGGTCGGCAAACCTTTGAGTTATTGCCTGACATCGAAGCCAGGATGAGCTGTAAGTGGATCACTGTGAACCACTACAGCATGCAACTAACAACTGGACATGGCAACTTCAAGGCGAAGTTAAACAGCCTGCGACTCGTGCAATCTCCGCTGTGCGATGTATGTGGTGTGGATGACACAGTACACCATGTGCTAGAAGACTGTCTCAAGACAGAGGACTTACGAGTTTGGCTTGAGGAACAAACTCGAAAAAAGGGCATTCACTGGAGATTAGATGTGATGACCAACAAAGATCTCCATAAGATATGGAATGAATTCGCTACTCGGATTGGGAAACTATTAGAAGAATTCGACAAATGGTACCAGCAAATTTCTGATGACCCATAACGGGAAACTCAAACACTTGGAGGAACCCTGATTGGTGAGGAGGACAGGTTTTTAAAAAGTGAGAAAATCGGTTAATCTACCGGTTACAGGTACCAAGAAAGTGAATGGCCCTTAGGAATGGACACAAAAAGTGCAGCGCACTGTTTTACTCTTAGGAGTACAGTTACAGTGCGGGAGGTTTGAGGGTGCGCTGGCCTTCGGGCCTTAAAAACCTGTACATTTTAATATCATCCCAGTAGCAAAAGTCAGTTCGTCTATTTGGGAAAATCTGCTTATACACGAGCAGCCCACAAACTGTTACCATAATCAGTCAACCACCACAACGCACCCACATGTGTATGTGGCATAAATGATACTTCTTGACTATTGTGTGTGGTTGGCCACATCTAGGACACTATTCATACAACTCTCATATAGCAAAATACAATCTGCCCTTAAGCCGCACGATTATGCGTAGTCAGTTGTACCTCAAGCATGCCGACACTATTAGTGGCCCATGAGTGGCAGCAGNTACAGCATGCAACTAACAACTGGACATGGCAACTTCAAGGCGAAGTTAAACAGCCTGCGACTCGTGCAATCTCCGTTGTGCGATGTATGTGGTGTGGATGACACAGTACACCATGTGCTAGAAGACTGTCTCAAGACAGAGGACTTACGAGTNGTATGTGGTGTGGATGACACAGTACACCATGTGCTAGAAGACTGTCTCAAGACAGAGGACTTACGAGTTTGGCTTCAGGAACAAACTCGAAAAAAGGGCATTCACTGGAGATTAGAAGATGTGATGACCAACAAAGATCTCCATAAGATATGGAATGAATTCGCTACTCGGATTGGGAAACGATTAGAAGAATTCGACAAATGGTACCAGCAAATTTCTGATGACCCATAACGGGAAACTCAAACACTTGGAGGAACCCTGATTGGTGAGGAGGACAGGTTTTTAAAAAGTGAGAAAATCGGTTAATCTACCGGTTACAGGTACCAAGAAAGTGAATGGCCCTTAGGAATGGACAGAAAAAGTGCAGCACACTGTTTTTGAGAATCCTCATGTCAATGTCACGCCCTCCAAACCTCCCACGCCTGGCCTTCGGGCCTTAAAAACCTGTCCTTCGAATTGTTTTCTCATGGTACCGCACCGGAAAGTATCGCCCTGAGTATATAAACCTATCGCAAGAGAGTGGCGCATTTTGCGATTAGAGCCAAATTCACGGAGGTGTTTGAGTTGAGTGCTCTTGAATTGGAAGAAAGAATATATCAGAACTGTCCTCGGAGTTGGAGCACATGTGGAAACGAAGAGGGCAGCGCGGTACTGACTCCCTGCCTCTGCAAGGCTTGGTGGATAAACGGGTCATGGGTTATCAGTCCACCGGACTGGGGGTCTGTGTGTGACCATAATTCCCCTAGAGGGACTCCCAGTGGACGGGGAAGAGGGTGTAAAGGGAAATACGCCGGTCTGATGCCTACGGCCTCAGGCTTGTCGAGGAATGACCTCGAAGGCTTCAAACTGTGTATATGTTTAGTGTGGGGACTTACAGTGTAAGCACACAAGTGTTAGTATTTAAGAGAGACTTATATTTAACAGTGCATGTGAGATGTCATTGTGTGGATCCTGTAGTCACAGGAACACGAAGGTGTCCCTGATAAGCCCATTCAACCAGGGAAGCTCTGGCTTGCTGTAGGCGCTGGGGATTATGGTAGTATAAACGCCTCTGTCACTTAAAGAAAAAATACAGGGCTTAAAAGTATTCCTTGATAAGGAAAAGGTCCCAAGGGATGTCTCACTGGCAACAGTAACCAGGCTTCTTGATGTCGACCTCGATTGGGGGCATTATAAAATGTCCTCTCCGGAGAAGATACTTCATCGAGAGTTCTGGAAGTTCATTAATGGGGTCAAGGTGAGTGTTGTGGACTCGTGGATCCAAGAAAATTATGGGGAGGAAGAGGAAGCAGAAGGAGGCAAATAAGTCGAAAGTGAAGTGGATCCTGAACACCTGGACCAAGCTGGCAAGAGAGGATTTGAAGGCACGTATGAATCATCACAAGATGAACCGGAATTACGATTGGCATCCAGAAGAGTTCAGGGCTTCATTCTGGTGGCGAAAAAGGGGAAACTCTTAAAATCCACTTGGATGGGGTTTCCAGAAACAACAGACCTGGACATTGTACCTAGGTCAGCACTGAAGCCCAGAAGGTCTGAAGAGGAACCTGCCCCTGGCCCCAGTGTCTCCAGAGGAGAAGTGGGACCTCTTCCTGGAATAAAAAGGAAACTATGGTTCGATCTTCCAAGTGAAGATGAAGGACATAGGAGCGACTCATTGAAGGGAAACGATTTCATCCAAAGGGTTGAAAGCAGGGTTGAGGAAACTCATAATGAGGCAAAGGCTCTGGTGTCAGAGATGATGGAGTGGCTGTTAAACAAGAACTCCAAAATTAACAGTTCTCAGGCCAACTGGTTGATTCCCAGGTTAAGCCAGTTACAAGGCCATGTTGATAAGGTCTTAATCGAAAATGGGAAACTAATCGGCAGCCTACAACTGGCGGGATACAGAGCTACAGAACCCAGACTGTGCCAGTTGCACCTAGGCAACAAATCCCTGGAATAAGAAGCTACGCGCAAGCTGCAGGTAGCGAAACCGTTCAGTCCAAACAGGCTAAAAAGGTAATCCTGGTATTTCCCGATACGGAAGGGATAACATGCGAAGAGACCCGAAACATTATTAAGAAAGGGTTAAACCCAAGAGATGAAGGCATTCAGATAAGGAATATGAAGGGCATAAGAAATGGTGGTGTACTGATTGAGGCCGGTGATGAAGAGACTTTCATGTCCCTAAACAACCAGGCGAAAACGCAAGAATTGGGTCTAAAGCTTGAGGCGCCCAAGAAAAGGGGCCCCAAGGTGTTAATTTATGACGTGCCACGAGAAGAGGATAATGGCAATCTCACTGAAACCATTTCCAAGCCGAATTTTAGGAACAAAGGATGTGGAGGTCACAATATGGAAAGCTTCACGAAACAGTGACTATAAGCCACAGAACTGGCAAGAGGGGAACATACAGGGTCAACTTGGTGTTAGAGTGTGACCCTAAGGTCAGAAATGCACTAATAGAAATAAAAAGGCTATATGTGGGGTATGACAGCTGCAGGGTTAGAGATTACATCTCGCTCTCCAGGTGTTATACATGCCAGCAATGGGGGTATATAGCCAACAAATGCAGAGAGAGTCCACCTACTCATGCTGTGGTGACCAAGGACACAAATTTAAGAACTGTCCTAAGAAAAGTGCATCGGATTCCAGGAAATCTGTGTCAATTGTCACATGAAAGGTCAGCAACATGATCACAGAGTGGACTCCAGGGATTGCCAGGCATACCAGAGGGCCCTGTCTGTCGAACTCGCCAGGATAGACTATGGCATGTGAAAATATAATTAGATGTGGACAGTTGAATAGGCAATGGTCAGCATCGGTGGCTGTGCAGCTCAATAGTCTCGTGGTGGAGCAGAAACTTGATATAGTACTGTTTCAAGAGCCATATGTACCATTTGATGCTGTTGTGGGTCTGCGGGGTAATGTATTCACCTCTGGCGATCGTCCCCGGGCTGGGGTATTAGGGACTAACAAAAACATGGATATGGCGATGATGTCAAGCATATCTAACATGCATCACGTCTGTGTCAAGGTTATGAAAGACACAACCGAATGCTGGTTGGTATCCTCGTACTTTCAGTTCGGGGATGATATGCAGATACATTTGGATCGTTGGGAAATTATATCTGACACATTGAGAGTGGTAACATGTGCAGATGTAAATGCAAAATCAGAACTGTGGCATTCCCCAATCACAGACGAGGCAGGAGATCTTGTAAGTCAGTTCCTCCTCATCAATGACAGGGATGTGGCAAACGTGGAAGGGGAACTGCCTAAGTTCGTCTCGCAGGTTCATGACACGCAGTCATTCCTGGACATAACGGTAATGGAAAGGAGGACATGTAATAGTGTAAAACACTGGACAGTGGTCGATGAGAGCTCTAGCGATCATAGACTGATCATATTTGAAATACATGATTGTGGAGGGCAAGAGCCCCAATCAATTGAAAAGGAAGTACATTATGTACACACTATGGCTGACTGGCTGGCTTTTGACCGGGCCCTGCTGGATAAGCTGCATGCATATGATAGAAATCTAGAAAACCTGGATGATCGAGTTAAGGCATTGACGAAGATCATTCAGGATACATGCGAAGAGAATCTTCGGAAAACTTCTCAGGGACTTCCTAACCTATCCTGGTGGGATAGGGAGTTGGAGTTGGAGAGGAAGGCACTGATGAGGGAGAGAAGGTAACTTCACAAGCTAAGGGGAGAAGAAAGAGAACAACTCTCCCGAAACTATAAAGTGNAGAAAGAGAACAACTCTCCCGAAACTATAAAGTGAAGAAGCAGGCTTACTTTGGCAGGACCCGGAAAAATAAGGTAAAAGTATGAGAGGACTTCATCACACGAGCTGGAAACGAAGATCCGTTCGGACTTGTATACAAATTGGCAGCTGACAAGGTAAAGAGAGCCCTACCACATCCATGTATAAAAATAGATGGAAATGTGAAAACAGACCAGGTAAGGTCCATGGAAGTTTTGCTCCACGCACTTCTGCCTGATGACTCCGTGAATGAATACAGTTCCAGAAGAACAGGACGCCCCAGAATTCGAACTGGAGGAACTGGCATCTGTTGTATACAGAATGANGAAGAAGCAGGCTTACTTTGGCAGGACCCGGAAAAATAAGGTAAAAGTATGAGAGGACTTCATCACACGAGCTGGTAACGAAGATCCGTTCGGACTTGTATACAAATTGGCAGCTGACAAGGTAAAGAGAGCCCTACCACATCCATGTATAAAAATAGATGGAAATGTGAAAACAGACCAGGTAAGGTCCATGGAAGTTTTGCTCCACGCACTTCTGCCTGATGACTCCGTGGATGAATACAGTTCCAGAAGAACAGGACGCCCCAGAATTCGAACTGGAGGAACTGGCATCTGTTGTATACAGAATGAAAAATGGCAAAGCACCAGGTATAGATGGTGTGACTACAGAAATTCTGAAAAGGTGTTACTCCCGCATCAAGGAGGCTCTACTGGGGATTTATAACGACTGCCTCCGAACCGGTGTTTTCCCCTCCCCTTGGAAACTGGAATGCTTGATAATCCTGCATAAAGGCAATAATAAGAAGCTGGATGACCCCAAGTCTTACAGGCCTCTAACGTTGCTTCCGGTACTAGGCAAAATTTATGAAAAACTGATTAACCGTAGATTAATCATGGCGCTCGAGCTGGAGGGTACACTGAACGAACATCAATATGTCTTCAGGAGAGGTACGGGAACGGACTTCGCCCTTCACGATGTGATGGAGAAGATAAGGGAGACCTCTTGAAAATACATCATGGCAATATTCCTGGACATATCTGATGTGTTCGACAATGCTTGTTGGCCGGAGGTGATGTATCGGCTGAGAGAAAAGAAATGCCCTGCTAACATCTACAGGGTCATCCAGGACTTCTTCAAAGAGAGATGGCGTATCTACACTTCCAAGACATCACAGGTCTGGAAGCTATTGACGAAGGGATGCCCCCAGGGGTCGGTTCTGGGACCGATCCTATGGAACATCCTCTTCGATGGTTTTTTGGAGTTGGGTCTTCCGCCTGGGTGAACGGTTTTTGGGTACTGATATGATGGCCTCATACTAATCTCTGGTAATTCCAGGAAGGAATTAGAGACAAAGGCCTCAGACATTATGGACAAAACCTGGAGGTGGTCCAAAACTGCCAAATTGAGGTTTTCTATAGAGAAAACTAAAATCATGCTTGTCAAAGAAAAATTGAAGAGAAACCCGACCATTTACTTTGGTGGGAGATCAATGGAATATGTGCCAGACTTCAAGTATCTCGGAGTCATCATGGACGACCAAGTGAGCTTCTTGAAGCACATTAAGTATGTGTCACGGAAGGCAGTAGTGGTATTTCAAACACTGAGGTGAATTGGCAAAAACAATTGAGGCCTAAATTATAGCACCGTGCGTGCTATGTATAGGGCGGTGTTTGAGGCCATAATCTCATACGGCGCTGTGATGTGGTACCACAGGGCCGAGTTATCATGGTATAAGGAAAATCTCATCAGTGCTCAAAGGACGGCGCTGCTGACTGTGGCTAAGGCATATAAAACTGTCCCCAATGAGTCACTCCCAGTATTGGTGGGTGTGTTACCCGCAGACCTTCTGGTAAAATACAGAGGAATAACGACAGAGAAAGCGCGAGTCGTGAGGCTGTCCAGAGTGGATAAAGATGAAGTCATGGAGGGCATCATTGAAGAATGGCAAGAAAGATGGAATACCTCCGTACATGGAAGACATTCTTATGAACTGCTGCCCAATATAAGGGTAAGAATGGAGTGCAAGTGGATAAAGACCAACCACTATAGTATGCAACTGTATACTGGCCACGGTAATTTCAAGGCTAAGCTGCACAGCCTGCGACTGGTGCAATCTCCGTTGTGTAAAGTGTGTGGAATCGATGACACAGTTCAACATGTGATTTCCGACTGTCTGAAGAAAGAAGACATAAGGAATTGGCTTGTGGAAATCACAGAAGAAAGGGGCATTCACATAGAACTAGGAAATGTAATGACAGATAAAGCTCTTCCCAAAATATGGAATAAGTTTTCTACTAAGATTGGAGGAAGGCTCGAGGACTTCGACAAGTGGCAAGAAGAGCAAAATTCTGATGACCCATAATGGAGTATTCAGGTAAAAGCTTCAACAAAGTGAAGTTCTAATATCTCATATTGGCGAGGAGGACAAGTTTTTAAAAGAGAAACCCGGTAGAATACCGTGTAATGGCACAAAGTAAGTGAATGGCCCGAAGAGACAAGAGGAGAAAGTGCCGAGCACTGTCTTACTCACCAGAGTACAGTTACAGTGCGGGAGGATGGAAGGTATGCTGGCCTTCGGGCCTTGAAAACCTGCCCTTCGAAAACTATTCGTCCTATCTACATGAAACCAAGACCATATTAAAATGGCAAGTAATATCTACGGTTTTTCAAAGCTTCGTCCTTCCAGTCTTAAATTTAATATTATATAGCCAAATATTAAAATTTGTTTAAAAAACACTACTAACGATAAATTTGTGTTCCCGGACATGTTATTGATGATTTCTTATGAGATCATGAGAAACCATAGACGAAGGTTCACTCTTTTCTAGGAAACAAAATTGCTTCGAAAATTTTGTTCATGAGAACAAATGTCAATGAACTTCATAGAAAATTAGCTGATTCTAAGAGATTTTTAAAATATATGTTTCAAAATTACTGCAAAATAAATGTAGTATTTCGATAATAATATTGTGCACTTTTTACAATTTAACTATCTTCTTTGAAATGCAATTTCAACTATTAAGATAACTTCATTAGATTTTATGGTAAATTAATTTAAAATTCATGCAGTGTTTGTGTGTATTGATGGTTGCAAAATAACCAGGATTCCAGCTTCCATTCAACCTTAACAGTAATCTTGAGTTCGTATTTTAAACATCAATGAGTCCATGCCTGTATATATTGTATTGATGTTTTATCTGTACTTTTTCTTCATTATATCGTAGTGAAAGCTGTACATAACTGTTTTCAACAAGTACAGAATTGAGAAACCGGTGTCAATAGGTTTGTCAAATAAGATATTCTATTTTTTCGTCATCACCAGAGATAATATATTATCCTGTCCTTAAATGTTGGTTTTGCAATCTGTTTCTTGACTCTTCTTTCCATGCATACCAGTTTCATGTTTAGCCTCTTCCATTTGTTTTCCATTATTTTACCAAACGTAGCATTGTTCATTAATCTATAGAAGTCTTTTTCGAAATTGTTGTTTGCTGCCTGTCGTCTCTTAGTATTTAAATAAATGTAGGGCTTCAGCCAGGCTTCCTGTTCAAACTGTAGTACCCTATGTATTTTGGCAATCGTCAACCCATGTCTCATTGGCTGCTTCAAATGTCGACAATGTATAATATAATTATTTTATCTTCTAGAGTAATAATTGGCTAGGGGTGCTTTCATTTTAGAGGGAGCGGGAACTCATTTACCGACAGGAAAGGCATGTCTTCGTGACCCTGTTATAGTTCAATAGGCTACTGCACATTTACCTCCGGTATGTAACCGATTAGCGATTATTCGGGCACGAGCGTAACATCTATATCCACGCCTACACACTAAAAGTCGAACCTATATGAGCAGGTGCTGTGACATTGCCCACTCATACAAATTGTTAGCATCCAAATGCTGGCGGTAGGTCGGTTCGTTCGCAGCATTGTATGCATCTGGTATGTGCCTATTGTTTGCCGTGCAATTATGCTTTATGCATGGAGTCACACCACCACTTACACATTTTTCGAGAAATAAATCAATGTTGTGGTCTGTAAGATATTCCAATTCTACTTTGGTAAGTTTCTGCATAATTTCGAAGGAGAGACCTGGCGTGCTTATGTAGCGGACAGAGTCCAGACCGTAAGACTTGAGGCATATGCTCCTAAAATTCTCAGCCACATCTGATAACCGTAATAATACATCAGTTTTCAAGAATACAAAGTCCTGCAGTTTAATTTCCATCATACATTTTGCGCATGAACATAATTTTCGTATAGGCTCTCAAGACATCCAAACCTCTTCGCTCACTCGTTCATAGTGTTACGCGCTCGCTGCTTTGTCCTACGCAAGCGAGTGGAAGTGAAGGATAGAACAGTTGTATAATGACTGCAACGAATTACAAGAGATGCTTTGAATGACAGGAGCGCAATAAACCCAGAACCACGTACCTGTTTCAAAAATCGAGCCGACACGATCATCCTTTTAGCGGCGTGCGCTGTTGACCTTGGTTGTATTGAATTTCTGCGATAATCTGAAGAGCTTTCTAGTAATTTATTGCCCTAGCTTTGGTAAGCATGACTCGGGGTGCGTCGAACTTTCCAGGTCAAGGCCAGCAGAGTCAAAATAGTGCGATGGACCTCATGGCCGAGGAGTTGATGAGTGGGTGAAATTTTGGCGATAGACGACAGACGAGCGAAACGAGCGGTGAGAGAAGTGACCAGCAGGAGGATAAAAACTGCGACTGCGAGTATCGGCGCAGCGGATAGTGCGACTGGCAGGCTGGACCACTGGACAGGATGCGTGAGTGAAAGACATTACGGATGATGGCAACAGACAGACTGCAAGTTTGTTAATGATGATTATAAGTTAATAGACTATAAGCAAACAGACACAAGAAGGTCGTTAATTATAGTTGAAATAGACATTAAATATTGCGCTTATTTAGAAATAAAAAAGAGTAATAGTGGAGTAGATAGATCAATGCTGTAACTAATAGCTGTGTGAATAAACTAAAACCAAATTTAGCTCTTTTATTTTTATTAAAACCTCCATCCCTTACGAACTCAGATACGCCCCTCAGGCATCTTGTAACACTTATGTCAGAAGTGGGATGGAGGCATTCAATTGTAAAATTAAGATAGGCATTAAGGTTAGTAAATAGATATATATATAAATATTATTAATTGTTATAGCTGTAGGTGAAAATAATTTAGACTATTTTGTATAATTACGCAGTGAATGTAAACTAGAAAAATGTCTGCAGAATTGGAAGCACTGCGAGCATTAGTTGAGGGATTAAGTAGCCAAGTAAGCGCAAGTGCAAATAGCTTGAGGGAAGATGTGAATACCCAAATTAGTAGCGTGAAAGATAGTGTAAGTAGATAGATTTGGTCGATCCGAGAACAAGGGCTGGGGGCTGTGGATCTGCGGATCAGCCACAATCTTGGATCCGCCATCTTGGATATCACAGCAGCTTTCTTGAATCCGCCATCTTGAACGACGCCACAGCCGCCATCTTTAATCTGCCATCCTGGATGACATCACAACTGACATCTTGTTTCCGTCTGACATCTTGTTTCCTAGCGCCATTTTGTTTCCCGCCACCAGTTTGTTTCCATCTGCCATCTTGTTTCCATCCACCATCTTGTTTCTGCCATCCACCATCTTCTCCACCATCACAGCTGGTGGGATGTTTACATCAGCTGTTGCTAGGGAATATGCCAGTTGTGCGACCACCATTTTCGTTTATGGAGATGGTTTCTGCTTTTTATTTAATTTTCGCAGAGCTCAAAATAGAATCTGGAGGAGGGCGGCATCAAAATGCCGAATCTTGGTTCGGCATGCAGACACCTTAGACCACTTGCCTATCAGGATGTGCTGGGACAAGGGTTTAAAAGAAGTAATAGTGTGTATGTGTGTGCAGGGGACAAATATATATTTTGCCATAATTATTCTAATGTGTAGTAATAATTTTTTATATACATTTTTAACTCTCCAAGACTTATATAGACTAGCAATAAGAATTTTTTCATACAATAATTATTATTTTAAGTAATTTTTTCTTTTTAAAAATGTTATGAAAAGGCTTACCTTAGAAATAAAACACATTTTTAAATACATTTTTTATTATTCAGTTTATATTTACATATAGTTTTTTTCATTAAAGACATTTCTTTTTCTTGTGCCAGCCATCAATCCTTCGGTTTTGGAACTGCTCATCCATCCTTCGGTTTGGAACTGTTCATCCATCCTTCAGTTTGTAACAGCTCATCCAGCCTTCAGTTTGGAACTGCTCATCGATCCTTCGGTCTGGAACTGGTATAACTTTCGGCATAGGCATCCCACTTTACCACTTGCAAGGCTGCTAAAGCAACCATGAGCGCGAGTCTCCGGCTGGGGACGGAGCAATACAGTACACTCTTACAGTACTACAGAGATATAAAATATATATTTTAAATCTCTATGGTGCTGCAAGAATGAGCTTTATAGGTGGGTTACAACACCGAAAATTATACCAAAATAGGACAAAAGAACACCCTGGACATAAGAGACAACAAAAAAAGGAAAACAGCCGAAAGTAAGAAAACGAAAGAATTGTAGATAAAGAGGAATAAAATAAAGATAAGGCGTAGATAGATAGGGTGGGTAAGAACAATACGGCCTCTAGTGGTTACAATGGGCCAAGATGTCACAACTAAAAAATATTTCACCCCCACAGCCCCGGTTAAGGATAAGGGTTGGAACCCCAAGGAATTGACTTTAAACCCTGGTCGGGGGCCCAAACAGAAGTCGCAACCTCAAATCCCTGTGCAGGAGTGCACAAGCAAAATTACCGAAGTAAAATACTAGTTGTAACAATCTATAGTGAAAATTGCTGGTGGTGGCACAATCTCTCTCATGATGACATCTGTAGCAGTGTGTCAGGACCCACAGGTGAATGTGTGCTGTCAGTAGTAGCTACATCAATCAAAAATTTTCATACATACACCATATGCTTATATTGGATAGAAATACAAATACACTTCTCTTTTTTTCTCTTCTTTTCTTCTCTTCTTTTCTTATCTTCTCTTCTCCTCTTCTTTTCTCATTTTTAATTTATATCCCATGACCATATCATACTGTATGAAATAGTTTTTTTAAATTTCATATCCATATGGCTCTCTGAGTATCCCGCCATCCAATATCCGTCTCTTGTCGTCCTGCAATGTCAGTGCAATTTTGTTCATACCCTGGGTGTAAACTTCGTGTTGGTATGATCTTATATTATTCATGGTTACACACAATACTTTCTACTGCTTCAACACTCTTTTGTAATCTTCAATTGTAATTTTATTTTTCAGAATTCTTCTGGACTTCTTTTGCCTTCTTGGTTACTTTGCCACCACATATATAAATATACATTTTGGCACGCAGCCCCATGAACTCGCTTATCAGTTCGCCACCGCACTTATCTTTAAATTTCCCCACCACTTTCCTTTTGATGGGGGAGTAGCAGGGATGAGTGTGTAGGTAGGCGCTGGTATATTCTGTACCATATAAGAAGGCCACTTTTTGACAGCTCGGTGAAAGTAGCACCACTGTTTACATCTGACTACGTATCCTTCCACCGTCAAGTCGGGGCTGTATTTTTTATCAACACGCTGTCAGCTAAACCACTTCTCATTGTACTGTAATGCTAAACAAATTTTAAGATAATTTAAGATTGACATCTGTCTAAAAATATAAGTAGGTTATAAAAGTAAAAATATAAAATGTTGCAAATAATTAGATTTTTGATAACTCGTTTAATTTGTCCGAGATAGTGAATTTGGGTAAAAATTTGCGAGACGGTCTGTTGTATCTATTATCACACGTTGGACATTATAGCTAATATATTCGAGTTGGAAATATGTGATGTGGAATAACGTTAGAATTGTTTAAAAACTATTCACGCCTGTCTACGGAATCAAGAAGATGGGTTTCGAGAGAACAATATGGCGTATAATTCACGTAGACGAACGATTACGGGCCGAATATAAACCACTTGTACTCCAAATCGTTGTACATGAAATATATGTTACTTTAAAAATTATGCAGAGCTCGTGGAAAAATATAACTATTGTCATATGTTTGTAAATTCGTTATATATCGCGGAGGAAAGAGGTTCATTTCTGGCTGGTAATAGCTCGCAGAATATCCGATAGATAGCGCGCAGCACGTCACTGCGAAGTTTTGAGTAACTCTTTTTATGGTCAACAGATAGCGTATTTTTTAAAGTTAATAATTCTTATGTTACGGGCTGGAAATATATTTCAAATTCGTGTCGTTTCGTCAAATTATTAGAAAAAATAATTCAACTATATTATGCAATATTTCTCTATGCTTTTGGAATTAATATCATGGACGTGTTGAAAGCAAGGTTGGAGATGGATGATACGACGTGAAAAAATCTTTCTGAAGTTAGCACAACTTCAGAAAACTTTTCCACGTCATATCGTTTTATTGTACATTTCATTTTGATCACCTATACATAACTACATTATCACGAAGTTTAGTTTTTAACACTAACAACCATTGTTTTGTGACCTTGTAAAATAAAATATATTAATAAATGCAAGAACTCTTTCTTATCCGCGTATTTTCTACTTTCCTGATGTGCATCGGCAGTGCACTCAGAATAGCCAACGTAATTTTAACTTTTGTTCGTTCGTGCATCAGCTGATACAGGATTTTGTAAATGGCGCTTTGTTTGTTTCGTATACGTCAAGTTGCCACTCACTGACTGTCAGAAAGTGGCCTTCTTATACGGTATGGACCATATCCATCTCTTCCATGAGCGTGGAGTCTACGACCGGGTCTGCATAATAATCCTGCGATTAAATTTCATAAATTAAAGAGTCTGTAATTGTATATAGTAAATTAATGTTGTCTTCATACTTATTTTTCATGATGTCGTAATGTAACTTGTACATTAAAGTTTTTGAGAGGTCAGGCACTAAAAATCCGGCGTATAAATAGGTTTATCAAACATTATTGTTTATTTTTCCATTTTCACCAGGGATAGGTTTTCGCCTTAAATCGCCCTGCACTGTAGGTGGGCTTGGAAATCAATTTCTTCAGTCGTCTTTCATTATACACTAAGTTCATATTGTCTCTTCCTCTTATTTTCCATAAGTTTTCCGAATATTGTGTTGTTCATAAGCTTAAAAATTTTTTTTGAAATAATTGCTGGGTGCTTGCCTTTTTTTCGTGTTCAGGTCGATGTAGGGCCTGAGCCATGCCTCTTGTATAATTACAGCACATGACGAATTTTCTTAACTTTGAGCCCATGTTCAATTGCTTGCTTCAAGTTGGTATAATGCACGATGTAGTTTTCTTTACTTGCAACATCGTCAATAATTGTTTGTTCTTGCCACCTCGAGAACACTCATTGATGGGCAAGAATGGCAGGTCCTTGTGCGAGTCATGGAGTTCCGCAGGATTTTGTATGTCTATATCCAGCACGTAGCTGAATAGGCCATCATCTGGCACCACCGTGACACCGATGTAGGTGTTCACCCGCTGGAAGTCACGCACAGGAAGGGGCAGACACATTGCCCAACCATACAGATTGTTCATGTCTATATACTGGAGGTAAACGGGTGGCTTCTTGGCATCATACGTGGGCAAAATGTACTTGTTATTGGCTTTTGCATGATGCTTCACACATTGTACCACTCCACCACTTATGTCTTCTTCAATTAATAAAAGCTTGTCGTAATCTGTTAGCAGTTCCAGCTCGACCTTCGTGTGCTTCAACATTGCATCGACCGAGAAGCCTGGTGGTTTTTAAATACATCTGACAACAACAAAACATCAGTCTTCGAATAAATTTTAGAATAATCTTCTATTGCCTTACAATCAAATTTTCCCCAGACTTTAAGTGCATGAGCATAGTCTTCTTCACTTATAGCCATTTCCGTCAATAGATTATAAAATTTGTTGCTGG